>QUSF01000132.1:486873-525552 GCA_003676055.1 Chloebia gouldiae
GCCGGTACCGGCGGAGCGGGGCGAGCCGCGGGGTCACGGTCCCGGCGGGGGCAGGGGGAGCACGACCCGGCCCCGGGCGCTGCCCCCGGCGCTCTCTCCGGCTTCCCGGGGCTCCGGCTCGTTTCGATTTCGTTTTTCGCGAGGATCGCGCCCGCGGAGCGCTCCCGACACCGCGGCAGCGCCGGGCTCCGCTCGCACCGGGCCGGCGAGCGGCCGCCCACGGCCACCGGCCATGCAGGTAGGAGCCCGTGCCGGGCCCTTGTCCTCCCTCCTCCCCGTCCCCTCTCGGGATTTCTCCTCCTCAGTTCGGGCTGGAAGTTCATGCCCTGGGGGTGACCCCCTACGCCACCTCCAAACGGCCTCACAAAGCCGGAGCAGCCGGGAGCCTCTGTTCCCCCATTCGCTTCTGAGCAAAAGGCTGCTCTCACACATCTGGGCCTTCCTTTTCATCCTACTTTTTCTCACTTTACCACTCAAACACCCCCAAGGACAGTAGTTCCCCTAGAAGCAAAGAAAAGCCATCCCAGAAAAGTCTGAAAGTAGCTAAGCAGGGATAAAAGCAAGAACATAAAATTAGTATAACATAAACATTCAGAATGTATCTCAAGACCTAGAAATCTTTAGGAACAAAAAAAATTATAATTTTTTTCTGGTCTTACTGTAAATCTTGTTTGTAAGAGAGTCACATCGTTGGGAGAAAATTAAAGTAACTTTTAGAGAGTTGTAGACAAAATACACTGCTAATTTCTTTCACTTTTATTTTCCCCATAGCTTATTGCTTAGAGTGAATCTGAAAGATAGTTTGCATTGCTGCCAAGCCTGCTCAGAGTTTATTCTGGACTCTCGCTGTTCTCCTCATGCAGTATGATGTAGCTGCCTGCTTTTTCAGTCCATCCAGTGACCACCAAATTGTCCTTCTGCTGAAGAAACCCCCTCACCAGCCTCATGCCTTCTTCCTGCTGTAACTCCCAGGGAAGCATTTTTCCCTGGACTGATGCACTGTATCGCTCCTATCTCCTATTCTGATTTTGGGAGCTTCAGCTTTGCACTTAAGATGTGTCCAGCTCCCATCTCCTCACCCCTCATTTTCACAGGGCTCAACTCCTCTGCCCGCACACACACTCAAGGGGTGGCTGCTCTAAATCATCTGCAAAAGCCTGCCTGAGCCTGAAGTGCTCAGATTTAGTAACTGCTTCAGAAAATACCATTTGACAGCAAAATTGTTAATTTTCTGGTGAGTGAAGCTGAGAAATTGCTGGGATTCACACTAATAGGTTTTTAAGGGGAAACATTATCTGCTTGGCTGCCAGTAATATTTCAAGATCTAGATGTGGCTGCAAGCAGGATCTCAGCTCCCTTCTGGCTCACATACCCTGGCTGAAGGGGAAAAGTAATTCTTGAGGGGCCAGAACTCCATGGAGAGTGAGCAAGAGGAGCTTGCTTCCCCCTAAACCATGGGATTTCACTTATGCCTACATGATCACTGGGGACAGAGTGAGAGATCTCTCTCCACGTGGTGTTTTCAAGACAAAATCAAAGCACTGTTGCCAGATTCATTTTCACAGCTCTAAAGAACCAAAGTGCTCTCCTAAAACCTTGAGCATTCATCGAGCATCAGAGGGTCCTGCAGGAGCACAGGCACTGCAGGCTCAGCCAGTCCTAGCTCCATCTTCTACTTCACTGCAGGTTCCTCTGCTAAAGAGTTGGAGAAAGAGAGGCAACCTGGCATCTCTTGGTAACCAGGGATTCATCCTGGGGCCAGGATGAGGAGAAGTGTGAGGAAGAGCTGTAGATAGCACATCACGTCTGTGGCTGCTGAAAGTCCAGTCAGAGAAAGACTCAGATAAACTTTCCCAAGCATTACTCTGGGAAGTTTTAGAAAACTCAGAGGAAGAATTAAAGCAATCCTTAATCTTTACAAGTAGTGTTTTAAACATACTATTTACTTATATTTACAAGAAGGGTGTTATTTCTAATTAATCAATAGGATAAAGAGAATTAAAGACCAAGTCCAACTTTATCATAGCTATCTATAAAATAATATATAGTGTCTAATAAAATTTACATTTACCTTCTAAAAACCCAAGAGTTTATGTCACTTCATTCATGCATCCTTAATACAAAAACAACACACATCACATCACACCACACTGCTATGAGAAATTTCCAGTTAGGAAATTCTGGGGCAGGTGGAGGCACCTCCAAAGCAAAGGCAGGACCAGAATTTCCCCCCACTGATGTATCTGATCTCTTCCCCAGGGCAAGGTGGCCATCAGCTCTTCCAGCCCCGTGGAGGCAGTGTCCTTACCACCCCCAGCCCAGGCCGGACCCTCACCCATCAGCACTGGGCAGATCTTCAGGCTTCCAGGGAGGCTGAGTGAGTAGAGGTTAAGCAAGTCAGTGCTGTTCAAAAAAGAGTTCCCATGGGGCAGGACAGGGTGGGTACAGCCTGCCAAGGACCATTCCCTACTGGCAAGGGGGACACGGCTTTGTCAGGGTTCATTTTCTCTCTTTGTGGTGTTTTTGACTTGTGAGTGCTTAATATAGAGGGATAGTTTGGTGATGGACAAGAAGCTGCACCCTGCCACTCAGCAGGTTTGAGAACAAAGTTGTTTCAGAGGCTGCTCCTGGTTTCAGGAATCCAGCCCTCACTGTGGAGCAAGGATGATGTGATCCACTGGCTACGATGGGCTGAGAAGGAATATTCCCTGCGGCCCACTGACGAGAGCAAGTTTGAAATGAACGGCAAAGCCTTGTGCATCCTCACCAAGGATGACTTCAGACACCGAGCTCCGAGCTCAGGTTAGAGCCAGGGGTTTGTGAGCATCATCCCAGCACAAGGTGTGCTCTGCTGAGAGGGCTCGATGGCTCCCAGCAGCCTGGGTTTTGTGCTGGAGTTGGGGACAGCTCTCCTTTCTCTGGTCCATCTGAACTGAAATACTTTGGGATGGGGAATAACCCTGTACCATGCAGTTCAGAATCTCAGCAACACTACCTGAGAGGGATCATTATCCAAAGTTACCTGAGCAGAGTTTCCTTCCCTGCAGGGGATGTGCTTTATGAAATACTCCAGTTCATTAAAACGCAGAGAAGAGCTCTGGTGTGCAGCCCCTTGCTGAGCTCAACCTTCAGGAAAGCCAGGAGCATGGAGGAAGGTATGATGGGAGAAAAACATCCTGGGAGAATGGCAGTGTCCAGCAGGCAGAACCTGCCTGCTTGCACACACCTGGGGCTTGGAGCTCAGCCTGCTGAAACCATCCCACACCACCTGAGAGAGGCAACCAAGCTCAGCAAAGTCCAGGTCACCTGAGAAGTTTGTAGTGATGCAGCAGGTCAGAACCAGTGCTGTGGGGGTCTCTGGCAAAGGCTGTGACTTCCCTAAGAAGTTTGTCTGCACATTAAGATTTGGATCAGGGACGGTCAAAGCCAGGCAGAGGCACAGCCCTGCTGGAGACTAGTCCTGCAACATAGCTGGGAAAGGGCTGAGGAGCTGGGGCTGAGCTTACACAGAGCAGTGGGTGGGGTTGGGAGAGGGCTCAGGTGAGGTTGGTGGGGGCCAGTGAGGCTTCTTCGTGCCCCTGGGGGCCCAGGTGGGAGTTAGGGTGGGGCTGGATTGGTGTCAGAGGCTGGATGTGTGTGGAGGTGGGTCTGGGAGCACTTTCCTGGGCTCTTCTGCTGGTTCATGTGCAAGGTAATTAACATATTAAGTCCCCACAACAATTTACCAGGGGGTTCCTGGGCTCTGGGGCATTTTCCTAGGCAGTTTTTCTTCTGCATCTGACCCTTATCCTACCTGGTGTCTCTTCTAACCCCCCTGGACTTTTTGCTGCTCCAGCTGTAGGAAAATCCCAGGCTTTCCTCAGCACCCTCCTCCTCTGCTGGGCTGGTCCCAGGCTGATATCCAGCCCGGGCTGTCCCTCCCCTCCTGTTTCAGGGCTTTGCAAGGTCTGGGACTCTAATGAGCCACAGGGTGCTAATTAGGGTTTTTTTTTTCCAGGTGCAGACTGCAGTGCTGAGGCTGCCCCAGTTGTTTCCTCGTGGCTGGGCTGTGCAGAGCAGCCCCTGTTCCACAGCCACACACAGCCACTGAACCTCTCCCACCACAGCTCAGGGAGTAGCTGCAGGCCAGGTGCCATCTGCTCTTTTCCTGCTACCCTGTCGGCCCCAGTGGATGGGAAAATTGCAGGTAATTATGAATTTATAGCCCTGTTCCTTGGGGAAATGAGATGGTGCTTTGTCCTGTCTGCCCATCTGTCTCCCTTCCCCTCATTCCATGCTTTTCCACCTCAGTTTCCCCGCCTGAAAAATTGTACTTGCTCTGAGATCTCGCAGTAAAAGCGCTGCGCCTGAGCTCTGGGTTCTTCTCCTATTTATTATTGCTGCTGAATGTGCAATCCTGCTGCCTGGCCAGCCTGGCTGGAGCAGAGTGGCAGCTCTGTGCCCAGCAGTTCCCCCGTGCTCAGACTGCAGGCTGCTGTGGGAATACGTGTACCAGCTGCTGGCCGACCGCCGCTACGAGCCCTACATCAGGTGGGAGGACAGGGAGGCCAAAGTCTTCCGCGTCGTCAACCCCAACGGGCTTGCCCAGCTCTGGGGCAACCACAAGGTGAATGCAGCTGAGAGTGAATTTGGCATCCCTGAGAAGGAATTTGTTGTCCTGCATGTCCCTTACATGAGCTGTTCCCTAGAGCTGATGGCCCAGGGGCTGGGGAGGGGGACACGGTGGGGTGCAGGGTTAGTGGGAGATGCCAGCCAGGTGGTTAAAGTGGGACTTTCTCATCCCTTGGAAAGCAAACCATGAAGGCAGTCTGGGTTAGGGACCCACACTGCAGACCCACAATGCTCCAAACATCCTCAGGTGTCCCATGTGTGGCCCTGCTGCTCGCAGACCCAGAGCAAGTGTTGTTGCTCACTTTTGCTCAACACCCCACAATCCTTTTCTCCTTCCAGAACCGGATGAACATGACCTATGAGAAGATGTCACGAGCGCTCAGACACTACTACAAACTCAACATCATCAAAAAGGAGCCAGGGCAGAAGCTGCTGTTCAGGTGAGCTGAAGCAGGAACAGAAAAATGAGCTGCCTGGGATGGCATAGATGGGGCATGGAAAGGTGATGAGCTCCAGATGTTGGCAGCTGCTTCATCCAGCAACATCCTGCCCTGCACATTCCCCAGTGGGTTTGTGCCCAGGCTCTGTCCTGTGCCAGCTGGGAGCTCAGCGCTTCCTGGGATCCTCAGCAAAGCCCAAGGATGGCAAATCCCCTCTGAGCTCTAGAGCTCAGCTGAGCACAGACTCATGGAAGGGTTTGTGTTGGAAGGGACCTTAAAGCTCATCTCATTCCACCCCCTGCCATGGGCAGGGACACCTGCTACTCTCCCAGGTTGCTCCAAGCCCCATTGAGCCTGGCCTTGTTGAGGGCATAAGCTCCAATATTTGCATCTATGCAAAGGCAAAGGCTCCCCTTTGTTTTGGGGCTGGGTTTGGAGGTGCCCTAAAGTCATCACAAAAATGTATTTCAGGTTTTTGAAGATTCCTGGGGAGGTTGTCCATGAGAAATCCAGCAAACTGGAGCAGCTGGAGAATGAGGACCATGAGGATTTGAAGGAAGACCCAGTGGAGGTTTCAGCATAGTAAATCTTTGGAGACTTCAGTGCACACAGGGACCCTTATGCTTTGCTGGGCAGTGCTGGTGTCTCTTGCCTCTCCTGGACAGAAGGCCACAGAGCTGGCCTGGATTTCAAAGCCTGCTGTGAGCCAAAGCTGGGGCTTCTCTGGAGCTTCATTACCAAAACACATCCAGAAGCTGTCCCCCAGCCCCAAAGGCACAGGGGGATGTGTGGGCTGGTCTTCTGCTAGTTTCTCTCCTGCCCTTCAGGAGGTAATGTGATATTTTTGCTCTGAGATGTTGATGCTTGTCTTTAAGGTCCAAACCTGTGGAAAAGATCCCTCTGCTGTTCCAGGGAGATGAGCTGAACAGAGCAGAGCAGGAGCTCTGGGCTGAGCACCTGCTGCTCTGCTTGGGCAGTGAGAGCTGTCCCCAGCTGGGAGCGAGGGCACATTGCAAATGTGGTTCATGCTGGAATCTGTCTCCTGTGAGGCTGCTCCTGGGATTAAGGTTAGGAGTGTGCTGAAATACCTGCCTGGATCAGGCCTGGCTGAAACTCCATGGTTGCCCATAGCTGGAATTCACTTTAACTCCTTTCCTTATAAGAAGATAATGACTTTTGTAATTAATGTTGTGATTAAATAATGTGAAAAGAAACAAAGCCAGTAACAAAGATGACCCCACCCATGGTCAGATATGTGATTATTTGTTTTGAGTTTGAAGCAGGAATACCTGAAGTGAACAGAGTGTCTGTGTGCGTGTGTGTGTGTGTGAAAACAGAAAACACCCACTACTATTTTCACTTTGCTTTGAATAGAGGAAATAAAATGCCGTGACTGTAAGGTTGAAAATCTCACTTCTGCTGTTTGAAGGTCTGAAACTGGGAAATCCAAGCTTTCCTCATTTAAAACCAGCTCCTGTGGGCACCCAGATCTCATCCCCAACATCTTTTGGCACCTGTCTGAGCTGCTCAGCAGCTGATGGGTGCACACAGCACGAACATGTGGTTGCACCATGAGGTTTCCACCAAAACTGGTTACTGCCAACCCGAAACTACAGTCCCTTTGGCTGGAACTGGTCTTGGTCCTGCAAAACTGCTTTACATCTGCAGCCTGGAGATGCTAAGTGGGCAGTAGCCAGTAAGAGGCAGTGGTAGGATGGGTGGTGGCTGGATGGCAAAGCTTCAGCAGTGTAACATCTCTGGAAAACTGGCTGAGGAGATTCACCTCCAGAAAAAATCAGCAGCTCACCGGCTGAACAGGGGTGCTTGAAAATCTGAGTGGTGGAGGAGAAGGGAATGAGGAGCTTGAGTGGGGCAATGAGTGTGAGGTCACAGCCTGGGGAGGTCCTGGCTAGGAAGGGAGGCCACAGACCCTGTTAGAGAGGGGGCTAAAGGTTACCCAGCACCCACCCAGCCACAGCCTGGTAATGCTCCACAGCACAAAGGTGCAGTGAAGCACCCAAACCTCATCCTTCCCTCCACAAAGGATGCTTTTTATCCCAGGGAAGAGTCAAACCAAATCTTTATTGGGGTGAAATGCTTCAGCTTTGGTGGGAAAGCAGATCTCCTACCTTGGGAGCTGTAACATCCGAGCCCTGTGCCACTCCTGGGATATGCACTGATCTCCTCTTTTTCCTGATCTCCTCTTTCCACTCCACTTTCTTGCAACAGAACCAGCCCTGATGGCTCCCGAGGATCCCCTGCTTCTTCCAGCAGTGTTTGTTTTGTTGGAGCAGGTGACAGTTGGTGGCCCTGGCTCTTGTGCTGTGCTCGCAGGGAGTGTGTGAGGTGACCTCTCTTCACCTGCTTTTCCCATGATGACTAAAGATCACTCTGGGCTTGGCTGGGGCTTTCCTTTCCTGGCTGGGAAGCTGCCAAAAGCCCTCAACCCGCCTTGTGCCTTCCTGAGCAGCTCTAGAGGGGTCTTGGGGAGTGACAGTCCAAGGACACCTTTGCAAGGATGGGTTGGAATGATGAGCTGTGTCCACGCTCCTAGGAAGCTTTTGTGTACCTCCTGGAGAAATAAATACCTGTCTTTGCCTGTGACAAACAGAGGCAGGAGGGCTGTAAACCTGCAGCTTTCCTGGAACAGGAACCCATCCCTGTCAGTAAACAACAAAATAACCACTGCTTGTGCCTGGGAGTTTGGTGTGGGGGTGTGGGGAGGGACAGCACACAGTTGTTGGTGACTTTTGGCATGGCTGGAGTTCAGAGGCTGTGAAACACAGACAGGTGCCTCATGTGGGCTTTCCCAGAGGTTTCCAGGTGCTTCATTCCCTGGAGATCATCAGCCACCCTTCAGCAGCCCCACATCTGCTGGTGTTTGGTGTAGGGCATTGCACATTGCTCATCTGTGGTGGGAAGCAGCTAAAACCACGCCCAGGGCTGGATGAAAAGAGGATTTGCTTTGTGGGCTGGTGGCTCCCACCCTCTTGGATCAGAGGAACTGCAGAACTGGGCTGAGAGGTTTCCACTGAGGCCGTGTGCTGGCTGGAGCAGGGAGCAGTGGCTGCCCTCCACACCCCCACCACGGCTCAGATTCTTCCCTCCACACCCCCACCGTGGATCAGATCTGCAGCTGCTGTGGTTTTGTGCCCAGGTGGCTGGTTGATGGCTCGTGGCTGGTTGATGGCTCAAAGGGACATTTGTGGTCAGCATAAAACACCGTGGCCTCCTACACCAGGTTAGGTTGGCTGTGGCTTTGTCTGGCCAAGCCTAGAAGACCTCCAAGGGGGTGATTCCCAACCCCTCTAGACACCCATTTGAGCTTGTCCCAGCCTCGGGCAGAGGAGAGCTTTCCTGATGTCCAGTCTCAGCCTGTGTCTTCCCAAGGAATTCAGGGGCTTTGACACCTGCCTTCTGAACCTGTTGTTGCTCTCTGCACCTTGCAGCTCCACGTGGGGAATGCCTCTCCCTTTTTTTTTTTTTTTTTTTTTTTTTCTGTCTTCTGAAGCAATTTCCAGCACAGAAGCTGCTTACCCCTGCTGTGTTCCCATGGGTTTAGTTCTGCTTTTCCCCCCAGTGTCACTGGCCCGAAGATGCCAACCCCAGCACTGGGTGCTCCCCCCTCACAACTGCATTTCCTTCCAGCTTCCTTGTTCTCTCCCAGCACTGATAAGAAAAGTGGATGAAAAGTTTGTGTCCAGATCTCTTGCCCCCACTCTGGTAATGGGATTTTGGTTTATCTCAGTCTCCTGTATCTTTTTCTTGTGCCTCTCTCCCTTTAGGTTTGAATATGTCCCAGATCCCAGGAGTGATCTGAGCTTGGATAAAGGTCTCGGTCCTGGAACACATTGCAGGTGAAGATTTCTCCTGGAGTTTGTCTCTCCCATCTTCTGGCTGTGTCTGGAAGAGGTCATACATCAATTCTGACTCCCAGTGGAATCATGAGCAGGAATGGTGTTTGTACTCAGCCTTGGGGAATCTCCAGTAGAAAGATCTCCCAACGGGCCCCGAGTGGATGTGGCTTTTTGTTTTATTGAACAAAATAGATTGTGAAACTCCTCCTCATACCCTGGAATCGACTTGTTTGTGGAAGGATGTGGACAAGAGCCGGGAAGCAGCCTGGAAGCTCCTCCTCACCCATTTATCAGTCGATGGGGGTGCTGAAAAACTGAGCCAGGTAATTCCTAATCAATACCAGATGCTGATTCAGCCGGGTGGGCTCAGGAAAAATGAAGGGACGTGGTGTGGATCTCTCCCAGTCACAGGAAATTATGGCAGAGAGTTTATAGAAAGAGAAATAAAACAGTCCTGATTGCAAGATGAACTCTGTATCATCAAAAAAAAAAAAATTATCCAGGAGACGCCTTGGCTGAAGATCATTCCAGCTGAAAATAGCGCTGCTCTGGTGGAAATCTTCCCGAGGGGTTTTCCAAAGCCTGCGTGTCTGCGGCTGCCGCCGGTCCGGCCCATCCCTGCGAGCTGCAGTGCGGAATTTTGCCATCAGATGGCAAAGCAGCGATGGGGAATAGTGGGAAGCACCTGCCGGGTGCCACAGCCACGGGAGGGGCACTGGGGTGGCCGTGGGGCCAAACGGAGCTTTGGTGTCACATCTGCTCGGCCCGGGTGCGGTTTGTAGGTGTTGGGTTGGGCAGATCTGCCTGGTGGGAGATTTTCCATCCTTTGGGGAGGCTGAGTGGGAGCCACGGGAGTGGGAAGGATTTGGGGCAAGAGCTGGTTCGTGTTTTAGGGTGGAAGCACGGGCTGTCTGGACCCAGGGTGGGTTTCAGGGATGTTTCAGCCCAGCCGTGCCCAGGGTTGTGGAAGAGCCTGGCAGTGCCGTGTCCCAGAGTGTCTGTGGCCCCCCAGGAGCCACCAGGGAGCTCCAGGGATGTGAGCAGGGCACTCTGCATCCTGCACTGAAACCCTGCTCATCCGAGAACGTTGTGACTTCCCCCCACAGACACAGCCCAAAAGAGCCCATTTCGGGCATCACACCCAGTAAAAAACAAGAAACCAAACCCAAAGGCAAACAGCTGCCTGAGATAGCTGGTCTCAAAGGGCAGTGCTTACACCAGGTGACAGGTGATTTTATGTTGTTTTGCTGCTACTTGTCATAAGGAAATTGCTTTCCCTTCCAGTGAAACTCACGCCCACTGATTTCTACCACGAGGATCCCAGGCGGAAGTTTTGGTTGCTCTCCTACCTGAATGGCTGCTAAAAATAGGACTTAACTCAGCCACCAGCTTGGGTATAAAAAGGCACCTCCCAGGAGAGCCTGGGGTTCCTCAGTGCCCGTGGCCCAGGAACTCATCTTGAGCTGTTTCCGAAGGAGCAGAAATAATGATGGAAAGGTAAAAACCAAACCAGCAAATAACCGATGTTGTGGTCAATGTACTGGAATCAATCAAAGTAGGATGGGGGTTGTGTCTTTGCCGTGATTAAATTTAGTGGGATGATTTTTTATTGAGTGTTTGGTGGGCTTTGGTGGTGGCTTGGATGAAGGGAGCTTGCCTTTCTGATCCCAAAAGCAGGCTGAGGTGGGGTGGGTGGGTGTGCTGTGTGTTGTGATGACAATCTCTGGGTCTGAGCAGAGGCTGATTCCCAACTCCAGGGTGCCTTGTACAGCCAAGTGTGCCAGATTTCAGTGCTGCTTCCCCATGTGCTGTTCAGGGGTGGAGAAATCTGTTTTGGGTCATGTTCTTTGAAGGGTAAAATTGGTTATGGAGGTAAAACCAGCACGAGGCACCATCATGGCTCTCTGCTTTTCCAATCGCAGTGTCTTTGGTTGAATTTTGCTTGTAAATGCAGAGAAAAAGTGTGGTGGGAAAGGCAGGGGTTGGCGCCCTGAGCTCTGTTCCCAGCCCTGCGCTGGTGGGAGCTCGCAGAAGGGCTGTGTCATCACAAGGTGACCAAGGCCATTTGCAGGGGCCCATATCCCTTGGCCTCTCCAGGGGCTGCAATGATTTTTAGCAGCCAATACTTTAAGGGGAAATACTCTAAATTCTGGGTTCTGTGGCTCGCTGGGTGCTCCTGGGGTGTGGTTTTTCATGTTAGTGTGGGAACATGTTGCTGTGAGATAATGGGTGATGTCCTTGCTGGATAAAACCCCCTGGGTGATGACCAGGCTCCTCCTCTCCCAGCCCATCTCCCTCCTCTCCACAGTTTCGGTTCCTCTACCAATGAGTCTGTGGTTATAAACCCCCACGAGGGCCGACTGCATCAGGAGGACTCAGATAATGACCATAAAACTGACTGATCATTAACCAGGAGCATTAACAACCCCAGACACCCACAGCACCCCTGCGTGCCAGCACAAGGGAGGTTTCCATCTGGCCCAACCCAAATGTGCAGTGGCCTGAGGAAGGCAAAAACCAGACTGAAAAGATTGTTTTTTTCTCCACAGCAACACTCAGGCTCCGGCTGAGGAGATGCCTCAGTGGGACGTGGGGAGGCAGCCACTGGGCAAGATCCTCTCTCTGGACAGACGAGAGGCCAAGAAAGTGCTGGAGATTTATGTCAAGCGCTCACTGAGCTGCCGTGAAAACTCACTGGTGGCCAAAAAAACCCTTCAGGAGAAAGACAGAGGGCGAGGGAAGAAAATTGATGGGCTACATCGGTCAGAAAGTGATTTCTGCACGTACTCATGTGCCAAACCCAGCCCCAGGAAGGACCTGGAGGAGAAACTCAAAGCACCAGACCTGGAGGAGACTTTGGGTGATGACAGCAAGGCTCCCCAAGAGGTGCCTAAAGAGGGGCTGAAGGCCAAGAGGAAAAGCACAAAAAACTCTTCCCAGGGCAAAACACAACACTGGGGTTCAAAACAAGCCTGGCTGAAAGGTTTCTTAAATCTTTTCTTGAAGAAGAGCCCTGAGGACCAGAAAGAAAACACAGGGCAAAAAGCAAAGGAGAAAGATGTCAAAGCTCTTCAGGGCTCCAAACCAGAAGGAGCCAAAAAACACAGAGTGGACTCCAGCACGTCCCCAGCTTTGGGCAGAGCCCTGAAGAAGAAACCCAGCCTCAAGAAGGTTTTCTCCCTGAAGAAGCATGGTGAGGAGGAGTGGGGAGAGCCGGGATCCGGGGCGAGGAGCAAGCGCCCCAGCTGCCTTCCCCTGCGGCACGTCCTGGCCCCGGCCCAGCCAGGTGGGACCCTCCCCAGCCCTTACCCACCCCGACCCTGCTGGGCTTCTCTGGGGAAAGCCGTGGTGTTTAGTGCTGGTTCCTAACCCTCTCCCAGGGGTTTCTGGGGCCTGGGATAGGTTTTGGAGATCCAACCCCAACCTGCTGCCCCAGGAAGGGTCGTTCTGCCCCTGCTTTGAGCACAGTTACTCCAAGTCAGCTGTGGGCAGTTATCACCCAAGCATGAGCTTTCCTCCTCTGGCAACCAAGGCTCACAGTGGCTTAGTTAAAACCTGTATTTGAGCCCTGAGATGAGATCCCAAGCCACTCTAGGGCCAACGTTAAGCCACTTGAGATCTGCCTTGGGGCTGGGTGCAGGCAGTGCCCGCAGGACACCGTCCCCAGCCCAGCCCTTCCCGTGCCAAAACCCTGCCCAGGGCATTTCCGAGGAGCTCTGGCGGATTCGGGGCAGGTCGCAGCTGCTCCGTTGTTTCCTTCACCTTCGGAATGCGCTGATCCGGGGCGAGCATCGCTGCCGCGGCGGCTTTGCCCTGCCAGGCAAAGCTGCCAAAAGCAATCCTCACCCCTGGATCCGTGCTTGTGTCCCGGCAGAGGCGGAGCCGCCCGATGGATTCTACACCCAGGTGTCCGAGGAGATCGGGCTGATCGTGCAGGGCAGCGAGAGCCGGGCGGGCACAGCGGGAGGATGTGGGGAGCCCCCGCAGCCCCCCGGCACCGACGGCGTGGGTGAGTGCCGGCCTTGGAAACAAACGTGGGGAAAGACTTGTCCCCTGCAGGGCCTGCACGGGATCCAGCCCTGCTTCAGCCCTGCTCCTGGGGCTTTCGTGCCCCCGAGAGCTGGATGGAGACTCTGCAGGAGATTTTCAGCATCGGGGTTTGACTGGGGGACAGGGAGATTCACAGAATTCCAGAATGGATTCTGGGTTGGAAAAGACTTTAAAGAACACTTCATTCCAGCCCCCCTGCCACAGGCAGAGACACCTTCCACAAGACCACATAAAAAACAAAATTCAGGGGTAAGAGAGTATTTTTGCTGGCTGAGGGCAACAAAGGTAACAAGGCACGTGGCAATAGGTTGAAATGGGTTTTGGAAGGATGGAGGTGGATAAACATTACTCAAGGAATTTTTCCTGGGGACTAAACAGAGCATTGGGATGTTTGAGGCTTGGACAATGGGCTGGAGGTAACCTGGTATCTCTCTCTACAGATGAAGCCATCAGTAGAATCGTTGCTCTGCTCCGGAGTGCAGGAGATGAGCTGGACAGGCAGGTGAGAGAGCTGTGGACAGCTGGATAGGGCTGAGGGAGTCTGGGCCAAGCTCTGCACTGCTGTAAAATAAATACAGCAACACAATGAATTTCCCCGGGGCAGGAAAACACTCAGGGAAATCAGGAAATAGCAACTTTTAATTCCTTGCCTGGGCGTGATGGTGCCTGGCTGTCTGTTCTCAGCTGCAGTCCTGGTGTAGAGTGAAGGTGTCAGCACGAGGGTGGCACATGGAGCCCTTCCTTCACTCACTTGTCTCCCACCCAGGTGAGGGAGGACGCACGGCTGCAGCAGTTCTTCAGGGACATGTCCTACAGCTCCTTCAAGAACCTGGCTGATGCCTATGTCCAGAGGGAGCTGACAGCCAGCAGGCCCAACATCAACCCCCAGGAGATCCAGTTTGCCTACACGGTCCATCTCACCGCCACGGTGGCAGGGATCTGCAGCCAGGCAGTGAACAGGATCATGGGCTTCGGCACCCGCTACCTGGACGATTCCTTTGCACCCTACGGCAAAATTCTCCAGGTGAGGAGCAGGGTGAGTCTGGGGTGAGCTCCCAGCAGCAAGTCTGGGCAAGTGCCCCGGGCAGTGGAGGCTGCTCATCTGTAGAAGTGTTCCAGGACAGGTTGGACAGGGGTGGAGCAACCTGGGGTAATGGAAAGTGCCCCTGCCTGTGGCAGGGGTGGAACTGGATGAGCTTTAAAGGTCCCTTGTAGGCACAGTTTGTGGTAGTTGGGATGGGGCTGTGGCCAGAGCCTCATCCCAATGGGTCCAGCTGTGAAAAACAGGTGAGCAGCACTGACAGCAATGAGACAGAGTGCCCAGGTGTGCTGAGCAATCACACAGGGAGCAGAGGGCACAAAGGTGCAATGCTTGAACCATGAGGGGTAGAAAGGGTTGGGCTGAAGAACAAGAAGGGCTGATGCTTGAAGCCTTCTGATATTGTATGGTGTTACTCTGTGTATTTTGGCTGTCTCAAGTGTGACATATGCTGTGACAGTCCCTTCCAATCCAAAGTATTCCATGATTTTAAGAATGTTTCCTTCTGTCATGGCAGGAGAGAGAAAAGCTGAGGATAGACCACTGTGACAGCCCGGACTGACAGCGGCTGCTGCAAGGGGCCCGTGGTGCCTGGGAACCCAAGGATGAACATTTAGTGCTGGGAGGGCAATCCCTGTTGGTGACCTGGATGTGGGGTGAATTTCTGAGCTCGGATTTAAAATCTTTTCAGGAGAATCAGCAGTGTGAAATACTTGAACCCCACCTGGCTGGGGGCAAAAAGTCAGAAAATCAAACAGAGCCCAAATTTCACCCTGTATTTGTATTTTAGCTCCTGCCAAGTGCTTGTGTTGAACCTCAGGGGTTGTTGCTGTTTGTGCACATATATTTATTTACTTGCTTTTCTAAATGTATTTGTGAATGTACAACATAATTTTTGTAGTTTCTGCTACCAGCCAAGAAACCAGTTTGGAAAAAAAATCTCAAATAAATTGGTGCCTAAATGCCAGCCAGGCTTGTCTGCTGGGAGTTTTGTTATAGATGGAATAATGTTTGCTTTGCTCCAGCTGCTGTGGGCTGCTCCTTTCCAGCCAAATTCCAAGTGGCACAAGGGACTCTGAGAGCAGATACACAGTGTTGTCCTGCCATTTTTACAATTTACAGGCCTCCCCTTTCCAGCAGAAGGAGATTTACTATCCAGAGCAGCTTGTTCTGACACCAAGAACTGGGTAAAGCTCATTCCCAAGAGGTGCAGGAGCTGTAACATGCTCAAGGACTGAGGGGATTTACAGCTGCCAGGGTCTCACCTATGAGCTCTAAGAAGATGTGAAATGCCAAAGCGATTTAAGCCCTAATCACTGGGAATGTTTCCAGCTAATCTTTGCCCAGACCCCTAAGCAGGGCCATGGATTAAGGCAGCTCTGGGCTAGGCAGGGGGGGTTGCCAGGGCTCAGTGTGGTGGCACCAGCAGGAGCATCTCCTCTGCAAGGCTGGAGATGGCTTTGTTGGCCTGGGGTGAAGGAGATGAAGTTTTGGAGTTTGCATTGTGCAGGAGGGATGCTCTAGTGGGTTGAAGGTGATGGTGGCAAGCAAACGTGTGGGTGTGTGTCACTGCCACATTTGGGGTGACAATCCCCCATGGGCCACTGGTGACAGCCCAGGTCTGCCCAACACCTCCTCTCCTGGAGGATCTGACCTTCTTGGTCCTTGTAAACCCCAAAGTAAACGAAAATGGGGAAGCAGAGCCCTGCCAGGACAGAAGCAGCTCTTCCCTACCCAGATCCACGTTCCCAGAGCCTTCAGGGCTGTGTTTGACAGACACGGGATTGTCACCAGCTTCCAAGGGAGGGGGGACACCTTGCAGGCTCCATCTAACTCAGCCCAGGGTAATTAGAGTGTGGAAAACATTAAATCCCACTCCTGCGTCCTGCCAACAGCATCAGCGCTGCGATTCCTTTTGGCTGGGAACCAACCCAGGAGATTTTACTGTGGGAGAGACTGAAACTGCCCTCGTTTGTTTGCAACAGTCCCAACATTCCCTTTCCCTGCCCAGGCCCTGGGGCTGTGCTGGGACCAGGGCTGGGTGAGCTGGTGCTGGGATGTGGTCAGAGGGTCACAGGATGCCCCAATCTGTTTTGCATCTGAGCTCATGTGGTGCCAGGGATGGGCTGGGATTTGCATGGAGCAGAAAAGGGCTCTGTCTCCTCATGGACTTCCCAGTGGAAAGTCAAATATCCTCTGTCCAGAAGATATCATCCTCCATCAGCATGTGAGATGCACCTGCCAGGTGCAACATCAGAGAGGAAAACTCCCATCCCTTCTCCTGTGCTATTCCCAATACACATCTGAACCAAGCACTCTCCTCTGCTCACTGGACCTTTTCCCACCCATCAGGGCAGCCGTGCTGGGGGAACAAGGAGCCAAACCTGCCCAGCCCCTTGCACAAGAGGCTCCTGCTCCCAAAAATCCCAACCCAGTGTGCAGGGATGCTGCTCCAGCTGGGCATGGTGGGATGAGGTGGGGAGCAGCCGCAGCTGCCTTAGTGCAGCACCCCAGGGCTGATGGCTTTTGGAGCCCAGCTCCCTTCCCGTGAGCAATTCCAGCACCTTGGATTAATCTTCTGATTATAAAATTGGGACCTGGTTGCCTGTGACCACTGAAGATATTACGAAGGTTTTAAAGGAGGGCAAGTTATTAGTCGTGGGGTTTTGAGCCGTTTCCAGCTCTCGGCATTACCTTCATCCTCCCCTAAACACCCCGTTGTGGATTCCCTCAGTGGAGACAATCGCCTCACATGAAAATCCCCGGGTCATGCACAGCAGCCATCTGGGCAGGCAGATGATGCTGCCTGGGCAGAACACAGCCCTGCAGAGCCCCCAGCCCCCAGGGCTCGTGTGAGCCGGGGGTTTTCTCCCCACACCCTCCCAGGCTGCTGTGGGGATCCTGCATCTCCAAAGCTTTCAGTCCCCACTAATCCTGCTTTGGAGTGCTGGGGGGGAGGGCAGCTTAGAAAATCAGCTCGGCACTTAATGAGCCAATTAATGCAAAATTTGCTGTCACTAAGAGGATGATGACAAGGTTTCATCTCACGGGAGCATGGAACTGAGCCAGGCAGGATGATGCCTCCTGGATGCTGTCCCAGGCCATGGTGTTGGCAGCTGGGGAGGATGCAGGGGAGATTTGGCACCTTGGCCCTGCTGGAGAAGCCCCCGTGACCGAGTGCAGCACAGAGCTGTGTGTGGACAGAGGAGTGTGTTCCCACAGCTCCCATGGGATCGTTTATACCTTTCCCAAACCTTGGCAGTCAGGGCTGGGCACGGCTGAGGAGGTGCAAGGGCTGAGTGAAGCAGGAGCATTCTACACCTCTTTATGAAGAGCCTGTTGGAGTCCCTGGGGGCCTGAGGCAAACAATAGGAACAGTTAATGCACAGGGAACGTGGGAACAACTCATTCCAGCATACAAACCCTCTGCACTTCCAGTGTCCTGGTGTGTCTGGACCAGTCACAGCAACAGGTGACACTTTCATCCTTCATGAACTTGCCAGTGCTGGGAGGAAATCCTTTAAATGAAGGGATTTGCTTTCCTAAAGGCTGGAGGAGCCAGTGGCATGAATGATGCAGATCAGAGTTTTAATATCTCTAGGAGGCTGGTGGAGAGGCTGGGGTGTGTGGGAGACTCACCCAGCAAGGGGATCATGAGAACCTCAGACACTGGAAAGAAAAGAAATTAGGGGCTCCAGTAAGGCTGATTTAGAAGCCCTAAATCAGGCAGTTGTTCAACTCCAGGGTAATCCCATTCTTTATTAGATATATCTTGGAGCTGGCAACCTCCTTCTGTGTGTCCTGACATCCAGGGAGCACCAGAGACCAGTCTTGGCTGTGCTGGGACATTTACCTGGGGGGTTCCAGGTAATGTCTACCTGTGGCTCCTGGTGACATTTCAACACAGAGACATTTTGCATGTCAATGTTGGGACTCTGCTCCAATTCCTGTCTTGAGGACCCAGTCATGGCTGGAGAAGGCAGGGAAAAATGTATGAAAATTTGGGGTGAAACAGGACTACAAAGGTGGTTATCAGGATGCTGGGACCATGCCATGGTTCCCTGTACTGTGCATGGACACAGGGAAGGAAATCCTTGTTCCTTACCCACATGCCCACGCTGTGTTGTGTACACAGCTCTAATTCAACCCATGGAATGTTTCCTCTCAGTGTGCAGGTCTGTGGATTTGGACAACAGAAATGACACAATATTTACCAGTACTTAATAAATACATCTGTTTAAATAGCAATTTTTGTTCTGTATATTGGCAGCAGCATCGGATCATTAAGGCTGAAAAGACAAGAAATCTGTGGCATTTCTCCCTGGTTTTACAACTATCCCCCAGGCGATGGAGACAATTCAAAGGCAGTTTGATTCTGGTTCAATAACCACAGGTTTGGGTCATCTGGTGCTGCTGCAGGGCATTGTTGAGAGGGGAGAGAAAACCAGGTCTTTGGTTTTTGCCTGATGCAAACAATATCCAAGGGTCAGGCAAGGGCAAAACCCTTCCAACAGGCAGCAAATATAAAGAATATTTCCAAACCTAAACCAGTGTAACTGCATCCACCCCTTGTGTAATGCTCTCTGGCTTTAAATGTCTTATACAAGCCTTTACTCACTCAGTACTGAGCTGTGCCTAAGCTGGGATTGATGGAGAATCCAATTTAGGAAAACACCCTTTGATGAAGAAAGCATGAAGCAAAGAAGAATTTTTGCACGGATGTTTCCAAGTGCGACAGGCACAATAACACCAGGACCCTCTCTGGGAGGGCTCCTGGGGCACTGCAGACCCGTTGGCATGAGAGGAGAGCCCTGATTGAGCCCTGAGCATCTGAGCTGGCTGTGGTTGAGGATTATAAGAGCTGTTTTGATCAGGGGAAAATTTCCATTTTTAGCACAGGCAGCAATTAAAATAGCTCGCGAATCTCAACGCCTCGGGGTGCTGTCATAAAAGGAGGCAGAAAATCCGTCTTCTGGACTCCTCTGCAGCTAGAGATGAGCCTGGAGGCAGCAGAGGAGAAGAGAGCTTGAGCTTCACCTGGTGAAAAAGGACAACCCCAAGACCTTGAGCCAGATCCGCTGCTGTGATCCCGAGATGGCTGTGGAGGATCTCCGGGCTTCCAGCACCCCTTTTTCGCTCTCCTTTTCGGGCAGTGGCTTCCTGGCCCTGTACCAGGTTGGGGTGGTGCAGTCCCTGCTGGAGTTGGCTCCCGAGCTCCTCAAGTCTGCCTGCAAGGTCTACGGCTCCTCGGCCGGGTCGCTCATTGCCGCCGCCGTCGTGTGCGGTGTTGGCCTTGGTAAGAAAACCCCGGCCCCGAGTCCGTCCGGGAACTTTCTGCTCCATAAACCCAGGGGTGATGCTGCGGGGTGCTGGGGGGCGGTGGGGCAGGTGGAACTCTCCTCGCTCACCAGGCATTACAGAAACCCAAGGTGTTGCCACCCTTGGCAGTGCAGTTTTGGGAGGTGTAAGCTGAAAAGGCCAGTTCTGACAGCCCAAGTGTTCCCTGGCTCAGTGAGCAGAAATTAGGGGGAAATCTGCATGTACCAGTCACTCCATATTCCATATTCCACTGGCTCCTTTTCCTGCTTCTGCTGGAGGAGCAGATCTCCTGCCCTTCTGCTCTCAGGTCTGAGGGGTGCTGAGGTGTGTCCCAAAGCCAGGCTGTGCAGCCTCGGGGGCCGGATTTACCCACGTAAAGCCCTCTTTTCCCTATGGATCATGTTTCTCGGGATGTGAAGCTATGAAGGGACACAAGTGGCTGTCACACAGCTATCTATAGAGCTGACAGCCTTGTTTGCATGCCACTTTGGCTGATCCCACTCAGCCTTCCCAGAACAAACGGAGATGTCGTGTGATTCCCAACTCCAGGTGCACCTTCCCCTGGTGCTCCAGCAGGATATTCCTGGAGGAACAGCAGTCTGCTCCAACCCGGGGCCAGGATTTCTCTTATTGCTGCTAAAGGGGTTTTCCTCTGACCCTCTTTCAACCATGGGGAAACAAGTCCCTCTAGCAACAAGATCCTCCATGTGTAGAATTAATTCAGAGTAGTTAATCCACTTTTAATCATCACATCCTCTCATATTTCCAATTAGTGCCCATGTGTAAACAAGTGTACAAGACATAAGGCTCTAAAGCCTGTTCCAACTTCTGCTTCAAGCAATGGGGACATTTAGGAGGAGCAAAAGGTTTTGGGGACCAAATAATGATGGAGGAAGTTGGGAGGGAATGTACGGTTCCTGAAACCTCTGGTGGATGCTGGAATTGTTCTTCTGCAGCTAAGAATAATTCAAAACATTAGCACATATGTTTAGACAAGGCAGAAAGGAACATTTCTGCCCACATGGGGATGAACTCCTCCATAAATAAGGGCCCCAAAATTTCTGATTCCTCCTGCTGCTGTAATGGATGGAGCTGTGGCTGTCCAGCAGTAAAAATACATTCAGCAACTGCTCTTGCTGGGGCCACCAGTCCTGAACTGGGCATCTGCTTCCCTGGAGGTGGAAGGCACCATCCACTTAGAGGGGCCGAGATGATCTTTTGCCCAAAATATCTTCCCCAGAGGAAGAAAAGACACTTTGGATAGTGATGACTCTGGTCAGGTTTCTAACAAGGAAAATGAATGTGGCACAAGCTCTGTCATATTCACACTGGGGATGATAGGGTCAAAAAGAAGGTGAAAGGTGTGTTTGGTGTCCCACGGGGTGGCTGCAGTCAGGTGCCCGTCCCCTGCCCTGGGCTGGCTGAGGAGCTCTGAGCTCCCAGAGCCAGGCTGTCCTCTGTGACCCCACCTGTCACCTCTTGGGGACATGACTGTCACCAGGCTGGTGCAGGCAGGAACAGTCACATTGCTGACAGGCTCGTCCTTCACTCACTCTGCAAAGCTGGGCTCGGCTCTCACATCTTACTCGGCAGCTTGTGGGCAGTTTTTCCATGTTTTCCCCATTCCCAGGACACAGAGCAGCCAGACAGGGACCTGGACGTGCCCCACTACCCTGGAGGTTCAGCTCTTTCAGCATCCCCTCCATGCAAACTCGTCCAGTGTTAATCGTTACCCCGTGTGGCCTCAGTATCTGCTCAAACACACATAACCCCTCTTAATGCTGTGTTGCTCCAGTTGCCCTCAGGACATGCCACCTAATCCGTCTGTCCGTCCACACAATCCCATGAGACTGCACAGAAACCTCTGCCCCTGCAAAGCCTTGGTGCTGAGCCAGGCCCGTGGCCTCGTGCTGGTGCAGGGTTCCAGGTGCAAGGACAACTCTTTGCAGCTTCGGTGCTGGACAAGCTTTCACTGCAAGGGTTTAACCCCAGGTGGGATATTTCCCCAGGTGAGCTTTCCATGTCAACAAAGGCACCAAATTCCCCTCTATGGGATCAGGCTGCCTGCAGGGTTTGCTTCGCTCCTCTTCCTCCCCATCACAGTGAAACCTTTAAAACCTGGAGTATCCTGAGCCCTTGGCCAGGGCTCCAGGGCTCTGCTCCTTTAACCCAGCTCCTGGGATGTGCAGACATATGTCATGGCTATTAACAGCTCCCCCGAGGTCTGAGGTCTCAGGGGGGAGCTGAGGTGAGCCAGGAATCTCAGCAATGTGGAGCCAGGACACCTGGCTTGCAGGAAAGCCCTGAGCAGAAGAGGTGCCTCTCCTCCCCTCATCCTCACCGGGGAGCCAGCCCAGCTCCCTGTAAAGCCTGGGGCTGCCCACATGGAAAACCAGAGGTGGAAGGCAGGAAGGTGTTGTGCAAGTCACGTTGTCATGGACAACTCAGTGTTCCCCTTCCTGGGGCTCTCTGGGACCTTTCCCTAATCCTGACTAGGAACATCATGAGGCCCCATCTCTGGTGCAGGTGGGGATTTCACCAGTGGGGTCACACAAGGACATGATGTCCTTTGAGGACATTATGGGAGTCATGCCCCCCTTTCTGCCCTGCCTCAACATCCCCCACTGTAGCAGCAATATCATCCTGGGGTAACACAGAGGGGCTGCAAGAAGCTTTATTTGTGAGGAGTGTTAAAAATAGGATTTAAAATATAACTTTTAGTGCAGCAGGCATATTGACTTTCTCTCCATCTTTCCTTCGGTTCTTTCAGATGACCTCAAGGAGTTTTTCTTTGCACTGGCAACAGAAGTCAGGAAAACCATCCTGGGCCCCCTCTCTCCCAAGTGCAGCTTGCTGGCCAATCTCAAGGCTGTCCTGCAGCGGATGCTGCCAGAGGATTCCTACCTGCTGGCCTCGGGGCGGCTGCACATCTCGCTGACGCGCGTGGTGGACGGCCAGAACGTCATGGCCTCGGAGTTCAGCTCCAAGGAGGAGCTCATTCAGGTACAGAGACCTTCCTCTGGTGCCTTAGGAAGGGCTCCACTGACCGCCTGGGATGGACATACTGCAAGTGTTGGTGGCTTTAGCTGCACTTTTTCTGCCCAAGATGGGGAGAGAGTCAAGAGGCTCTGCCAGAGTTGTGGTTCTACCCCAATGGGCTCCATGAGCTTGAGGGCAGGGAGGAAGGACTGAGTTCCAGGATCAGATGGAACAAATCATGCTAAAAAACCCAGCAGGTTTGTTTCCAGCTTCATAAAGCTGATGTTGGGGCTCTAATAGTGACTTTTTCAAAGAGCCCTGTCAGTGCTGATGTGACCTCTCAACTCTCCCTACAGGTCTTTCCTCAGCCATCTGGCAATGGTTTTCCTTGTTGCAGCACTTTCCTGGGAGGAAAGAGCTGGATAAATCTGCTGCTGAACAACAAGCAGCTCATTAACCAGTAAATTATCTGCTGGGGGGAGAATCCCAGAGTAAAATCCTAACAGAGCTGACTGTGAAGTCCTGGGTCCCTTGTCCCAGGGAGACAGTGAGGATGGTAACTTCATGGAGGTATTGGAGTTCACCCCATGGTGCCTCCTCTAAGTAGCCCAGAAGCCTGGGGTGTTTATTTCCAGCTGATGAGATTGGTGGGAAATGGTTGAAAATGCTCCGGCAGTGGCTTTACTGACAAATCCCAGCAGGGTGAGGATGCCTTGTGAGGCTGTCTTGGTTTTGTCCAAAAACCTGCAAAGATGGAAAATGGCCCCAAAGCTTCAGCTTGCCACCATCAAAGGGCAGTGTTGGACACGGACATGTAGATTTACAACAGTTATGTCAGCTATAAAATTTAAAAAATGCAGTGTTGTGCCCTCCTCCAGAGAAGTGTTTCCACTTCAATGAAATCAGATGTTTTCCCTTTCTTGAAGCCTTTCTTGCCACAGTCCCTAGCAAAGTCCAGGTGGCACCAACAGCCTGGTTCCAGACTTTGTCAAGGCTGAATTTTCAGGCACCAAGTCAGCAATTTTGACAGGAACATTGACTTCTGCAATCCCTCTCCTCCCCAGGCTCTCCTCTGCAGCTGCTTTCTTCCAATTTACTGTGGATTCATCCCTCCATCCTACCGAGGAGTGGTGAGTGATATTTCCACTAAAACACACGCTCCCAGCAGGGGCTCCTTGGTTTGAACTTTACATTCCTCTGTAAAGAAGGAATGTACAGACTGGGGAGGAATAGGTGTTTCCAGGCTTTTCCTTTAGTTGATGGAAGATGATAAAGCCCATCAGCTTATTCTTCACCACATCCTAAGATGACAGCTGGGTGGAATTGCCATCTGGAGAGTCCTCTCCTGCTTTGCTCATGGAGAGAGTGTGGATGACCTTGCAGATCTCTGAGTGAGATACGAGGATGCCCACGGTGGGGACCTTGAGACACAATCCAGTTATCCTGGGCAGGGCCTGGCTGCAGTGCAGGTTCATCTCTCGGCTCGGGTGCTGACTTGCACAGCTGAGACATCGAGAGTTCGTGGGAGGATCCTCCTCCAGCCCTGAGCATTTCCATGCTCTGCTTGTCTGAGGGAGGGGAAGGAGGAGCTTGTCAGTGTTTTCCACTGGCAGTGTTTTCTGGGCAATCTGTGCAGGGCCTCACCATCCTCACAGGGAAGGATTTCTCCCTAGTATTCCATCTAACCCCAATGGCAGTGGGAAGCCATTGCCACTTGTCCTGTCACTCCATCCCTTCAACTCTCTATCACTCCATCTTCAACTCTCTCAGAGGCCCTTCAGGGTCTCCAAGGGCCCTGGAAATGTTCAAGGCCAGGTTGGACGTGGCTTGGACCAACCCTGGATAGTGGAAGGTTTCTCTGCCCATGGCAGGGGGTAGAATGGGATGAGCTTTAAGGTCCCTTCCAACTCAACCCATCCCCAGGTGTGTGATTACTCTTCGAGGCCTCTCTGCACTGTTATTTCAGCAATATTTAATTCCATCAGGTGCAACTTTCAATCCCATTGAGGTGGGTGGTAAATCCAAATTTCTTTTGGAATAGAGCAATTGACATTTTCCCTGCCCAGTGAGTAATCCCCCATGAATCTGTAGGCAATTATTAAACGTGGGCGCCCTACTGCTCAAGCTCAGGACTTGAAAGTTACACAACACTGTGCATTCGGTGATGTCTGAATTGGCTCTTGACTGCCAAAAATTGTTGTACAAAGCTTTGTGAATGAAAAGAATTATATTTCCAATTTAACAGTTTCTGTGGATTACAGACCAGGTTGTGGAGCTGGCTGGGTGCCAGAGGCAGGGCAGGGAAAGGAGCTGGTGAAGGAATAAAGAGCACATGTGGGACAAAACGTTGTTGGAAGTGGGAAGGGAGGACAAACTGGGATGGGCTCATGACAGGAATGTCACCTGTGCAGCTGCTGGCTTCCAGCCCAGTGACACTACAAAGGCCCCCAAAGCAAACCCTCACTCTGCTCCTCCCCCAGCGCTATGTGGATGGAGGCTTCACGGGCCTGCAGCCCGTGTCCAGCCTGGAGGAGCCTGTGATCACCGTGTCCCCGTTCACCGGCGAGCTGGACATCTGCCCCCGCGACTGCCCTGCCATCTTCTTCTGCTTCCAGATCTTCAACGGCAGCATCCAGATCTCCATAGAGAACCTGTGCAGGATCAGCTACGCTCTCTTTCCACCCAGCACCATGGTGAGCCCACCAGGACTTCTCCCAGTTTAGTTTTGGTGAAAATGCTGCTCCTGCCTTCTCAAGACTTAAGGTTCAGCTCAGTCTCCACTGTTAATTAATGGGATTTCAAAGGGAGGGGGCAGCACTCACTGTTTTTGCAGTACATTTTGGGGAAAGGACACTGCTGAGGGGTGGCCAGCTTGGGATGGGGTCCACAACCTGCAAAGGACCAGAAAAAAAACAGGTGATCTTTAAGGTCCCTTCCAATCCAAACCATTCTGTGTTTCTCTGACCAGTGCTGTGGTTGTTGGAAACCAACCAGTGCTTGCTGCTTTCCCAAATGGGCCATCCCAACCCTCCACAGCCAAACAGCTTTGGATAGATCCTGTAGTACTGAGGCCAGGGCTCTCTAATTACCTTGAGTGTTTCTCCTTCAGGTCTTGAATGACATTTTCTCCCAGGGATACCAGGACACTGCCCTTTTCCTGTACAGGAACAGTAAGTGGCACCCCAATACCTGAGGGATGCCTCAGTGTGACACAGACAAACATCATCCCTTTCTCTCTGTGTCTCCCAGATGCCTTTGGCTTTAACTACTTCGATGGCAATTTCCGCTTCGGCAGCACCTGTGGGAAGAATGACTCTGGAAAAACCAGTGGGAAACACCCCGGCTTGTACAAAAGGGTCCCTCAGTGCTTGACCCCTTACTTCCTGCCAGGTAGAGGATTTGGGGTGCTCAGCTTGGGTTTAGGGCTGCTGCAGCCTTCAAGAACAGCAGTGTTATATTTAAGACATTACTGAGTTGTTTATTAGAGTAAATATTTCTATTGCAAAAAGACTTAGTAAGAGGGGCTCCAGCTGGATTCTGGATTGGCCTTCAGTACCTAGCTGAGCTGGGCAAGAGGATCTATTGAATTTATTTAATTGTTTGTAATTACTAGTCTTTATTTCCTTCTTTGCTGTCATTCCTGGGTGCAGGCTTGTGGAAGAAGGAGCAGGTGAATGGACTGCAGGACCCACTTGCAAAGGTCCTGCTGCAGCCGTACAGGCTCCCAGCCTTATTCAGGAAGGGGTAAGAACATCCCAACAGAGGCATTAAGGAATGACACACAAACCAGGGGCTGTGCCTTTAGCAGGGGTGGGGCAGCTGAAGGGACACATGGAGGGAATCGGTGTTCCCTGAAGGGAAGATCCAAGGGAGAGCTGGTGGGAATGCCACAGCACCTCTTGGTTATGGAAAAGATTATTACAGCGTGCATTTACCATGAACATCCCCCCTCTTTTGCTGCCTTCAGCCATCATTAAACTCAACCTGTGTACTTTGCTTTTGCAGGGTGAAGAAGGTGTGGGGGTTGCTGGAAGGTGTCAGGTCCCTGGTACAACGACTCCACAAGCTCCTCCAAACCTTGGTGCCTGGTTTGCCTAAGACAGCCATGGACAGGAGGAGGTGAGGGCTGGGGGGCTGCAGACCCTCAGCATAAAGAGAGAAGGGTGAAGAACTGGGAGACTTTGGGAACCTCACACACTGGGTCACTGATGTCGAGTGTGGCTAAAAACTCCAAATCTGGAGCAGTCCACATTAAAATTAGCTATTGTTTATCCCTGTGATATTGTTTTGCTATCTCAAAATACAATCCAGCTTAGTGCCACCTCCCTAGTGCAATACATTTGTCTTCCAGATATTTATCTGCTGGGCTCTGTCCTGGCAAGACACCAGACACATTCACCAACACCTTGAAAGATGTTCTAGCACTAAGCTCTCAGGGATTTAAGCCATATCCCCCTAAAATCTGCTTCAAAGTTCCCTCCTGTGCAGCTGCCCAAGAGTCTCAGAATGACTTTGCCCTGAGGCAGCTGCAAACTCCTCAGCTGTGAGAAAGTCCTTTGGAGTCAATCATTCCTGGAGCTGCTGATCCCCGTCAGTATCTCGACCCTGCCTCAGCTCTCACTTTGTTTCCACAGGTAACAAGATAACAAGGATTGTCCCAGCGGGGCCTCCAGCGCTGCCTCGGAATGTGGTGGGCAACACCAGCACACACCAGCACGGCTGCTGGTTCTCGAGGGAATATTTGGGGAGTATTTTTTTCCTCAGAACCTGTTTGGTTCTGTCTGCAGTGCTGCCGCTGCAGTGCCCCTGCTTAGGCCTCACCTGCTTTTTCATGATGGCCAAGGCAGAGCTCTGGTGCTGCTCCTGGGCCCCATCCCAGGCTGCAGGGGCCACGGGGCAGCTTCACCTGCAGACCTCATAGCCCAGTCCTTTCCCTGCCCACTCCATCTCCTCCACACCAGCAGCATCCCTTCCCTGCTTTAATGCAGATTACAGGGTGGGCAGTTGCCAGGAAATGTCAAGTTTTAAGTGTTTTCTTCCCACTCAAAAACTTCAAGAGAGATTCCTCAGAGAGCGAGAGAGAGAGAGAGAGAGAGAGAGAGAGAGAGAGAGAGAGAAGCCTTAGGGAGCATCAAACTGGGCAGGAACTAATTTTTCTACAGTTCCCTGATGTTTTTTACCAAGTATCAATTCTTCAGCTTCACACCTATCCATATCCCTCCTTCTCCTGCCTGTGGAGGTGGGACTGCATTTGGATTCCCCTGGAACTCGCAGATGTGCAGAAGGATGGAGTAACTTAAAGATTAACTTCCCCCTACTACTGAATCCCACAGGCTGCATCTCCTGATTGCACAAATATATGAGTTCTTCTCCTGCAATTGTCTGTAACTCGTGGTCACACAGAGAATGGCACAGGCAAACACACCCTGTGTCACTGGGCTGCACACAGAATTAGTTAGCAGCACTGTTAAGTCTCCTAAAACCGTGCTGCATATCAGAGGCTGGGGATTGCCTTTGCCCCAACTGTGTCTCCCCTGTTTGTTGGTTCCCAACAGGCAACAAATGGATCCCAACAGCAGCAGCTGTTTATTAGACAAAATAGCCTGTTTAATTGCACAAAGGGAGATGGAACAGAGGGAAGTTTCATCCAAAGGGTTGTGGAGAGCGCAGGAATGAATGTGGGGAGTAGCTGAAGGCAGCCCTGATGTAACCAGACTCTTAACTAGGAGTGCTGTGTGAAAGAACAATAACATGTGTTCTGCCATTGTTGGTTGAAATCAGTGACCTGGGAATACCTTCTGTGGAATGAGTTTGATAAAGAAACCTGGATGCTTATTTCATAGATTCATGAAATGGTTTGGGTTAAAAGGGACCTTAAAGATCACCCAGTTGCAACCCCTGCCATGGGCAGGGACATCATCATAATCCCAGCTGCTCCAAGTGCCATCCAGCCTGGCCTTGGACACTTCCAGGGATCCACAGGCAGCAACAGCTGCTCTGGGCACCCTGTGATAGGACCACTGCACACTCACAGGGAAGAATTCCTTCCCAATATCCCATCTAACCCTGCCCTCTGGCAGTGGGTAGCCACTGACCCTTGTACTGTGCTGGCAGTTCCTGATGAGGGGTCCCTCTCCAGCTTCCTGTGAGGTCTCCACACAACCTTCTCTTCTCCTGGCTGAACAGCCCCAACTTGCTCAGCCTGCCTCCACAGGGGAGGTGCTCCAGTCCCCTTATAACTTTGTGGCCCATTCTGACGGATCCTGTTTGCATTGGATCTTGTCTGCTCCTGTCTTGCATCCATCCTGGATGGATTTCACTTCTCAAGCACTGCAGGCAAAGGCAGGCTGCTCTAATCCAGCTGTCCTGCCGCAGGGCAAACTGGAAGGCTCAGAGACACCCAGGCCTCCCCAGGCAGGAACAATCAGTCCATCATTTGCTTTTGCACCTCTGCTCCCTCCCACTTATCCAACAGCTCCTTCTCCAGGCTGCTGCAAGCACCATCCCCACCTCCAGGGAGGATATCACCATCCAATCAGCCTGAGGCAGCTACCCTATTGAAACGAGCATTAAAATCTGCCAGAGAAAATTCTCATCTAGGAATTGGACTTCCAAATCCATTAGATGCATCTGCAAACCCTAGACACAAACAGGAGCACAGTTTGACATGCCCAGTGTATCTCCCCTGCCCCATCTGGTGCTTGATCATAAAGAGTTAGCAAAATGTTGTGAACTTTAAGAAAAATCCATCTACAAGGAATCCCCAAACTAAAATGGTCTCAGCACAGAATCCTCCTGCTCCAAACCTGCAGGAATGAGGAAGAAATAAGTATTTAACAATTCAGTATTCCAGTCAGCTGGGTTTTGCTTTATTAATCCCTCATCTTTTGAAGAAAGCAGAGCTGGTGCTGTCTCCTCTTGGAGACATGAGCTTGGAACTAATGGCAATGGAGAGCTTGACAGAGGCAATGGATAGAGGCAATGTTTGGCATTGATTGGAATCATCTTGTGCAGGAGCTTGTTTCACCACAAGGAAGCAAAGTGGGAAGCCCAGCTGCACCCAGAGGGGATAGAACCAGCCTGGAATGCCTCCTCTAGGGGTGGATCATGGGAATCATCCGGGGCTGTGGCTCTGCCTGTGCTGTGGCATTGCTGGCAGAGCCCATGTTCTCCTCAGGGTAGGTCAGGCTCAGCCTTCAGGCTGGGTTCCAAGTTGCTCATTGGCTTTTTAAAGCAGAAACTGGGGCCAAAAGCAGCAGCAGGCTCAGAAATGCTCTTCTGTGGCTGACTGGGTCCTAAAGGGAATAAAACCACGTTGGTCAGTCTGACAGACTCCTCTGGCATTTCCTGTGGGACAAAGTGGATGCTGTGGGACAAAGCGCCGGGTCAGAGCTGCTTCCCTTCCTCCCGATGTCTAAAGGGCTGTTGGTTTTGGTATCCTCAAAATATTACCCCTGTACCCCTGTCCTGTTGCTTGTCTCCTTCTGCTTTGAACTCAGCAGGAATGTGAAGCCTGAGGTGGGTGGGATGAGAGTCTGGAGACAAGCCAAGGCAGCAGAGCTCCCTCTGGAGCTGGAGCCTGCTGCAGGTGTAGAGGGAAGAGTCCTTGAGTCCCATCCATGAAACTGAGCCCAACAAAGCCAAGCACCTGCCCAGTCCTGCCTGTGGCTCTGGCTGTTGGCTGCAGGTGCTTTATGCCAGACTCTGTTTCCAGTCTGGGCACTAAGGAGGGTGCAATTCCTTGTGCAGTTGTCCTGCTGGGCACACAGATAAGTGGCTTGTGGATAACCTGCTAGTGCAGCCTGAGCCTCGTGGGATTGCAGGCTGCAGACACTTGTCCAAGCAATCAAGTCCAAGTTGTTCACAAGTTTATCCCCCTGCTGCTTTGGTAGCATCCCTGCTGTTCTGGCATTGCACAGAGAAACAGTGAAAGAGCCTTTTCCTGGCCTTGATCAGCAGGGCTTTTCCTTCCCAGAACTGGAAAATGTGATGTGCTTCTGCTCTGGAGGTGGAGCACCTGGACTCACTCCTTGATTGCTCTCTGGCCTAACAAATGAGTCTTGATTCCTCCCACAGGAAGAATTTTTCACCTCAGGCTGGTTAAAACCTTGCAGCCCCACTGGGAAGTAGAGGCAGAGATTCCTGACAGCCCAGAGCTGCCCAACTTCCAAAGAGACCTCATTTCCACCCTGCTGCTTCCAAAAGCTCCATGTAGGTCAGACTGATGGAGCCTTTAAAAAAGCAACCAGGGAAGCAACTTCTACAGTCAAACACTGTGTCCTGCATTTCTTAGTGGGCCGAGAGGTGGATGGTTTTCAAAGGAAATATCTTTCTGGCTTCCACTTTATGTTTTCCAAACTCTCGCTTTTAGATCTGGAATTGTCATGGTCCTAGTCTTTCCCATTTATATTCCTCATTTCTTCTAGACCTTCCAGATATACCTGATTGTACCTTTTTTCAATTTTCATCTAATTTATGTGGCTACATTTTAAATAATCATCATGTGGAAAAAGCTGAGTGATTTCTAGTAATCTGTTGAATTCTGAAATGTTGAAAGACTCAGAAGGAAAGAGAAAATAAAGAATAAAATGGAAATAAATATTGCATTTCTTCAGATGATTCTTGGTATTTTTTTACTAACAACAAACTGGAAACGAAATGCTGTGGATTGACTGGTTTTCCATGCAAAACTAAACTGGGAGCAGGTATTATTTTGCATAGGATTGCAGAAAATGATATGTTTTGGATTTACACCGGCCTTGTTTTGCTTGAAAATGACAGAGCAAGAAGTTTACCTGCAGCTCTAATAGGCTTTCCTTGCACTTTGTATTTGTGTGGCTGCAGCCAGAGTTCCTAAGGAGAAGTTTGGATTTGGCTGGCACAGCAAAGGCACCTGGAACCCTTGAGACACACCTAAAGAAGGGATGTGTGAGCAGAACCTGTTCTTACCTCACTGGGTGAGTGAATACACGGCCTTCTCCATGGAAGGAGCTCCTTCTCCATGGAGCCCTTCTGACCCAGCCACCAATGAAGTCCTCAGTGCTCACCCAAATCCAGGGTGAGGGCTCAGTGTGGGGCCTCACTTGTAACCCCTGAGGTGAGAGGGAACTTTCTCCCATCCCTGCCCCTTCTCACTGGTCCCAGAGCCTATTTGGGCACTGAGAGCCCTGGGCAAATGTCACTTGAAAATCGATGGGGTAAAGGAAGAGCTGGTTCTTTACCTTCCTGGGGGTGGAGAAGGTGGTGTGGGGCTTCCTATTCTTCTTTATCTGCTGCCTGGCCGATTCCTGGATTCTCTTTGGTGTCATCCTCATGATCTGTGGCTCTGGAGTGAAAAAGCCTCAGTCGTGGCTTCAGGTGCAGGGACTCTTCAGCTTTCTGATTTGATTCACTGGCCAAGGAAAGTGTGAAGCCCTCGAAGTAATTCACCTGGAAATCCCCTGGTGGGAAGAGATTCCAGCTCTCACTGCTTGTTGCCCAACTGCCAGGTCTGCAGCAGTGTGAGGCGTGACCTGGGCTGAGTGGAAATCAGGGATACTGATGACCCCAGGGCTCAGGAATCACCAAACATTGCTGCTCTGTGCATCAGGGGCTTATCAAACACCACACGGGGCACGTGAGCCTGTGCTTGTGTCTAGAGGTCCTGGGACGTGTGTTCCCTGGGAAAAAGCTCTGTCATGCCCAGTGGGGCAGAGAAAAGGGCAGTGTGGCTCCAGAGGCAGCTTCAGGAGAGGCCAAGACTCAAGGAATCCTGGCAGTGCCAGGAATACAGGCATTTCTCTGCCCCAGTCACTCTGGGGCTGCATCTTTTACCTTGTGCCAGCAAACCAAGGATGTAGGGTAAGCACCCAACCTACCTGTCCACACCTTCCAGTCACTTACTCAGTCTTTTTAGGAAGGACACCGTGTCCTGGTAGCCCTGGACATAAAAGAGTTCCATGACCTGTGAGGGGAGGCAGCAGTCAGTGCAGCTGGGCTGCTGCAGGGGGCTCACGGCTCTGGCTACCTGGAGGAGCTGCTCACCTGACGTGTGGGAGCCAGAAGAATGTGCTGTAGGCGGCAGATGTTCATTTTTGAGATCTGTAAGATACAGTCAGAGAGCTGGAAGGTCAAGAAGGCAGCGGGGCCATCCTTGGGGCAGATGTCGTATTCACCGGCGAAGGCAGAGATGGTGATGGTGCTGCGGGACACGAAGTCGGCTGTCCACATGGCCAGCTCCCCGTCCACGTAGCGCTGGGAGACAGGACAGGGAGCCCTGAGCCTTCCCCTCGCAGGGAGAGCAGTGCTGTTCACGTGGGCAAACGTGGGCATTGCTCCCCAGCCAGGCCCACAGCAGAGCGAGGTTCTGGGGCTCCAGGGAACTGCCCCACCTGCTGCTCCCGTGCTCCAGGTCCACACCTGCCCTACTCCCTTCCCCCCAAAAGCTACTGCAATGAGCCTGGCAGGGAAGGGCAGCAGAAGAGAGGCGAGGCAACCCCAGGGGCAGGAGAAGATGGACAATCCTGTGGGAAGCTCAGTGCTGTGTTACAGAATTTCTGAGAGAGAGAGGGCATGATGTATGTCTGGAGTGAGAATTGAGCTACCCCTCAGGCTAGGCCCCTGATAAGCAGCCTTGCTGGGGCCTGGAAGCCTCTGGTGCAGTAAGAAATTAGTTGTGGCACAGTTAGAAATTATGTTAAGGTGACTACAAAAGTAATGAGCTATCCGAGTGTGAATTAAAGTAGAGCTGCACTGTGAAAAGCCTGACCACCTTGAGGCAAAGGTAAACAATGTTAGCTTGCCAATCAGAGTGCCTTTGTAAACTGTAAACTATATAGAAGTGTATATAAACTGCCATCTTCTCTTGAATAAACGAAGAACGCAGCATTGATCATATTGGTTGGATGTGCATTCTGTCCTGTCCAGCTTTCCTGTTTTTATGAGGTCCCTGGCTTTGGTCCTGTCTGCAGGGAGGTCAGATTTTGGGGCCCTGTGCTTCCCTCTGCAGACACTGGGGGAACCCAGCCTCCAGGCACATTGGTGGCAAGCACAGATAGAGAGATCCTTAATGCCACCACTGGAGAAAGGACAGAGGCTGGAGGGGCCCTGGGCCTGAGCTGGGACAGGGTCTCCAGACCACAAAGCTACTCACCACCCCACGGAAGGTTGGGGGGAAAATCCCACAATATAGTGGAACGAAGCAACTGCACATCACAGCCTGTGGGTGAGATAGGACAGACAGAGGTGAGAGAAGATCCCCAAAAACTGTTACCTTTGGGAGGGGTGGCTCATCTGTGAGTTCCAGAACAGGGTCCCCCAGCTGGGTTATTGGGCAGCACAGACTAATGGGCACCAGGCCATGTCAGATACCCAGGACAGAGAAGATGGAAGGGAGCCTGTGAAATGCCTGAAATTGCTCTCTTCATGTTCAGCCTAATTCAGACAGTAATCAAAAAGGCTGATTTTTGAAAATTATTTCAGCTTGTCTGGATGCAGAGGGTGGCAAGGACAGAAATCATGGCATGGACTAGAATGGACCAGGGCCTGTTAGGATGAGACAAGGGCTGATGGTTTGTAACTACAAGGGGGAACATTTAGATATAGGGAAGACACTTTTTTTACCTTGAGGGTGTAGAGGCCCTGCACAGGTTGCCCAGAGAAGCTGGGCATCCTGGACCCATCCAAGGCCAGGTAGGATGGGGCTTGAGACCAAGCTGGGACAGTGGAAGGTGTCCCTGCCCGTGACAGGGTGGATCTTGATGAGCTTTAAGGCCCCATCCAACCCAAACCATTCTGTGATTTTGTGCTGTGGGACATGGCCAGACAGCAAATGTCTCCCAGCTCCTCCCTCACGGGTGGCTGTGGCTGCTCCCACCTGAATCAGCTCCTCCTTCGAGGCAAACTCGGACACTGTCACGCATCTCCAGTCGTGCACGCGGGTGAGGATAATGTGCAGCTTTCCAGACACCAGCTCATGGGCATTTGGAGGCAGGAATTTGTCTAAGGTCTCCCTTAGCATTCTAAATACCTTTCCTCCAGGTACCAGCCCCCAGAGAGAGATTTTCAAGCGACTGAAGAAGTACTCAAGTACCTCATCTGAAGCAAAGCAAAGCAAAGCAATCATTCTACATCCCTTATATTGTTATTTATTTGCATTCTGAGCTGCACTTCCACCTGAGAATGGGGCATTTTTTCCAGCTGCTAAACGATCATTTAGCGCCATTGTGCTTTTTCATTAGGGCTGAAGCTCCCATGTGTGGTGCCAGCCTTTCCAAGGACTTTCAATATTGTAGGAGACAGAAGTATTTATTTTCTTTGTGCATTTCTCCTCATTTTCTGCACAAGGCACCTTAAAACTTTTTGAACATATGGGAGAAAATGGACAGGAAGCCTTTGTATAACATTTCCTCCTGTTAGCTCTGCATCTATGCCCTGCTAATGTGATTTGTTTCCCCTTGTTGTTTTGGGAATCTACCAACAATCCCCAATGCCTTATCAAGGAGAGCACCTCTCTTTCTTTTACTAGATATGCCTGCCATGAATTCCCATTAATAAGATGCAGTGAGTATATCTACACTCTTTTATCTTTCCTGCTTAGTTCACCCATGTTTTTCACCATTCTAGAAGTCAATAAAGTTTAAAAATCTGAGGAATTAACCACTGATAATGAAACAAAAATCTTTTGCCACTGCAATATCCCCAGGTATTCCATCTCTTTAGACACAAAATAAACAGAAATCTATAGCCCTTACCCACATCACATCCACACAATCCAGTTGTAGTTAGAAGAGATCCTGAAGATGCTCCATAGATCCTACGTGCAGATTTCATTATGTCAGGAGACAACGCCTGCAAAGCAGAAAACACTCCAACGTAGTATAGAACCATGAAACCACAACCTCTAAACAGTATAGAGTAAGGTCTTCCCTCTTTGCCACTAATTTTCAGCATCTCTGCTGACTCCAAGCACCCCAACAACAAGGAAACAGCTGCCCAACAGCTTCAATGGATTGTCCAGAGCCAGCCAGTGCTCAGCTGTGGCTCTCTTTCCAACCACACTCTCACTGTCTTATATCCCTCTGAGCCAAAGGTCCAGTGAAACAGCAGCAGTGGGCAGAAATGGATGATGTGATGGCCTAATGCTCATTAAAAGAAGCTTACTGCAATGCACGGTGCCTGAGGAGAGCACTGGCAGCTGCAGGCGATGGGGACAGACACATGTCACGCTGATGTGTTGGGGGAGCAGCCCAGGGGTCTGATGCATCCCAGGACTGAGCCTTTGTGAGGGAAAAGCTGCTTCCCAAAGTGGTGAACTGTTTCAGTGATACCCTGGAGTTCCAGCACAAAAGTCCAGCCCCTTGGGCAGTAGGAATCTGCAAAAATTCCCTGGCACAAAAGAGTCTTGCAAGCTACTGCTCAAAACACTCTTGCCCCATTTGCAACAGGTTGCCAAACCCCATCACAGGGAGTGGAGGAGGTGGCTGGATTACTAAAGAAATCTAAACCCAGCTAGTTTTCCTTGTTTCACAATTTTAGTTTGCTTACAAAAGGGTAAAAATACAGAGTCCAGGTAACAACTGATGGTTTCACCTGCCTCCTAGATGGCTGAAGTTTCAGTAGAGAAAGAGGTAGATAAAGAAGGAAAGAATGGGGAAAAGCGTCTGACAAACGCAGGGATTTACTGGTTGTCCATGTAGAAATGCAAAGCCTTCTTAGCTTTGCTGCTGGGTGAGACATTGGGAAGCTGCTAGTGGGAAAAGAGCACGGAGAGCCAATAACAACTTGTGGCCAGCACAGCCAATAACAACTTGGACACACCTCTGCTGATATACACAGAAATCTACCCACCATCTTCAGGCCAAATGCTTCCAAAGCCACCAGGAGATGCTTCTCTCCCTCTTGCTGTGTGCCAGGGCAGTGCTGGAGCACTTTGGATGCAGCCCTGCTCTCAGTGAGGGGGCTGCAAACAGCCCTGAGGATGACAGAGCAGCTGTGCTGGACCTGCTGGGGCTGGCAGGGCTGTGGCCTCCACTAAGCCCAAAGCATCAGCGCAAGGTTAATCCAGGCCCAGTTCCACACGGGAGCAGTGTCTGCCACCAGCCAGGATCCAGGCCCCCGAGCTCCTTGCACACACCTTGCAGGTCCTGCTGCTGAGCAGCAAAGTAAAACCAAAGACTCAAGAGGCATAAATATATTCCATGCCTAATCAGGAGGACAAATGCACTGGAAATAATTTGCCATCTACTCTTGAGTGCAAGGGTCCCTTAAGAATTGACTGCAATGAGAAGAGTCAACTTCAGACGCAGCTTCTGGTGCAGGAGGGAAGGGGCGTTTGGAATGCATGGGTGAGGCACACAAAGCTCTTGAGCTTAAGGAAAACCTTTATGGCCACTTGCATGGCTTGTGGAAAATCCCAGAGCCAGTCTGGGAGCAGCACCAGCATTCCTAGTGCTTCAAGCCTTGTGTTCAAGCCTCCTGCCCTCAGTCAGCAGCACGAGAAGGAACTAGAAATGTGGCACATGATTGCACTGCTTTCCAAATACAGCAGGAGAGCTCTGGCACTCCAGTCCCAAACCAAAGCCATGGATCACACGGGCCATGTTTTACTCTTAATTGCCCCTGTGTAATATTGAGAGAGTTTGTAAATCCCTTTGTTTTGTCTTCTTGCCCAATCTTGCAGCATCAAGAGGTAAACAGTATTTATCTTGGGAAAGCAGAGGGAAGCCAAGAGTGCCCCTGCTGATTCCTTCCTAGCATTAGTGCCACATCTCCCTGGCTTTCAAAGCCTTGGACTGTCCCTGGTGTCTTCCAAAGGGAGCAAGGAGTTAGGAAAAATGTAGGTGGATACAGAGTGAGGTTAGTGTCAGAGGGTAGTTGTTGTCAGAGTGTAGTTGTTGTCAGAGTGAGGTACCAGGGCTCCAAAAAGGTGGGGTTTGGAAAGCAGCAATCTAGGTGATCTGAGAAGGAGTGACCCAGGTGGCATAAACAGTGATTGGGAAATGCTGCTGTGGAAATGCAGAAGCTGTTTCTTGGCCTCTCTCTGCCCTGCCCCAGGATGGGACACAGGCTGTGTGTGTCCCTGAGTGATGCCCCGTGTTTCAAGCGTGTTGTTTTACCAGGCCAAACACCCTCATGGCATTTGGCATTTCCCCATCACTGGGTCAGAAACCACTGTGAGCCCAGGGACCCTGCTCATCTGTCCCTCATTTTTTCATCCTGGCTTTGTTGACAAATGTCACCAGTCCTGCTTCCCCACACACCAGCCTGGCCTCAGTGCCTCCTGCTCCCGTGGATAATTGGAAACACCCTGTGATGCTGCAGGGTCCGAACCAGGGAATCTGACCATTCTCTACCGCTACAGCAGGGCGAGAAGAAAGGACTGAGGGGCAGAAAGACACCAATGCAGAAAGGCAAAAATGCAGTTCTATGATGGGTTGAGATCTTCCCATGTAAGAGTCTAATCTCAGCAAAAACCAGTCTGTGTTTCTCTCCTTCATGAAAGCTGGATTTTATTATTTGTGTCTAAGCAGTCCGTGATTAATCAAGGCGTTTCCATGGCACCTCCCCAGCTGAGTGCAGTGGAACAGGAGTGGAATAAAGGAGTGGTTCTGGCAGGGGTCTGAACTTGCCCACACTGGGGCCTTGCTCACCTGTGTGTGCTCACCTGGGCCCCTCAGTTGCCTCTTGGCTGCTCCGTGTTTCCTCACATGCCAGTGGCTGCCTCCTCAGCAGCAGGGTTGACACTGGCCTAGGGAGCACATTCCCATCCCTGCCCTCCCACCAGGACACAGATTTTAGCAGAGTTGACAACACGAGTGACGTTTTTGCCGCTGATGTCGCAGGCAACGTTTCTTCTAGGTGGGAAAGAAAAGAGTGGAAATGATGCACCCTGGACCTTGCCTCACTAATTGGTATTTCTGTGGCTTTGGTAGCTCCCAGAACGTGCCCCTACACACTTATCTTTCCTTCTACCAGGAGTGTGGCACAGGAACCTCCAGCCTATCCTACGTTCAGCATGAAGCAGAGAAACCTTTTCCCTGTTCCTGTGACAAACACCTCACCTGGGGACACGAGGTGATGATGTCACTGCCTAGGGCAGCTGGGTGAGTATGGAATGGTTTGGGCTGAAAGGGACCTTAATGCTCATCTCATTCCACACCCTGCCATGGTCAGGGCCACCTTCCACTAGACCAGGTTCCTTCAAACCCTGTCCAGCCTGGCCTTGCTCCAGGTGCTCCCTGGTGAATCTCTATTCCCTGGATTAATCTTTATTCCCTGGCTTCAGGTGCCACAGTCAGGGTCCAGCTGCTCCTGTTGCTCTGAGCGCTTGGCTCTTCCCATTCCCATTCTGCTGAAGGCTTGGCTGTTCCCTTTCCTGTTCCTGTTGCTTGCTCTGAGGGCTCGG
>QUSF01000132.1:525562-541122 GCA_003676055.1 Chloebia gouldiae
TTCCCGTTCCCGTTCCCGTTGCTCTGAGGACTCAGCCATTCCTGCCCCTGGCTCTCTGAGGGCTCGGCCGTTCCTTCTGCCCTCACTGCTGCTCTTTGCCAACTTGGCACCTGCAGCCAGCACGAGCCCTGTGCATCCGTTGTGGGAGCCTTTAGAAACACAGGTAAGATTTGTTAATTTTTGGTGGTGGCTATGAATAAATATTTTTTTGCTGGATGTTACATTATATCTGCACAACCCAGACCATGTCTGACACAGATGATGAAACTGGGCCTGTTGTGACCAACACGCACTGTGTGCTGGTGCTCCCAGATCATGGAGGATTTAGGGAATTACAGACTGGTTTGGGTGGGAAGGGGCCTTAAAGCTCATTTCCTTCCACTTCTTCCTAAAGGTGAAGATAATGGTAAAGATGGATAAAATGATGATTGGCTCTTGCAATTAAGGATTAATATTGTGTCTGTTAAGGAAAGTATTGTTGAGATTTGAAATTATGTTGATGTGTAACTTCATTATTGTAGGTTGTTTTTGGACACCCTCTGTTTTCCTTATGGCTCCTTTTTCCTCCCTCTATGCTGTTGCCATCAGACAAGCCTGGTTGTCAGTGTTGTCAGGGTTGTGTGGAGGGACGGCGTGTACATTTGCCCCTTGCATGGGGCAGTTGGGAATGGGTGAACTTTGTTGCTGGGAGGGCTTGGCATGATAACACCTTACCTCCAATCAGACTGTAAGAAGGTCTCCACCAAATGGACAGCAGAGTCAACTGGTGTACTCTGGGAGAGGTCAGGGTTAGATAAGGAAAATGTTTGAATATGTATAATAACTTATGAATATGTATTTGGCCGATGCACCACCAGGGGAATAAAAGGTGGAGCTGCCATTTGGCAGATGTGCCTGTGGCTGCAGCTAAGCACGCAGGGCTCTCCTTTTTCCCTTATTCAGTCCCTTTGTTGTGTTGTTGAGGTTTAATAAATCTCTGAAATTTTAATGTGAGTGGTCATTTCTCACAATAAGGAAATGTTTGAGTAGATCACCTTCAGCTGGAAAGTGGCACAACTTCATTTCTGCCCAGAAGAGATTCCTTAGCCTATGTGAGAAATGAGGCTCCCTCTTTAATGTTTTTAAAAGTTTAATAAGGGGAAAAGCAAATGTACCAGCACTCGGTGCATAGCTAGATGCACACGGTTAACTATAACAACTCCTCTTATATATTTTTTCATTGCATTGGTCAAATGCATATTTATGAAGATTATACCTATTCAAATATTCTTTTGAGTTTACATGTTCTGGAAATTCTTTAGCTTAATTCAACCCTTGACCTCATCTTCTTAGAGTACATGCCACAATGTAGATGTGATTTTGTATTTTATTTCTTCACAAGGCTCCCTGATCTGTGATTTGAGAGCTATTGATAGCTGAAGGGTTAGTGGTAGATTCCTCTTTGCTCTTTTGGTGTTATTTGCCTGGTTCTTTTCAATGTTATCTTACCATATAGATGTTTTAGCTATTTTTGCAAGTACTTTCAATCAATATTAGCTATTTCACTATTGTCAGTTACAAAAATAAAGGCATTAGTTATTATTTCACAATCACAATTACTTCTGCAAAAGTTAATTTTGCAATACACAGCACATAACATCTATTTTAATATTTTGCAAAAGCCTGAAGTGTAATATATTTATCATAGTAAAATATAGATTCTATACAGGGATTAGGGTATTAACTATAAAAGGGTGACAAATAATACTATATTAAAAGCAGTTAAAAAGAGATTACAAACTGTACTATATCAAAATAATTTGTAAAAGCCAATATATAATAACAAAAGCCAACAGCTATATAGTTATTCATAACACTTAGGATTACCCTGTTATACCAGAAAAACACTTTAATAGTAAGTCACAGAATCCCAGAATGGTTTGGGTTGGAAAAGACTTCAGAGATCATCTGTTCCACCCCTGCCACAGCAGGGGCACCTTCACTATTCCAGATTGTTCCAAGCCCTGTCCAACCCGGCCTTGAAATAATGACACAGCAGAGCCAAGCAGAAGCCCTGTGGGATGCAGGCACAGCTGGGAGTGCTGGGAACTCCAGTGTGCCTGGAGTATTTGGGGAAACTTATGAAAACTCAGCTTGAGAGAGCTCAGAAGGAGGTTTTGTAGTCCAGCTCTCCAGTTCAAAGCACTGTGCACTGGGAGTTCAAACTGGGGCACTCAAAATATGGTTTAGCTGTGTAGAAGTGAGATGTTTCAAGGAAAAATAAAGGCCTCTTTCATTGGAAAAGGAATTAATAAGCCTGAGTGGATGTGTCCATGTGTCTCCAAGCTCCCCATACTCTTGGCAATAGTTACAGTCTCATGAAATCCAGCTGCTTGTGATGAGAGACACCAGCTGCTGCTCTGAGAAGGGATGGAAACTGATGTCAACTGAATATTTGAAAATACTCAAAATATTTTAGCAGTAAGAGCTTCAGAAACTTACATTGTAAAAAATAATTGTGGGAAAAAATATTATTCCCTGTGGGAATACAGTTGGGTCTGACTATCATGTGGCACAAGAGGGAGCAGCGGTTTGAGGACAACTGTGCTGCTCCTGTAGCTGTTGGGTGCTTTATTTCTGATCAGCTTTAGCACCCAAAGGACTCCAAGCTCACTGAGACTGTGCAGAAGCAAGACTGCACTTGTGTAATGGGCAAATCTAAGATCCAATTTCCAGTCCTTAAACACTTTGTCCTTAAATACAGCACTGCGCCCTCGGCAAACAGATGGTTTGACCTTCCTCCTGTCTCACTTGTCGGAGCGGGTTGGGCTGTGCGTGGCTGAGGGTTTGTCTGGGAGTGGAGAAGGGTGGCCTTGCCATCTGGCAAGTGGCTCTGGACGTGCTGGATCCATCTGTCAGCTTTGGGAATGGATCCGGCATCGACACAGGCAGATCCCCGGCAGCACCTGTGGGGTTCAGAGCCCGAGTGCTGAAAAACAGCTCTTGGAAGGAAAAAAGGCTCAGTGTGGTGGTGTTGTGCTGTTGGATGCAATCATAATCTGGAATAATTGCTGTGTTTAAGGAGCAGTCCCGCAATGGCTGTGACAAGTGACTGGAGTAGACCAGAGTTTGTTTTCCTTCTGTCTCTGTTTAGGAGCCAGGGGGCTGTGCAGCTTGTGCTTTGTACTGCGTCATTCTGCCCAGTCAAGGAGTTGATGGGAACAGTCACAAATCTGTGGGAGCATCACATGCCTGGGCAAGATGAAGAGTACCCCAGAGAGCCCTTGGCGTTTGTCACTGGCACTTTGGAGAAGGAGGAGAACACAGAATACTGTGTGGGGTTTGGCCTGGGGGCTTTTGTAGCCAAGGTGTGTGGGTTAATCTGCTGGCCCCTAACAGGGCTGGAGGTTTTTGAGTCACGGCCCCTGTTGTGCCTCAGTTCTACTGCTTTGGAGGGGCAGTACTGCAGGTTTTAGGCAAAGGGAATTGCAGCTATGGAATTATGGAGGGACCTGGCTAGCTGGACTGTGTTGGTCCAAGCTGTCCTTCTTTCCCTGGACAAGGAGATGACTTGTTGATCAGATGGTGGGGCTCAGATGGAGGGTTGTGCTTGGAGGGCAATGTGCACAGCTAGGCACAGCTTCCCCTTCTGTCCCTGCTCTCAATGTCTGCATGGGTCACATCCTGTCTGTCCCTCTGTGGAGCCAAGAGGGGAGATACAGGATTGAAATAGAAATTTGGGCTGTGCTGGTACAGCCCATGCTGGCACCAAATGTGGATCAGAGCCAAAGGCTCCTCCTGGACAAATAACTGTTGTCTTTGGTGGGCAGGAACATTTTGAGCCTCAGGCTGCTTACTGCATCCCTGTCCTTTCTCAGCCTTGTCCCTTGGGAAAAATCACCAAGTTCAGTATCCCATGGAGTTAATTTCCAAAATAAGGCTGGGAAAAGTGGAGGGAGGGATGAACCCTGTAATGTGCTGGCCTGTGCACCTGAGAAGCTGCGGAGATGCTCAGCCTTTTAGAATCCATAGATTGTTAAGCCTTTATTCCCACAGGATCTTGGGGAAGTACTGGGCTGGATGAAGAGAATGAGAGCTTTGTCTCTGCCAAGGGCAGTACTGCAAGGGGGGATCTGCTCAGGGCTTTCAAAATGGTGATTGCAGCTCAGACAGGGTTGAGCCCAGTGTGGGTTGTTTCTGAGGTGGGAGCAATACACATCTTTGGGAGAGGTGATGGTCTTTAAAGCCCTTGCTCACACTCAAGAAATCCTTAGTGATGTGAGCTGGAGACAGTCACCATCTCTTCACATCTCTGCCTGGGAAATGAGGAAATGTGGCTCAGCAGAGTCATGGATTTCTGCAGAGCTGTAGCCGTGGATTTCTGCAGATCTTCACAAGAGGGCAGAAAACAGCTGCAGAAGAGCGTGTGGCTCTAGGAGCCTGACAGTGACTTTCTGACAGAAAATTCTTAGGGAAGCTCGGGTCTGCTTGGAGGCAGGAGCATATTGCAGATTTGCCAGCAGAGCTGGCATAAACATGGAGCAGAGAGCAAAGCCAAGAGCCGCGTCCCTGCCGAGAGCACCCTGTGTGATCAGCTCTGCATTTCGTATGAGCAGTCACAGCCTTCCCCATCCCTCTGTCTCCTAGTGATGGCAAAGGGGATTTATTCCAGATACTACTGTGGCGAGAGCAGGAAGGAGAAATGAAGCTATGGGATAGTGTTTACTCAGGGTTGTGGGAGGTTTGAGAAGGGGTGGGTGGATGTGGTTATTCCCTTTCTCAGCTAAAGTTCAACCCCTATTGTCTCAAAGATGCTTCTCCTCCTGTTTCCCAAACAGGAATTGGGGTTTACCCCTGGAAATTGGTGTGCTGGATGGAGAAGGAAGCTCTCCCTGGGGCAGACAAACCACTGACCATGCATGGTGGTCTCCAGAGAGACCCATTGCCCTAAGTGTGCCTTGCTTAGACCTGGCCTAGGGAAAACCCTGCCATGGCCACGTCAAAGCAACCAGCCATGGCTCCGGGGAGCTTTGAGTTTGCCAGCTCCAAGAAATCCATAAGAGGGATTTGTATGTGTGAAATTAGAGTCATCACCCATGCGAACAGGCACTTAGCCCCCACTTCCCCAGCTCCTGTACCCAGGGGCTTTGGAGATGTGCCATGTGTCTGGCACCACTGGCAGGAGCAGCCAGCAGGCCCAGCTTGTCCTTTTCCACAGCTGAGCCCTGGGCAGCCCTTCTCCCAGTGTGGAGAGTCAAGTGAGTGTCTTTGTATCTTGACAAGGAGAAGGAAGCTGGAAGTGCTGATTTCCCTCTTTTCCTAACAAGCTCTTTGAACCTCGATCTCTGACTACTCAGTGCCAATTTTCTCCAGGGCTGGAATAGTGTTAGATGTTGTTTTCCTTTTCACCCACTTCTAACAGAGGGAGGACAGCCTCAGGCTGTGGATATTTTTTTCTCTCCTCCATTGATTTGTCTGTAAGAGCAGAGCCCAGGAGTCCTGACTCGCATCCTCCCTGCTGCCTGCAACCCCCAGACAACACCCAGCCCCTCGCTCTGGGAGCAGATGGAGAACCATGGAGCAGATGGATGCCTGATGGGAGCTTATGGTGTAACCCCACAGGACCCCCTGGAATGCTCCAGGTTGCAAACCAGCACAACAGGGAGCAGGGCAAGGATGGATCCAACACACCAAGAATTAATCTTACACTGCCTAAGTGCTAGGAAGAGCCTGGGGAAAAACAGCAGCTGTTTAGATTCAGACTTGAACTAAACATCCTACAAAGCAAAGTCTTGCCTCTTATAAACCCTAACCTGTGAGGTGGAATGTTTCTGGCATGTCCTGGCAGCCAGACTGACTCCTAGGGAACTGCAGAGCCCATGGCACCTGGGCCACCAGTCTTCCCTCATGGGGACTCTGGTCTGGAGGTGTGACTTGCTCATGTGGATGTGCTTTAGGAAATCAGTGCCAAAGTCTTTAAAATAATTTACAAACCAGTTTCACTTTGCATTATTTAAAAGGAACTAAAAATAAATCTATAGTTGTAAAGCAAAATAAAAACACTGCCATCTTTCATTGCAGTTATTATACAGTAGCTGGCATTCTTTAGACAAAGCTTAAAATAACCATGAACATACCAGTGAAAATAAATGGGTGAGTCATGTTTGTTAACGCGGGATTAGAAATATTGCTCTTGGCTCTCCTCCTGTGTAGCATTGCCTGCTCTTTCAAGCAGATACAAGGTTTTGGCTGGGCTGGTGAAAGAAAATTTGTGATCCATCAATTCTAGGTCATCCTGAGAGGTACCTGTGCAAGGCGATTTTAAACCAGGAATTATTTTTTGTTGATTTGTCAATCTCTGGCACTGTGGTGTCGCGAATATTGTGTACTCTGCACTGATGGTGGAAATTAGGTTTATACTTCATTCTTTACTGTGTAAGCCTGATTTTGAGGGGTTGAATTCCAGATTGGTTTGAGTTGGAAAGAACCTTAAGATTCATCCAATTTCAGCCCCCCCTGCTATGAGCAAGGACACCTTCCACTATCCCAGGATGCTCCAAGCCCCATCCAACCCAGCCTTGAGCACTTCCAGGGGTGAGGCAGCCCCAGCTTCTCTGGGCAACCTGTGCCAGGGTCTCACCACCCTCTAAATTAAGAATTTCTTCATAATATCTAATCTAATCTTGTCCTCTCAGTTTAAAACCATTGCCCCTTGTCCTGTCACTATCTGCCCATATAAAAATTTTCTCTCTTTTTCATAAGCCCGGCAGGCTCTGGAAAGCTGCAATGAGATATCCCCATGGCCATCTTTTCTCCATCCTGAACAAAAACCAGGGAAACTAACTCAAATATTCATCTCTAGAGGTGCTGTGTGCTGGGCTGGCTCCTGCTTTTCTCTGCTCCCCTTTTATGACTCTCCTCCCTGGGGCTGGAGTGGAGACAGGAGGAGGGTGGTACCAGCATGGCATTTCCAGAAGTTGCCCATGAGCTTCAGGCTGTGTGTGGTCCATCATCTGCTTTTTGACTACAAAGGCCCCAGATTTCCTCTTTGGAAGAAACTGGTGCTGGCATTTTGCTCTCTGCCTCTTGCCTGCAGCTGGGCACAGAGAAGGGCAAGCAAGATGTCGTTAAAATCCCATCTCAACCGCTTTGGGGCTGCTGGGGAGGGTGGAGCAGCAATGGGAGGGGAGAGCAGTAGCCCTGGTGATGTGCTGGTGGGCATGGCCAGCCAGCTGGATCTCTGTCAAAGTGCACTCACTCCCTGTGGCCAAAGCAGAGAGAGTTTGGGACAGCAGGACAGGACGGATGCTGTAATTGTGCCTGTGTGTTGCTCTCATGGAGGTTTTGGGATGCTTTGAGGAGTCATCAGTGGCCCTGTGTGGAGCAGCTGAATCTCCAGGGCTTAATGCCTTGGACAGCCCAGCTCTGCTGAGTGTTGCTGTGGCAGGAGTTACCTTCCCAGCTGCCTGGAGGTGACTGTCCCAGCAGGAGGGACGGCTCAGTGCTCACACGTGTCTGCACCCCGCTGCCGGGGTTCACAGCCAGGCCCGGCAGCACAAGCTGGGGTGACAGTGATTGGAGCCAGGCGGTGACATGCAGCATTCAGGAGGCGAGAGACAGCAGTGACAGCTGGCCTTTTGTGACAAGACACATCCAGACAGTCAGAAAAGACTCCAGGAGAGACAGGGGAGATCATGCGGAAGATGCAGAGCAAGGATTCAAAAACCTTTCTGAAGGACCTGTAGTGAGATGTGGAGTCTCAGCTGAATCAGAGACAGAATCATGGAATCAGGTAATCCCAGAATGATTTGGGTTTGAAGGAACCTTAAAGATCATCCAATTCTAGCCCCTACCTGGACAGAGACACCTTCCACTAGACCAGGTTGCTCCAACCTGGCCGTGGACACTTCCAGGGACGGGAAGCCACAGCTTCTCTGTAAGACCTTTGCCAGTGCCTTACCACCATCCCAGGCAAGAATTTCTTTCTAACATCTAATCTACATCTACTTGCTTTCAGTTTGAAACCTTTCCCTCTTGGTCTGTCATTACATGTCCTTGTAAAATGTTTTTCTCCATCTTTCTTGAAGACTCCCTACACAAAAATAGCCCTGTAATCCACATAATCCAGCTCCATTCAGATCTGATGCCCTGGGTCCCTCTCTAGGAAGGTTTCAAGTGATGCAAGGCAGATCTTAGCTCTGCCTTAGGATGATTTGCACCTGGATTTCAGCATCCTCCTCCTCCTCTCATCATCCACCCCATGGCTGACAAAATGGGAAATATGATGTACATTTTACTGCCCCATAATCTTTCTATTTTATGGTGTCAGCTTCCTTCTGCAGGGGATTTCCATGTGTTCCTCTTTTCATAAGAAGAATTCTTTAAATATCCTTGCCCAAATATAGGCCTGCAAGAGGGATTGCTTATATTTCTAATTAAGGAAAAACCCCAACCCACCAGGACTATGTTGCACTGCCTGGTACAGCACAATTGAATCTCTAGTGTGATGCTCTTTCTTGCTTATTGTGTTTCTAGATCCTTGGCTCACGTTTTTCAGGGCAGACACAAGCTGGGAACTCCCACCTTGGGAGGAAAATCAGGAAAAAAATGGCTGAAAAATAATCTGTGAGTGCTGGTGCATGTAACTGACAGAAAGCATTAGCATTGAGTTCCTCAGACAGAACTTGGCTTCATTAGACAAGTTAGTAGTGATGCATATTAATTGAGGAGGAACACATTTTTGTTATTTATGAGGGAGAAAAATGCATTTTTCTATGAATATTTAATGAAGCATCCCCTTCCCCCCGTTCAGTTTTTCCTGTTTGGTTCAGCCAAGTTCAAATGGGCTTCTGGGCAGAAGGAGCCAAACTCACTACTGTGCCAGCTGAAAAAACAGCCCTGACTTGTGACCTCCCCTGTCTCAGCAGCTTCATACTTCCCTCAGTGGCTCTTAATTCTTTGATTTTTATTACTGCCACTGTGCAAAGTGTCAGAGCTCCCAGTCTGGTGTGAGAATTCCCCCATCCTGCTCCTGATGCTGCGTCCACATGGTGCTCATCCACTGTGAGACTGTCCAAAATCTCTTATTCCTGCAGAGAATGAAAATAACAGTTTGAAATCCCATTCCCAAGCCTGAGTTTCTGTATCAGTTGGAGCAGGATTGTGGCATTAAGGCCAACAAAAAAGTGGGTCGAGATGCCTTCTACAGGAAGAGGTTCAGCTGGCACTGGCTTAACCCCAGATCTGTTGCTCTTTTCAATGCCAGGAGAGATTGGAAACCAGCACTCCCTAAACAATTTTTTAGTAGAAATGCCTCGAGAAACAATTCTTCTCTTCCTTCCTCCAGACTTTGATTTTTATCCCTTTGGATTTCTGGTAGTGGGTGGAGGAAGCCGCAAGAAATGTCAGGGCAACCCTGCTTGGCTGGAGGCACATCTGGACATTTTGGGATGACAGTGACCTTTTCTAAGGTCCCCTGGCAAAGCAGAGGTGGAGGAGAGCTCCTTGCTTTCCTCCAGCCCCTGGCAGCCTGGCCTCTGCCACCTGGCACTTGGGGGGCATCGGGCTGCTGGGTGCTGATCCAAGTGGAATCAGACCCTTGGCCAACGGGATGGTGGCTCCTTCCCCTGTTTTCCTTTGGCTCCCAAACAAAAGGGAAGAAGCCAGAGGCTGCTGGGTCCCAGCCATCAGGGCTGTTCTCCTGCTTCAGTGACAACGTGTTAATTGCCTGCCTGACCAGTGGCTCTGCTGGCTGGCTGCTGCTGGGGCCTGCTGGGGCTCTTTTGTTATTCTTTCTCTTGGAAATAAAAAATAAATATCTGCAAAGGGCCCTGTGCTTTCCCTCATCCCTCCCAGTGAGAAATGCAGTGTATCAGTTTTGTGCCCAGACACCAGAGAACAACTCAGGCCCCTGCACTCCTTCTCTGTGCACCTTGGGGGAGCAGAGGACACAAATTCTCTTTTTGCCAGCTCTGAGGATGGATGCTGCTTTCTCCCCTAGGATCCCCATCTCCCCTTGATTAACCCCTGCAGAACAAAAAGGGGCTGGTGCCTTGCAGGGAGCAGTCTTGCAGAAGAGGGATTTGGACTCTGCTGGGCATCTCTTGCTGCACTGAGCATGGAGCAGCACTGGCGAACACTGAGCAACACTGAGGAGCACTGAGGAGCACTGAGGAACACTGAGAAGCACTGAGGAGACATGAGGAACACTGAGCAGCACCAAGGAGCACTGAGGAACACTGAGCAGCACCAAGGAGCACTGAGGAACACTGAGCAGCACTGAGGAGCACTGAGGAACACTGAGCAGCACTGAGGAGCACTGAGGAACACTGAGAAGCACTGAGGAGACATGAGGAACACTGAGCAGCACTGAGGAGAAATGAGGAACACTGAGCAGCACTGAGGAGACATGAGGAACACTGAGCAGCACTGAGGAGACATGAGGAGCACGAAGCAGCACTGAGGAGCACTGAGGAACACTGAACAGCACTGAGGAGACATGAGGAACACTGAGAAGCACTGAGGAGACATGAGGAACACTGAGCAGCACTGAGGAACACTGAGCAGCACTGAGCAGCACTGAGGAGACATGAGAAACACTGAGCAGCACTGAGGAGCACTGAGGAGCACGAAGCAGCACTGAGGAGCACTGAGGAGAAATGAGGATCACTGAGCAGCACTGAGGAGCACTGAGGAGCACAGAGAGCACTGAGGAGCACTGAGGAGCACAGAGAGCACTGAGGAGCATGGAGCAGCAGTGAGGAGCACAAAGCAGCAATGAGCAGGACTGAGCAGCACTGAGCTCCTGTGCTGATGCAATGACCCAGAGCTGGAGCTGTCTCGCCAGCCCTGCCAAGCAGGGCCAGCCCTGTGCTCCTGCCTTGGGTAACTGTCAGACACAGCAGGCAAGGTTATTACGGGTGACAGCCTTGTCACCCCTCTGTGAAATCACGCACTAGCACAGTATCAGTTGCACTTAAATTCACTGAAACTATAAACGTGTTTTAATACAGAGAATGGTGTTGCTGTTCAAAATCCTGCCTTGGGAGAGCCTCCTGGCTCCTGAAGCCAGCAGTATCTGGCAGTTTCTCCTCACCTTGGCTGGCAGCATATTTTCCTGCTGCCCTGGAGCCACGGTGAGGCTGGTGGGTGGCTGTGCTCAGCGCTGCGTGGAGGTGGCAGAGCCCTGCTTTGCCCGCAGGCAGCTCTGATGAGGTTTGGCAGCCCAGAAGAGCAGCCTCGACTCCTTGCCAAACATTTCTCTTTCTGCTTCACGTGGTTTGGCTGGATTGTAACCCCAGAGGTGGAGGCAGACTGAGAACGCTTTCAGAGATGGGAGCATGTGGGGACAGTCTGGGTGTCTCTTCACTCCCATTTCTCATTTGTGGCTGCACTAAGGTTTAATTTGGCCCTCCAGAGAGGAATTTCCTTTCCCTATTTCCCTTCCCAAGTGGTGCAAATGATTGCTGTTTATTCCTGACATGGGGTTTGGGGTCAAATTCCCATAAAATGTGGCAGTTCCTGAAATCTAGGGGGAATAATGATGCTCCTTTGGCTGGTCTGAACTCAGAGATTGTCTGTTGTAATGATTTCTTCTGGGTTTGCAAACCCAGGCACCATCTGAGGCACAGGAGGACTGTGAAGTAGAAGGAGGAGATCACACCCAAAGCCCACAGAAACCATCAGCTCTTTTCCTGCAGACTCTAGTCAGGCAATACTTTTTTGACCCATTTATAGCCTAGTCTAACAGTGAAAACCACCCACCAGGAAGTGGAGGTTGGACCCCAGCCCAAAGGTGTTGAAATGTATCCCTATTAAGGATGGAGAAACTTGATGGAAGAACCTCACTTATAACAGTACCCCAAGCAGATGAGGTGCTTTTCCATGTAGTTCTTACCTCCAGGGACCCTATAGACTTCCATAGGGAACACATATGTAGCTGTTACTAAAAGGCTGACAAATGTGAGTATGTAAATGGATGGAAGCCCTCAGTTCCTAGACTTGGATGGGTCTGGATGATGGACCATGACTTTGAGGATAAATCCTATATATTCATCCTGGAGAAGAAAATGCTTTGGGGTGACCTAATGGTGACCTTTCAGTACCTGAAGGGAGCCTACAAGAAACATGGAGAGAGACTATTTACAGCTGCCTGGAGTGACAGGACAAGGGGGAATGGCTTCAAACTGACAGTGAGTAGGGTCAGATTAGATATGAGGAAAAAATTTTTCTATGTGAGGATGATGAGGCTCTGGCACAGGTCTTCCAGAGAAGCTATAGATGCCCCATCCTTGGAAATGTTCAAAACCAGGTTGGATGGGACTTGGAGCCACTTGGGACAGTGGAAGGTGTCCCTGCCCATGTCAGGGGGTGGAACAGGATGACCTTTAAGTCCCTTCTAACTCAAACCATTGCATGATTCCATGACACTTCTTCCACCAGCTTTCCTGGAGCTGACCATAAGTGGTGAGAGTGGCTGTGCAAGATGTGGCTCCATTCCACACCCCACTGAAGTGACCTTCTCCTGTGCCTCTTGATGTGTGACAACGAAGTCCCCAGCAGGAGGAGATGCATTATGGTGTCAAAGCTTAAATGCCAAGCTGCTTTCTGCTCCTGGACTTGTCAGCACTGGCTGTGAGACACGGGGAGCCCCCTCCTCCCTCCTGTGAGCGTGCACTGGGAAGGGTTTCACCTGGCAAATAGAGCAGAAGGAATTGAGCAGAGCATGTGCTCCTTCTAAAGATAGCACGCTGGGGTTTGCATCAAGGATCCTGCCACACTCGGCATCCACAGCATCCACTGCCCTCCCTTCGCGACAGGTCCCCCGGCGAGCTGGGAGGACGCCAGACCCGGAGTTCCTGGGACTTCCCTGCCCTGCTGCAGTGGACTAGAAAACGTCCACACAGAGCGTGGAAAGGAGGGGAGGCTCAGGTGCTCCTGGCGCTGCAGGTGTGGTTTGGGAGTCTGCAGATGCTGCCATGAGGTGGGGTAAGGTTGTACGGCAGTACCTGAGCCCAGCTGTGTCCTCCACGTGACACGGAGCCTCTGCCAGTGGGGAGCAGCAGCCCAGCCCTGTTTTATGGCCTTGACGTTGGCTGGTGGCTCCACATGTTACTTACATTACCTCCAAGGCTACCAGAGTACGTCCTTTAGGTGCTCTTACAGGAATTGTGTGATTTTCTGTTTCCTCTCTCCACCCTGGGTATCGGTGTCAGGCCGGGATTCCCCACACACAGGGAACCCCGTGGAGGCTCCAGCTCCAGGCACTGCTGGGCTGCAGGAGCAGATGTAGGATCTGGGCCCAGGATTTCTATGGGATTGTTCAGCACATTGAATCCAGCCGTGCTTGCTCGCCTGGAGGTCCTCCATCTGGCACACTCAGCCTGAGCTCACCAGGCTGCTGCTTCTCAGAAGGGAACGTGGAGGAGGGGATGGGAGCTGGGAGAGGTGTTTCTGCTCAAAATCTCGAGCTGTGCAGGTCTTGGGTTGCTATATGTAACCCTGCACCTCTGCAGCAACAACAGTGAGTGTCAGAGGCTCCCCTGCAGCCACCCAGCACCCTGGTTTGCATTAAAATCTGGATGGTCTGGGTTTTTTGGTGATGTGATTGTGATTTTAGGTATCCTTATGCAAGGATCTGTGGAAATACACAGTCCTCATGACTGGCCCTATAGTCCTCATACACTGGCCCTATGGGAAAGGTGGGAGCCAGGGCCTGATTCCCCTTTTGCAACTAAAAGGAAGAAATCAGCATCTCATATGTAATTCTTGCCCTCTCCCCCCCACCCACCCCGTTCCTGGTATTGCAGGGCATCCCTTCCAAACATCAGCCCCTGCTGTGTAACGGGATGAGGCTGACAGCATCACAGCCATCAAAAACCAGGAAGAGAGTGGAAAAGACACAACAGTGTACCTGGGGAAAACAATAACCCTGTCAAGTCCCATTAAAGCAAGAGAATCAGCTGCTGCAGGGCTGAGAGGAAAGCACTGTCTGGTGAGGTCTCGTGGGGTTCGACACACGTCCTGCCGTGCCTGCTGAAGGGATTTGTGTTCTCCATGTGGCTGTGGCAGTGCTGGGTGGTGTCAGGTTCTTTCTAGTTTGAGAGCTGCAGCATTCTGATGGGAAGGAACATCCCTGGCTGTAGGTTTTCCTATGGGGGAAGCGCAGGTTGGGATATGGGAGATCAGGAAGTGATGGAGGGGACTGGAGACATCCCTGGGGTGTCTGGTGCGTTGGACAAGTTCTTGAATTCCTTCTCACCAGCAGCAGGTACTGAGCACTGCTGGGTGTCCCTATCCAAGTCTTCCATGTAGGGACGGGGAAAACCCTTGCTATATGCCACAGCCTTATCTGAAAATATTTCTGGTAGGATTTGGGGCCAGCCAGAGCTAAAACAAAACCCTCAGAACCTTTTCTCTTTCCCTAGGAGGGTGTCAGGGAGTTGAGCATTAAATCACAGCCAATGTAAAAGCAGGAACCCTGGAACATTCCCTCAACTGCCTCCATCTACCATGAATTCTCCCCTGGGCTCAGTTTTTGTGTTTCCATCAATTGCTGGATTTTAGTTTACCATTCCCTGCCCTCCCTGTTGGGATCCAAATATCCTCAACTCTGCTTTTTGTCCAGGTTTTTATGCTTGGTTGTTTTCTCAATCCAAACATGGTGCAGCAAAACTGCATTTATCAGGGATTAGTTGATCTAATCCCATAAATGTGGTTTTACCTGGCAGTCAGGGGAAGGTCAGTGTGCAGGGCTTTCTCCACTGCTGTACTGAGCCAAAGCATTTGTAGATCCCTCCCTGTCAGGAAGACAAGCTTTTCCTTGTTTTTAGGATTATTTTGATGAGGGTTAGAAAAACAGTGGAAATGGCTGCCTGGCCTTGCAGGTTCAATGTCCCCTTTTTTCACTTCCCTGTCCCTGGAACCTCAAAATCATTGCAGATTTAATGGAGGAATTGTTATTAAAAATAAATACAAGCCCACTTAACAGCCTGGCATCAGCCACTGCTGGGCTCAAGTCCCTGTGGACTGGATTTTGGAGTTTCCTGAAGCAGCACTGAAGGTTTATTATCTGCTTAGCTTTGCCTCTGTACCAATAACTCTCCCAAATTCCAGAGACAAATATCTGCCAGCCAGGAGGAGCTGGGTACAAAGTGTGTCTGTTCATGGCAGACTGGCAGCGACACATGGCTCCCTTCCATGATCTGGCTGCACCTCTGGGTATGGAACTGGGAAGGGTGGGCAGGAAAACAAACTGGAAGGGGGGTGGGAGCTGTCACCTCTGAGCTGGGCACCGGGATCTGCTCTGGCCTAGCATGTGGTGCTCTTAGGTGGAGTGCTGGAAGCTGCTGTCACCAGGCACTGGTGACACGGAGAAGGGATGGAGGTCGGCTCCGTGCTGGGCACTCAAATGTCTCAGCCATGGAACATCATCAGCTCCCCCATCCCAACCTCTCCTCCACATCATGGGCACCATGGAATGGGATGGAATGGATGAGATGGAATAGGATGGGATAGATGGGAAGGGACGAGATGGGATGGATGGATGGATGGATGGATGGATGGATGGATGGATGGATGGA
>QUSF01000132.1:541132-569585 GCA_003676055.1 Chloebia gouldiae
GGATGGATGGATGGATGGATGGATGGATGGATGGATGGATGGATGGATGGAAGGAAGCGATGGGATAGAATAGGATGAGATGGGAGGGGATGGGATGGAAGAGATAGGAAGGGAGGAGACAGAATGCGATGGGATGGAATGGATAGGATGGAATGGGATGGGAGAAGAAGGATGGGGTGGATAGGAAGGGAAGGCTGCTTTCTCCCCATTTTGGTGTGACTCAGCCGAAGATGTGAGCACTGCTCTGACAGCACAGCCGAGGGTGTGGCTTGAGGAACCGTCCCCACCGTCTCCCTGACACTGCATTCACACCACTGAGCTTCTGGAGAAACAGAGAAACAGCAGTCTCACAGCAGCATCTTAAAATAGAGGTCACACATCCCCCATCGCCTCTCACCTGGTGAGAGGTGTTGGCCTGTTGCCAGAAATTTGGAATAGATCCTGCTGCAGGATGAGTGATTGAAACGGGGAGAATTCCACCATCCCTGTGCTGAGGAAGCCAGAATGAGTCAGGTCCCAGCAGCCATGTGTGCCTCGTGGGGCTGGGAGGGGCTGTGGCTTAGTGGTGATTGAGGGACACTGAGGTCAGATCAGGGAGATCTGGTTGTAGTTCTTGAGCTGCAGGAAAACCTGTGCCTCCATTTCCCATGTCTGCAGCAAGGTCACCACTTCCAGATGGAGCTTTTTGGAACAAAAGTGGCCTGTCAGGAGGTGTGTGGGCAGGACTTGACACAGGAGGTGGCAGAGCCTGGTGGGTGTTGAGTAGGGGACGCTCTCCTGTTGGGGATTGCCAGACTCAGCCCACAGATTTGTCCCATTGTATGCAGGACTGATGAAAGGCCCACAGATGTCTCCTCAGGGACCCATGTTGGATGCTGGAGATGATGCAGTGCATTCCAGGCTCTCCAGGAAAGCTTCCAGCCATTATGAGCACCTCTTGTGCTCAGCAGGACCAATGGAAAGGAGGGACAGCCTCTCTTTGGTGTGGGATCCATGGCAGGAGCTTGGGATATCTGCTGGAGCCAGTTTGTGCCCTTCAGGGCCTGTCTCCATCCCGGTGCCAGATTCTGCTGAGGGTTGCAGGGTGGGTTGGTTTGTTTGTTTGCTGCCCTTCCATTTCCAGCACTTTCTGGAGAGTTTGCAGGGTGTTCTGTGAGTCTGGGAAGGGGCGATTTTGTTTGCGTGGAGGCTCTGCCACAGCCAGAGCCTGACATTGCCTGAGTGTCACAGACACGTCGCAGCTGTGGGGAGCAGATCTGGGGTTCAACCCTGGCTTTCTGTGTCAGGGCTCTTCAGCTGCATTGCTGAACTTTGCAGAAAGGGTTTTTCTCAAAAAAAAAAAAAAATTAAAAAGAGCCTGGATCTGTCAGGCTTTTGGGAATGTCAGTCTGAGGCAAGCAGGGCTAGTAATCAACGGTGCCAGATTCAGTTCATTCAACTTGCTTAATGGAATTTCTAATCAATTTTCTTAACAGCCCCGAGTCTGAATGGCCTCCTAAAGACTTAAATTCTGGAAGTGCCAATTCTCCAAGCACCCTAGGAAGAACAAAGGCTTGTCATTCTCCTAGCAGCTTCTTTTCCAAAGCAAAAAACAAACCTCCTTCTCCCAGCTGTGACTATAAATGAACAAAAAAAAAACCAAGGTGCAAAACATTTTGTCCTAAATCTTGTTGTTAATGATGTTGGTGGAAATGACAGGCTTTGAATAGATAGAAAAGTGGGTTGTTAGGGCTTGGAAGGATGCAGCTGGTGCTTGTACAATGGCAAATGAGCCGGCTGCCAGCGGGCTGGCCGTGGGGTTACCGAGGAGAAATGAAAGATGCTATCAGCTTCCTTCAGTGTTTCCCTATCAGCTGCTGCAGATGGACATGTGGAGTTTAACCAGCTCTAGATAGCACAGAGGTTAAATAGACATTTCTCTTAGATGAGAGCATTCCTCAAATTGCAATTATGCCTGGGAAAGAACAAAGGCTTGTATCTGTCGAATACTTCTGCAGTGAAGAGATTTGCACCTGATTTTAATACACACAGCTCTGTGAGAGTCTGGCTGCCAGCTGAAGGTGTCTGGGGGAAGACTTGGTGAAACCTGTGAGGTTTTCTGCCCTGTGGAAAGCACCTCCATGCTTGTCACCCCTTTCCAGCACATGAGCAGGAGCTGAGTGGTGTTGAAGTTCTTGATGTGGCACAGGAGGAGAAGGAGGGATTGTGTGTGGCTGTCTAAAGTGCAGGGGAAGGGAGAAAGCTGGGTGGCTGTGTGCCTTCCCAGCCTCCCCAAGGACAGAATTCCCATTCAGTGAGGCAGAGAGCCAGACCCTGCAGCATCTGTATTACAGCAGAGCTAATAACTGAGGGCAGCAGGTTTTCTGGCTGAGCTTGTGATGCTTGGCTGAGGTCCAGGGACCTGCAAAAATTGATCCTCGATCCTCAATATAAACCTTCCCACCCCCCAACAATGGCTAAAATGGTCTTCTTTTCTTATTATTTGATCCTCATATACTTATGGCTGTGTCAGGCTGAGATGAGGAGCAAAATGATCACCTAGAGGATCCTCAGCTCTTCATTCCTGGCATTGCTCCTGCGTGTCCACCTCTGCCCATGGGACTGGGAGCTGAGGGGACAGTTTTTACCCCAAACCTCACACAGCTGTCAGTCTCCAAAAACAGGAACAAAAGAAAGGAACAGATGAGATTGTGAATGTGAATCCAGTTTTTTTAGCACCTTGCCTGCACAACTGAAAAATTCCCAATCTAATCCCTGCTTTCATAGATGGGGAGAACAGGAGATTCTGTCTAGCTGGAGGTCAGCAGAGCAGTATAAATAGGGAAACACAGGAATTATTAGGTAAAATGGAGAGATTGGGGGATTAATGAAAGAACCAGAAAGGATTTGGTCATTGCTGAGCTTGCTGTGCTTGGATAATGAACAGAAACTGTTCCCAAGAAGAGCAGCAGCCCTTCATGGGATGTATCCAAAGTAATGGGCTCAGCATCCAGCAGAACTGAAGGAGACAAATAGAAATTAAATCAACAGCTTTGTTCTGTCTTTCTGCCACTTGGGCTCAGCTGGTGTTAAAATAGGATAAAAGACAAACTCCTTGTCCTCAGGTGGCCGAGATGAATGGCTGTGTCTGCTCCAGGACATGCCAATGGCTCTGGTACAGCCTTTCCCTTGCTGGCTCATGGAGATAAAGTTTTCTTCTTAAGCAAAATTGCATTTTTCAGTCCAACTCTGCATCTCTAAAAGAATTAATATGAAGCTGGGCTAAGCTGTGTGTCTGTATCTGCAAGGCTCAAATGCTAAAATACTTAGCAGGGAGATGCTCCTCCTCTTCTCTCCTTTAAATTGTTGCTGTTTCCATCATGTTTTGAACTGAGGCCCGAAAATTCACTGTTCAAAGACTGTCTCTATGGGAGTGATTGCAAGACGTAGCGAAATAAACTCGGCCATGGAATAAAGAGAGAATGGAAAAAGTAATGGAAATTTTGCACTGAGATGAGGTGTAACATTGAAGGGCTCCTCCAGCTCTCTGCAAGCCAGGCATGATGTGGGAATTACAGGGCAAGAAGCATTTTTATGTTAAACACGAAGGGAAACATTCCTGATAAATCTATGTTGTACCAACATGAAACCAGATGGGGAAGCCCAGAACACTTCCTTAAACTCTTTGTCAAATGAGAATGGATTTACTCAGTGCTTAGTGATCACAGTTTGGGGGGCATTTCCCAAAAAATGGTTAAGCCCAGGCTCTTGGTGTTTCAAAGCTGTCTTTTAAGAGGGGCAGGAATTTTTTATAGTATGAAGCTCTTTTTGTTTTTTGGGTTTTTAATTTTTTTTTGTTTTGTTTTAATAGCAAGTCAAGTTTTTAGAGTAGCTCATTGCAGAACACAGTGCCAAAAATGCCACCCCTCCCAGTTTAGAGCATCTTCCAGGATGCTCTAACAATGCCTGAGGCACTGCCTTGTACCCCAGCTGGATCTCCAAACTGTGTCACCTTCTCTCCTTGCTCTGCAGGAGGGAGAACTGGAAATAAGGTCAGTTCCTTTCCCCAGCAAGGGAGAGGACATTTGTGCAGATGGTGGGGAGATGGAAGGGGAGGGTCTCCTTTAACAGCTGGACTAAATGATCTTGGGTCTTTTCCAACCCTAGTATTCTCTGATTCCTTAGAAAAGGGTTTTTAATCATTTGCACTTCATTTGCACTGAACACGTGCAGCTGGGAGTGGCTTCCCTCAAGGACAGGGATTTGGGGAGAATTCACAGTAAATGCTCAGTACCTCAAGCAGGAGCTGAAATCTGCCTTGAACAGCAAATCTTGACCTTAAAAACCCCAAATCCACACACTGGGGAGCTGCTGAACACTTCCCTCATCCTTTTCCTTGTGCCTTTCCCAGTGCTGGCATGGCCACACGCTTCTTGTCACAATGAGGGGGTGCAGTGGTGGCTGCACTCCCCCTGCCCCACTGTCCCCATGCTCTGTGTGTGCTGGACCAGCTTGTCACAGACATCTGGGACACACAGGAGCCCGTTCCAGTGTGCACAGGCTCCATGGTCACGCTGCCTGCCTGGCTCAGCAAGATCCAGAGGCTCAGTGGTCATGTAAAGGTGTGCTGGGCATCCCCGAGTGCAGGATTTGGCCCAGATTATCCATCTGCCAAGGAAGGCCTTGCAGCACAACACTCAGTAAATCAGGAATGCTTTATCAGCACTGGAGCCTCCCCGGGGGCTGTGTGTCCTACATAGCCATGGAGGGGCAGGAGGAGGTTATGTGACAACTCATAAACCTGCTCTCCTTGTGGATGACTCAGGGCTGCAGCCACAGAGGCACCCACCCCACACTGCCCAGCCTTGACCCTCACCTTGTGTTGGCTCCATGGCCCTGGAACCAGCTCTGTGTCCATGGAGGACCCAGCTCCTGGGGTCTGGGACAGCAGTGTCCCCTGGATGAGGCTTCCAGAACGGTCACAGCAAGCAGCTTGCAGTCTGCTCACACCAGCCCCTTGGAACACTCCAGACCAGGGCAGGGTGGCTGGAAAGCTGGAAAAGAACCTGGGGGTGCTGCTGAGAGCTGCTGGACACGAGCCCAGGTGTGCCTGGGGGACAACAAGGCTGAAGGCACCTGGCTTGGATCAGGAACAGTGTGTGCTGCAGGCCCAGGGCAGTGAGTGTCCCTCTGCTCTTGGCACTGCTCAGGCCTCACCTCCAGTGCTGGGGTCAGTTTTGGGTTTCTCATGACAAGAAGGACATTGAGCATGTCCAGGGAAGGGAACGGAGCTGGGGAAGGAGCTGTAGAACCAGGAGCAGCTGAGGGAGCTGGGAAGGGGCTCAGCCTGGAGCAAAGGAGGCTCGGGGGGACCTTGTGGCTCTGCACAGCTCCTGACAGGAGGGGACAGCTGAGGGGGTTTGGGCTCTGTTCCCTGGGAACAGGGACAGGAGGAGAGGGAACGGCCTCAGGCTGGACATCAGCAGGAATTTCTGCATGGAAAAGGTGAGCAGGGCTGCCCAGGGAGGTTTGGAGTTGCCATCCCTGGAGTGTTCACTGAATGTCTGGATGTGGCACTCAGTGCTCTGGGCTGGTGACAAGGTGGGGATTGGGTACAGATGGACTTGATGATCCCAAAGGTCCTTCCCAACCTAAGTCATCCTGGAATCCTGTGATATTAATGAAGAACATCACCAGAGCACATTAATTTCTGGTAAAACACACAGTCCACAATTTGCCATGTCCCAGTTATCCCTGTGAACACATGTGGCTGGACACACACATTCCTTTGCTGGCTCAATTAACCAAATTCCCTGTTTTCTATCCCAACTCTCCATCTTAGAGATGCTCTAAGTCAAGGCTTTTAGACAGACTCCATATTTGCAATAGCTCCCTCAGAGCAGGGCATGTCCCAAGTTTGTAATTTCTCATGATTTCCCCTTTTGCTTTTTTTCTTCCATAATTTTCTCGTGGTTTCCTGGGAATTTCAGCTTTCTAAATAAATCTATAAGAATTGGCAAACTTGGATAAAATTGGAATCCTTCATTCTGATTTTGAGTCCCAGGGACTGTTTTGGGTAGAAGAATTATGAACACATTTTGGAGAATGAATTTCATCTTCTGTTGAGTTGTAGCAGATTTTAGAAGAAGCAGAAAAATCCTGCCTTGTGCACAGAAATGTAGCAAAGTGTTTTCAGCAAAAAAAAAAAAAAAAAAGAATCATTTGGGGAAAATGTGAAGACAGGAAAGAGCTGATTGTGCATATTTGATGTACAGAACCTTATGGATCCAGCTGGGAGATGTAAGCAGAACCTGGGCAGGAGAACCTTAATTTTGCCAAAATTTGGGGAGGCTGCTGTGACTTCAGGGACAGCCCATCCCACCAAAATTTTATATTGTCCAAAACAACACCTGTATAGGCCATGGCACTGTTGATACAATCCTGAACGGGGAATATTTAGGTGTTTGTGTTGGAAAATAACTTTGTAAGCAAAGTAACTTTGTAAAGGATCCTTTACAAAATAACTTTGTAAAGGATCTTGTAATTTCACCCCTGCACTTTGTAGAATAAATCCTGAATCTCTAAGAACTTCAGCATGAATTAAAAAAAATATGTCTAATGAAACTTAATGCAGTAAGTATTGATTTGTTACAACATGCAAGTCTCCATGAATATTTCTGTACAATTCTTGCCTGTTTTAAGTGTTCCTGTGCACAACATCCCTTCAGAAATGTCTTTCAGCCAAAATTATTCCGCAATGACAGTGGATGTGATACTGTTCTTTTTCAATATCTTGCATTGGATGGTGTAGACTCACAAAGTGCTTAATTTGTTTTTTCTGAGATCTTTAAAAAAAAAATATGGAAGCTGCTGCTGCACATCCATAATACCTGCACTGAGTAGCAGCTTCAGCAGCAGTGGGAATATCAGAGGATCCCAAATATTTTTCATAGTCTGATTTACATTATAATACAGATTAAGGATTGCACTTGCCTTTCAAGAGCTTAGCAACATCCTTTTGTCACTGTCTAACAGCAGCTCTAATTCCTCTAACCAGGAATTACTGCAGGGAGCATCACTTGGGTGTAAATCTGCTGGGATGAGCTTTTGGGATGAGCCTGAGTAACTCAAGTGTCTCAGCCACGCTGGAGTTCCCAGTGCTCCCAGCACCTTCTGGTGTGTATTTCCAGTTTGGATGGGGCTTGGAGCAACCTGGGACAGTGGCAGGTGTCCCTGCCTGTGGCTGGGAGTAGGATGGGATGAGCTTTAAGGTCCCTTCCAGCCCAACCCATCCTGGGGTGCTTCCATTATTCTGCTTGTCTGGGACCTCTCCAGAGGAGCAGGAGCAAAGGGCAGAGCCAGCCCAGCCCAGTCCCCTGGGCTCAGCAGCTCCTCGGGGCTGGGAGCAGAGCAGCCCGGTTGGACCTCAGAAGACAGAGGCTGTCAGCTGGAGGCAGCAGTGTCCCAGAAACCCCAGGTGACCCATTTTGTAGAGGCCGTGGGTTTTATCAGCCAGGGCCTGCATCCTGCCAGAGTCTCCTCTGTGCTTTCCCACAGGACATCGAATTAGTCATCCCTAATTATTCAGCTCTACTTGAGCAAAGCCTTGTCTCTGTCTTTCTTTCTGTTTTTTTTTTTTCCTCTTAGCCTGAAAACCTGTATTTAAATAATAAGGGGTGGGAGGCGTTTTTAATCCCAGCTGGATAATTCCTAAAATGCACAGAGGTAAATCCTGAGCAGACAGATGCTCTGAGAATGTGCTGGTTCATTCCTTGCTTGCCTCGGGCATGTAAAGCCAGGCTTGAGCACAGTTTATGCCAGGCTGTGCCCTGCTCCAAGGCTCTTAGACTACTTCCCCGTCCTTTCTGGTGGATTTATGATTTTGGGATGTTTTGAAGCCCTTCTGGCCTTCATTTACACCCCACTTGGGCTGTGGGTACCTTGTCCCTCCCACATGACTCCTCAATACCTCTTCCCCACCTCACTGTTGTAAGCAGTAGAACAGTAGAAACTGATTTTTCTCACAGTAGAAACTGTGATTTTTCATTTTTGAGGGGTGGGGAAATATTTGGGATCAGCAGAGGGGGATGACAGAGCTCCTGGGCCGTGTGGAACAGGGGCTTTTATGCGAGTACTGAGAAGAGCTGGATGACTTTGTGGCTGTTTCTTCCGTAGAAAGATGAAGACGTGTTAGAGCCAGGGTCACCCAGCAGTGACCACAGACCAGACCTCACCTCCCTCGGCTGTGAAAGGAGAGCAATATACTTCTTGAAATAGGAACACCACGTGTGCAATTCTGGGGTGCAGAGCCCCCAGGAGAGGGAAATGCTGGACCCAAAGCCATATGGGGGGCGGTGGCAGAGGCTTCCTCCAGCTTCCTCCCACCCTCCGCTCATCTCCATCTCGGTAATTTCTGCTGAGGAGGCTTAGTCTTGCCTTGTAATCTTGATTTGGAGTTTCGTTATGAATTACTTGAGTCTCATGTGCTGTTTTCAATTGATTCGTTATGCCAAGTACTTGCCAAACACATAATGAGGGTCTAAATCGGTCCGTATGTAACAAGGCAGCGATTCAATTATTGTGAACACTCACTCTGATAAAAGCCTCGATTATTGCTGTCACTTGCATTTTGGGACCTTGTTGCACACATCTACACCCCAACCCCTCCCGTCCCAGATCCGTTGGAGGAATTTCATAGTTTCGAGCGTCTGCCCCGTTATTTATTGTTATTATAAACGCTGCTATTTTCGACTGCCTTGCAAACGAGCGCCGGGCTGGGAGGTCACCCTGCAGGGATTGGTATTCATGAGAATGGGAGCAGCTCGGGGTGGGGGGAATCGCTGCTCCGTCTCCTCCAATCCATTCACAAAGTCTGTGTGGCAGCTGTTAAAGACCGACGGCAGAAATGAAAATTAATCAAACGAAATGGCTATTAAGCCACAACACATCAAAGAGAGCCCGAAAGTCTTCACACCATCAGGGAAGAAAGCTTTTATCTCGTTCTAACAAATGTTAGAATCCAGACACAGCCCTGATGGGTTGTAAAGATCCATTAGGAGGGTGTGAATAATTATAATTGCCACCCCTAATCACGTCTTTCCTAGATTTCGGGGTACTCCAGGAAGGAATGTCAATACCTGCAACCCTTTTAAAAACAGATGGGAAGACTGAGGCACCACAGGGCATTGCAGGGTCTTGGTGACAGGGATGGGGGAACATGTTGTTTAATCCTTTCCCCCCAGATTTTCTGCATCACCTTAGGAAATAGTCCCAGTTATCTGTTTCATGGACTCAGGAATGGTTTCATGGACTGTTGAAGGAATCTGTTTCCTTGGCTAAGGAATGATGGGCTGGACCAGATGTGGGAACTGACTCATGGAATCATGGAATGGGTTGTGTTAAAAATAGGTTAGAAACGGTTGTAAAACAGTTGAAAAGTGTTAAGCATGCACTGTTAGTTTGGTTATGGAAAAAGGGGTTAAAAGGGTCGTTATAAGAAATGGGGTACTCTACAGACCATAATACACCTGAGCAAAGTGCACCACCCCAGCAAAACGAGCCAGCCTGGGCAGAACTGTCATGGGCCAATCGAGCCCTTAAACCTTCACGCAAATGAAGGATCCAAAAAGAAACCAATCCAAAGGGACAAAGAACAGGATAAAAAGGATAAAAAGGGGCATCTGACCCTCTGAACCCGGGCTGCTCCACCTGGAACGTCGGGGCCATCGCTGCTCAGCAGACCCAGCGCCGGCACCGCGGCGTCCTCGACGGGAGCGCTCCTGCTCAGCCCGGACAAGCCCCCTTGCTTTGGGCCTTTCTTTTTGTTGTAATAAATGCTGGAATCGCTTTTAGTACCTGGAGTGTGCTCCCATTTATAACAGTTGGGCTGGAAGGGACCTTAAAGCCCATCTCATTCCACCCCTGCCATGACGCCTTCTGCAAGATCAAGGTGCTCCAAGCCCTGTCCAACCTGGCCTTGGACACTGCCAGGCATGGGGCAGCCACAGATGCTCTGGGCAACCTGGGTTGAGCCTCTTGGCTTTTTCCTGACCCTGATTTGCAGTTCAGGTATCTTTGAATCGTGAAGTAGCCTCCAAAATCCAGGTCCAGGACTTCTGTCCCCACTCTGTAGCTTTATCCCTGTCCTTGAGTTGGGCAGATGGAGAAGGTGGTTGCATTATTGCTCACATCAATTTTGGGCTATTCCTGCAAACTTTGGGGCTCAACCCATCCAATATCTCTTTGTTTTGGATTCAGATGAGCAGACATCAGCCTCAGGTCTCAGTTCCCTGTCTCCTCCATGCTGCCGACTCCAGCAGCTGGAATCTTTTCTGCCCATGAAATGTCAGCGCGAGACAACGCGGTGTCCACGGTGCTGGGGCTGACACCAGGGCTGGGAGCTACCGTGAATCATCCTCATTAAAAGGCATTTCCAGTTCAGCTGTTGAGACACTTCTCACGCTCTTTGCTGCCATGGTAGAGCTATTAAAAACTCCCGTGGAAGGCCGGCAGCAGACAATGGGCACAGGCAGGTACAGCTGCAGCCCTGTGCAGCAGGCGGCGGGTGAAAAACACATTCTCTGAGTCATTCCTCGTGCCAGGAGCAGGAGGTGGATCTGCCAGCAGCATCTCAATCTGAAAGGAGATGATTTCTCCACCTGAAAGGAGGTTGTAGCTTGATGGGAGTTGGCTGCTTCCTCCAGGCAATGAGTGACAGGATAAGAGCACACAGCCTCGAGCTGTGCCAAGGAAGGTTCAGGCTGGACATCAGAGGGAATTTCTTCTTGGAAAGGGTGTTTGGGTATTGGAAGGAGCTGCCCAGGGAGCTGGTGGAGTCCCCATCCCTGGAGGTGACCAAGAAATGACTGCACGTGGCACTCAGTCCTCTGGGCTGGGTGATAAGGTGGAGATCAGGCACAGGTTGAAGTTGTTGACCTTTCAAGTTTTTTCCAAGCTTAGTGATTCTGGGATTCTGTGATACAAAAGAACATCACTGGAGCACATTCATTTCTAATAAATGCAACAAGGCTGAAGGCACCTGGCTTGGATCAGGAACAGTGTGTGCAGCAGGCCCAGGGCAGTGAGTGTCCCTCTGCTCTTGGCACTGCTCAGGCCTCACCTCCAGTGCTGGGGTCAGTTTTGGGTTTCTCATGACAAGAAGGACATTGAGCATGTCCAGGGAAGGGAATGGATCTGGGGAAGGGGCTGTAGAACCAGGAGCAGCTGAGGGAGCTGGGAAGGGGCTCAGCCTGGAGCAAAGGAGGCTCGGGGGGACCTTGTGGCTCTGCACAGCTCCTGCCAGGAAGGGACAGCTGGGGGAGTTTGGGCTCTGTTCCCTGGGAACAGGAACAGGAGGAGAGGGAACGGCCTCAGGCTGGGGTCAGGCTGGACATCAGCAGGAATTTCTGCATGGAAAGGGTGCTCAGGCCTTGGCAGGGGCTGCCCAGGGAGGTTTGGAGTTGCCATCCCTGGAGGTGCCCAAGGAATGCCTGGAGGTGGCACTCAGTGCTCTGGGCTGGGGACAAGGCCAACCTCAGTGTGAGTCTGGGATGGCAGAGGGGTTCCTTGCTGGGAATGGTGGCACTTGGCCTTTTGGCACAGGGGCTGCTGGGGAGGTTGTCTACAGGTGGCAGTTGTCACCTGAAAGGGGGTGAATTGGGAAGAAATGTGTGTGTAGGGTGTGTGTAGGGTCCCTCTGGCCAGCAGAGCTTCCTCAGTACCCCAGCATATCCCCAGCCCTCCCTTAGCCCTGTGCCCTGGGCTCTGGCACCGTTGCATTCCCACAGTGCCCAAGATGGTTCTGTGTGTTGCAGGAGCAGGAGGATTTAGCAGGATTTCCCTGATGAATTCTGGCTTATGACAACTGTTGAGCAAGGAGGGATTTTTGGGTTGATTTTCTCTAACAGGCTCTGCCACCCTCGTGCATTTCCCAGCTGTGAGTCACAACTCATCCTCTGCTTCTCCCCCTCCCTGGCATCTTCAGGCACCTCCTGAGGGTTTGGAAGATATTAACAATGATAATATCTTGTGCAGGGTTTTCTCTAGCTTTGTGCTGCATGCAGGCTGGGAATTCACCCTCTGAGTGAAAGAGAAAGTCTTCCATCCCTGCGGGGTGACAGGAGGTGGGGGCAGCACAGAGGGAACCCAGCCCACACTTGTCACATCTGGCAAGGGCAGCAATTCTGTGTGTCTGGGGTACCTAGATGCTCCTCAGGAGGGACCATATGGAGCAATCAAATGCAGAAATAAATCCTGGCAATTAAAAAAGCATTTCCCAGTTGAGATTAGGAGGGGTGTCACAGAGCTTTGCTGGCCAGAGGGAAGCTGCAGAAGCATGTCCTGGTAGGGACTTCCATGGCATCCCCTCTCCCAGCCACCCTGGTCCTGCTCCCACCAGCATCTCCATCCTCTGCCTCCACTCTGCTCCTATTACTCAATGATCAAAATACTTTACCAGAAGGAAAAGCTGTGAGAAAAAGGCAAAGTCAAGTGACTTTCTCTTCTCTAGGCTGTTCTGGATCTCATTTTGTGCTTTCCCAAGAGAAGAAGGGGAAACAAAGCAGCAGAGAAATCACAAGATTTACACTGAAAAGGAAAGCAAGCAGCAGACAGAAACAGGGTTAAAGGGAAGAGGAGACTTGATTGTTTTGGGGACAGTTCTTGTTTTAAGAAGGCCTCCCCTCCCTTGCTGCCTCCAGGCTGTTAATCATTCAATGATTTATATTTGCAGCAAACCCTTCCATCTCAGAGTAATTTCTGCTTGCAATGACTCCAGTGAATTACCAGTGGGCACTGCCTTTGGTATCCACCTGAATTTCGTAGTGGAATAACAGTTCTCTTTGATAGTGGCTGCTACTTTTTTTTTCACTTGTGTGTCCATTTATAATTAAAGTTCCTTAATTCATTTTTTAAGGGCAGGGGTGAAAGGAAAGGAAGAGCAAGACTTCAGCAATGCTTTCTGTGAAGGGTGAGCTGCACAAGGGAAGCAGGCAGTGAGTCAGCATCCTCTCCTGCCTCTGCTGGCAGCCGAGCTGTTGCTGGGGTGACTGTCACAGGTGACAGAGCAGATCAGCCTTTCCGGTGCCCCAAGCCCAGCCAGGACATGTTTTTCTAAATATACCAAAGCAAAACCAAAAGGCAGGCTGCAGAAATCCTCCATTCTGCCCCCAAAAAACCCACCCCCAAATTGGTTATATTGTCACTTAGAGAAAAGGGAAAAAAGGAACATGGTGATTTTGGAGATTGTGTAAGAAAAGTAATTTGAGAGAATCTTGTGGTAATTGTTTCAGAATTAATTTATCATTGCTAGCTCTTGTTGGCAAGGACGTGGGTCAGCAAAGAGAAACGGACCTGTGGCACCCATGGGTCACCTGCTGCCTGGACTGTCACACATCACCCCAGTCCTGACAGGATGATTAAAAAGGCAAAAAATTACTCATCTGCTCCCCCTCACCCCATTTTCAGCCTTGCAAACAGGAGATTTCTGAGTGGAGCTTCAGGGGTTTTCCCCAGAAGTGCTGCAGCTGACAAGCAGGAAAATCTGATTAAAAATAAATCACAGGGTTGAGCTGCAGAGCTCGGGTCTCTGAGCCCTTTGCAGACAAATTCCTTTGCTCCAAATTTTTTTCTGGTTTGATTTTTACAGCTAGAAATGAAGCCTCTGCCAATGGCTGGGGCAGTTGGGAGCTCCAGCTTTACCTGCAGGCTCTGCAACTCTACCAGCATCCAGATGTTACAGCTAAATGCAGCTCTACCAGCATCCAGATGTTGTAGCTAAAGCTAAAGTCCCCACCTGTGTTTGCAAATAAATTCATCTTGCCTGCAGAAAATGACCCTTCAATAACGACCTTACAGCTGAGGGAGGGGTTTTTATAACAAACCAGTTCCCAGCACTGGTGATCGAGGGTTAACTGGCTGTGAAGATGGGGAGGACAGACAGAAGGATCCTGAGGCAGAAGAGAATTTCCTCTGGATTTCCAGCTCGAAGGGGAATGATGACAATATTAGACCTGTATTCAGGGTGTGGTTTTTTCACTGCCCAAACATTAACTAATGAACAGAGGCCAGGAAGCTGGGGCTGCACTAATGTGTTTGGCCTGGTGACCTGTGCAGGTTTTCATCTTCTGTTTAGCTGCTTCCTTTGAGGCCAAAAGCCCAAGGACAGAGTTGCTGGGGGATCCAGCCCTCAGGAGCATTCTGCTCTCTGTTGTGGCTCTCTCATTGCATCCAGGCAGAGTCACTCTGTTTCTTTCCATGATTTCATCAAACTCTAATGGAAATCTGATGGCTTCAGGGTAATTCTACCACAGTGAATTTGCTCCTGTGTGTGTTAGAAGGAATAAAAATATGAACTACAAAAGAGGGTTTTCTCTCCCTTCTCGGTTTCCTCTCCCTGAGTGTTTCCTGCTTTAACCACCAGCACTTTCATATCGTGCAAAACCTGGTGTGTGATTTTGGTGAAGGCAGAGGTCCCTCAGTTTGGTTTTTTGAGTTTCATAGTTGCAGGGGGGCTGGGGATACCCAGAGCTGGGTTGGGCTGCCCAACCCTGTTCATCCTGTGAGATCTGGGATGCTCTGGAGAACAAGACTTGCTCTCCAAGGGCTGGTTTGTCCCCAGGCTCAAGGTGTTGATGGACAGAGAAGCTGTGTCTGCCCCATCCAGGCCAGGCTGGATGGTGCTTGGAGCAACTTCGGATAGTGGCAGGTGTCCCTGCCCATGGCAGGGGGTGGAATGGGATGGGATTTAAGGTCCCTTCCCACCCAAGCCACGTTGGGATTCTATAATTCAATAAATGGTGGCTCTTCTCCATCAACACCTGACCGAAAGTGTCCCTCTGGAGCACACCATGATGGCAATGCCTCATCCCTCATTGTTTGCTCCTGGGCTGTGTCAGTCAAGCTCCTTCAGCCTCAGAGTCCATCTCACTCCTTTCTAACACGATGTTCACTGAACGAGCAAACGGAAAGTCACAGAAAAATTGGGAGGATTGTGGAAAGGTGGAAAAATCCAAGAGACAAAACACGGTTTGAAGGTTCTTGACGGCTGCCAGGCGGCCCTGAGGCTGTCACCAGGATCTGTCCTCAGCTGAGACAGCTCCCTGCCCCCCAAATATCCCCTCCTCGACCAGCTCCCATGGATCTCATTGCTTAGAGGCTCTGGTGCCTTGGTGCCAGGCAGAGGAGGGTCGAGGCTGGCTCCAGCCCAACTGCCCAGCACAGGAAAAATTGCTTCATTTGTCTGATGCAATTTATTTTTCTGAATAAAACTGGCTAAAGAGCAGGGAAAAGGTGGAGAGGGTGTGTTTCAAAAATAAACTTCTGAGCCTGCACAAGGGATGCTTTGTGGTACAGCAGTGACTTACAGATTCTCTGGGTTTTCTATGGAAGGCAAAACCTTTTCCCTTCAAAACAGAGTTGTTTGTACAGCTGGAGTTAGGCACCAAATCACCCAGAATGTCTTGAACATCCTCTGAAAATTCAGCTTAAAATACTGTTGGAAAGAGACCGAGCCCATATTTTAGTGAAAATTTTTCCAACCACATTGATTTAGAGGGAGATCAGTTGCTGGTTTTGGTTGTTGGAGCTCACACCAAGAGCTTTCCCTGCTGTGGGATGGCATTGCTCTGTGTCACCTCACTGAGTGACTGTCACCAATCACAACCAAAAGTGACATCCATGGAATAAATGATTCAGAGGACAAACAGTACCCCCTGGCCCACATGATGCCTTTTACTGCCAGAAATTGGGGTTTTCACATCATTATGCTGAGTCTGCATCTGCCTCAGCACCAGTGTTCTTCCAGCATCACCTTGAGTCTCTGAGGTGTCCCTAATTTTCCTGCTCCCCTCTCTGAAATGCAGCTCATCTTCCCCTGCTGCAGACACAGGTAATGAAAACACTGTTGTCTCCCAGGATTTGTGGTTAAATTGCTTTGTCAATGTAATCTTAGACCTTAATGACCAAATAATGCCCTGCAACAGGAGTCCTTGGGTATCGTTTTGCTGTCATTGTGGAGGCCTTGGAATGTGATCTTCATTCCAGTGGAATTTGCATTAACATTGTTTGGTTATCATAATCCCACCCTGTTAATCACACTTTTAGGATATTGAAATAGGTCTAACTCCATCCTGAGCTGTAACCCCTGGATCCCCAAAGGCTGGATGGGATTTAGCTCCATTAAAGCCGATGGATGATGGTGATGCTAAGTAATTTCACTGATCTTTTTTAGCCACTAGAACTTGTTCTTCACTTCCCAAGAAATACTCTTGCTCAATCCTCAGCTTTATGGGAAACAACCCATGAAAAATAGCTGCTGTCCACGCTCGGTTAGCTTGGGGTAACAGTTCAGTTTCTACTTCCCCTCCCTCCCCCGCCTGTTCTCTGAAGGCGTCCAGCAGTCAGAGGATCCCAGGGCGTCTGGGGTCTGTGTGCCTGGTGTTAAATGTCCTGTGAGAGAGGCGTCTCCTCTCTTCCCTGGGGAGCTCCCAGTGATGCTTTCCACCTGCGCCGAGGGCTGAGCAAGCTGCAGGGATTACACAGCACTGGATTTTCCTCCCTCTCCCATATTTCAGTATCTTTCACAACTGAGAAAGGAGGAACAACTCCGCAACTGGGAGTGCAGTGAAAAGCTTCTGGTGTAGGATTGAAATAGACTCCAAGTGGGAGGCAAGAAATACTCCCTCAATGCACAGATGAGAAACTGAGGCACGGAGGGATTGAAGGATTCACTCCACGGCTGAGCTATACCTGGAGTCTGACTGAGACAGTGACAGGAATAGGAATGGTGTGCTCCAGAGTTAGAGCTCTAAATCCATCCTGGAAAATCAAGATTCAGTTCCTATCCTTCCCACTGTCTCCCTGGACGGAGTTGGTGGAGAATTTGTCTTACCCCAGAGAGGGAAGCCTCTCTGGATGCTTTTGTGGCTCAGTGAGGAGATGAGATAGGATCCCTGATTTCTGGGAATGAGATGGCTCCATCTGGGAGTACACTGGGAATAGTGTGCCAGTTCTTCTGGAAGGGTGTGAGCTCACGGACTGCGGGGATGCTCCCACCTTCTGTCTCCACAAGGGACAAGGTGAGGATGGCAGGACTGGCCAGCCTGGAACCAGAGATTGTATTGTTCCATTTCTTCCCTGATTGCTGAGAGTCAGGACAAGGGGAAATGGCCTCAAGTTGTGCTGGTGAGGTTTAGGTTGAATATTAGGGGAAATTTCTTTCCCAAGATATGACACTATCACAGTCTTACCAGGCCAGCGGTGGAGTCCCCATCTCTGGAGGGATTTAAGACACATAGATGTGGCACTTGGGGACATGGTCTAGTGGTTGCCTTGGCAGTTAGGTGGACTGTTGGACTCCATCACCTTAAAGAGCTTTTCCAATCCGAACAAGTCCATGATTCTGTGATTCTGTGATTGCTCTGAGTTCATCTCAGAAGTCTGGGTTGATGCTGAACTGTGTTTGCTGCCAGCAGTCCGTGCAGTGCTGCCTGTGATTGGTGACCTGAGTGACAACCTCGATCCTTTCTCGAGGACATTTGTCCATTCTGAGTTGCACAGGAGGGCTCGTGTTCCCGAGAGGAGAAACCTGGAGTGAGGTAAAGCTGCACTGCCTGGCTGGAGCAGTTGGGGCTTTGCTGTGGGAGGACAGACAATGCATTTGCAGTGCATTAAGGTATTACTGTAACTGCGTGTGCACTGAGAGGTTTCTGATCCTGCAAAGTAAAGATGAGCAGATTTGTCCCAGATTTATCAATGGAAGAAGAGTTCCCATTGAAACAGGAGGGAGGGGAGGGTGAGTGAGATCCTGCTCCCAGCAGGGCTGGATTCTGTACAAACTGCCTGGCTGCGGATGCTGCCAAGGGGAGCTCTGGGGGAAGAAGGACAACCCCAAAATGCTGCTTGAGAAACACTGGGATTCATCAAGAAGGAAGGAAAATTTCAAGGTGGAAGCAGGATGCCAAGGCAGCCCATAGCTGGGAATAACTGAGAGCTGGGGTGAAGGTCCCACATGTTTTCTGCAGCCCCTGTCCCCCAGGGGAGGGATGCTGGGGGAATTCCCCTCATGGTCTGGGTCTGGCTGTGGGAAGAGGGAAGTTGTTCATCCCCTCTGCTTGGAAATCTGCCCTGAGAAGGCCATTAAGGGAGGAAAAGAGCAATGCTTGCTCTGCTTCCTCATAGAAACTGCATGTGCTGTTCCAGGGCAGCCTGTGGACCATTGCACAGGGGGATTTCTTAAATGGCCGTTAGGAACAAAATTAAATTTGTTGAGACCAGATGCAGCAGAAGAGATGGATGAAAAAGCAGAAGGAAATTTGCAGAGGGAATACTGGGACATCTTGCATTAGACAGCAAACCACAGCCTGGAGGAGAAGATTTGGTGCTGCATCAAGCTCCCAGCTTACGGGAAAGCTTTGGCCAGGCTGGACACCAGGGAGATGTCCCTTCCTCTGGGCTTTTATTCCCCTTCCCTTGTGCTCAGACCTCCAGGTTTTGAAGCCTGACCTAGGACCACCTCTATTTCTGCTTGACAAATGCCGGGCTTGTGCATCTCCTGGATGCAAACCCCTGCAGGGAAGGCGGGTGAGGCTGGTGGGGGCTCACAGGGGAGGTGAAGCTGTTGCTGCATCCCCGATGCTGTCCCAAAACTCGGCTGGAGAGCCAGGGGAAAGCAGGAGCTGAGGGAAGGGCTGGGGAGGATCTGCCCCTCGGCTGCTCTCCGCCTGCGGCGCTGCTGCTCGCCTGGCACAGCCTAATTGGCTTCGATAGGATTACAGGGAAGCAGCGGAAGAGTAAACAGGGCCAGGAGGCCACGAAGTGCTGGGGCCGCCAGCGCCGGGAGAAATCCCAGCACGACTCCTGACCAAAGCCGCCGGAGCTCAAGGGTTAATGTCTGCTGCTGCGCTGCAGCTGTGGGGTACCGGCTTAATCCTGATGCTCTTAAAGGAAAGGCTTTTCCAAGCAGCATCCCAAAGGTCTGTGGCTCTCTCGGTAATTCCTGATGGGTTTGCCCCTGACAGATGCAGAGTAAATTATTGCAATTATGGAAGTTACACCTTGTGCCTCGAACCTTGTGTCTTCAATAAATGTTTATGGTTTGAGGCAGCCTCATTTGTTTGCCTTAAACCAGACAACACTGATTTATTGGCAGAAATCCTAGCAGGGAAAAGGGATGAGCCAGACAAGTTTTTAGCTGCCACACACATATATGTGGTGAAGGGATATGATGGTTATTTCATTTTCATGAAAATAAATCCTCAGACTTGTGGGTGAAGGATTACAGGATTTTTTCCCAACCTACAGGCAACAAGGGGAGCTCAAGGGTTAATGGTGCTCCAGGGCTTTACTTCCTTGTCTGGGTTTTGGGATGGCTGGGAGATGCTGTGGGTTGGGAGGGAGGAGGAGATGCTCTCCCTGGGAGTATGGTGCTGGTTAGCACCATGAACTGCTGCAGGAATGGTGGGGGAGCAACCTCCCAACTCCCTCCTCCCAGGAGATCCACACCCTCAAAAAAACATCTGTCAAAATTGGGGCTTAAAGCCAAGGATGGAGGTAGCAACAAGGGACTTGTGTCCAAGTCTGGGGTGGGGTGACATGGCCTGGAGACAGCTCTCCTTGTGTGGGGCCATGGGTGAGCATCCACCTTTCCATGCACACCTTGCTGGGACTCATTCTCTCAGGAATTCTCCGGGGTTTCTGGTGGCAGAGGGTGTTTCCCCTCTGTCAGCAAACAGATCAGTGGGCTCAGCTCAGCCAGGCTCCATCCTCACTCTTCATCTGCCATTCAGAGTCTTGAAGTCAGCTCTTGCACCAATATTTATTGCTGTTCCCTCCCCAGATTTGGGTATTTTGGACAGCTTGTTTCTGATTTAAAGTATAAATAAGTTTGATCTTTTCATCTGTTGTTCCCCCTACCTTCTGGAGGCTGTGCTGGTTAGAAATAACTGGGGTGATGAGCTCAGGTGGGGATGGTGGAGGGGTTTTAACCTCCATCATGGCAGGACCACCCATCTGGCTCTGGAAGGGAACATAGGCTCCCTCCTCTCCTGTCCCCAAGCCTCATGGTCGAGCTCTTGGTCCAGTGCAAGGAGTCCCTGCCCATGGCAGGGATGTGCAATGAGATGAGCTTTAAAGTCCCTTTCAACCCAAACCATTCCATTACTTTTTCCCAAGCTAGGAGCTCCCTGAATTGCCTAAACCCCCTTGGCACACGGCTGGGCATTACAGTGTTTCAGCTATTGCAGGGGGGTGGAAAAATGGGGATCTGGGGGAGAGCTGGGATGCAGAGATCAGAGGTTTCCCTGATGCACATCTCCTGGGGATGGGGTGTTTTCCAGCTCCAGGCTCCTGCAGAGGAGGTTTTCGCCTGAAAAAGTCCCCTTTGCTCGCAATTGAATATTTGCTTAAGAAGAACACTTGAAGAGAGAAAGAAATAAAAAGAAATAGAAGGGTTTTGGCTTTTTTGATGGAAAGTCTTAAATGGAGGTTTGGGTTCAGCCTGGAACCTCCTTGGTAGAGGGCTGGCTCAGCTTTGCTTCTGGGTTTATTTTGATGGGGGAAGCACACGCACACACACACGTGTGCACCCACACTCATGGACACACACACATGCACATGCTCTCCTAGACAGAGAAAAACAATCCCCAGCCTAACCCAGACGCTGATTCAAAACAACTGTTGGGTCTGGCCATGCTGCCGGCTTTCCACTGCCCACAGCCTCCCACCGTGTGAAACCGTAGCTGAAAACCAACAGGCAAACGCGAAAATTCAGAGCCAAAATTGCATTTCACCTGGGGAAGGGCAGAAGAACTCTTTCTAGGCAGCGGTTCTCCCAGGAAAAACCCCTCTTCCTGCTTGCAGCCCGCTGAGCAGCAAAGGATGCTCCCGGGAGGAGACTGAAGCCCCTCGGCGCTGCCTGGGGGATGGATGGGGCTCCCCCAAGCAGGGGCATGGGAGGGGGTGCCCGCAGCTGGCGGGGGGCTGCGGGGCAGGGCCGGGGGGCTGGTGGGTGTCTCCGGGAGCGGTGACTGAGTGAGGCGGTGCCAGGGCTGGGGGCGGATTTTTTGAGAAGAGCCTCAGCTCTTCAGAGCAGCGGCAGCCGCTGGAGGAGTTGGGCGGCTGTTGCTCCCTCTCCGCCCGGAGGAGGAGGAAGAGGAGGAAGAAGAGGCTTCAGCTGCCGCCTCTCGGATCCCCCCTCCCCCCCCCTTCCCCTTCCGCCCCACACCTTTATGGACGAGCGCCGGAGCTTGCTGCACTCTCCGGCCGCCTCCTCCGCCGGCCGGCAGCCGCGGGGCGGCTCGACCAGCAGCCACCACAACCTGGGCTACACCGAGCCCCCCGCCGCCCCCCAGCCGGGCCCCGAGCAGCAGGAGGAAGAGGGCGAAGAAGGGGAGGAAGGCAGCATGACCGTGGTGGGAGGCGGCGGCGGCGGAGACCCTTTGCTGGAGGAGCCCCAGCATCCTCCTGCGCTGCTCGGGGGGGACCGCTACGATCAGCCCCCGGCGCCGGCCGTGCCCGCCGGGCAGCCCGCGGGCGCTGGGGAGCACGAGTGCTGCGAGCGCGTGGTGATCAACATCTCGGGGCTGCGCTTCGAAACCCAGCTCAAGACCCTGGCGCAGTTCCCCGAGACGCTGCTGGGGGACCCCCGGAAGAGGATGCGCTACTTCGACCCCCTCCGCAATGAGTATTTTTTCGACCGTAACCGTCCCAGCTTCGACGCCATCCTCTACTACTACCAGTCGGGCGGGCGCATCCGGCGTCCCGTCAATGTCCCCATCGACATCTTCTCCGAGGAGATCCGCTTCTACCAGCTGGGGGAGGAGGCCATGGAGAAGTTTCGGGAGGACGAGGGTTTCATTCGGGAGGAGCAGCGGCCCCTTCCTGAGAAGGAGTTTCAGCGCCAGGTGTGGCTTCTCTTCGAGTACCCCGAGAGCTCTGGGCCGGCCCGAGGCATTGCCATTGTCTCTGTCCTGGTCATCCTTATCTCTATTGTCATCTTCTGTCTGGAGACCCTGCCTGAATTCAGGGATGACCATGACTATGAGGGAACTGGGGGGACCTTCGGGACAGGCAGTGGCCCTCTCCCACCTGATGTCTTCACCAACTCCTCATCCTCGCCTGCTTCCATGGTGTCATCCTTCACCGACCCTTTCTTTGTGGTGGAGACTTTGTGCATCATCTGGTTCTCCTTTGAGCTGCTGGTCCGTTTCTTTGCCTGCCCCAGCAAGGCCACCTTCTCCAAGAACATCATGAACATCATTGACATTGTGGCCATCATCCCCTACTTCATCACGCTGGGCACGGAGCTGGCTGAGCGGCAAGGCAATGGCCAGCAAGCCATGTCCTTGGCCATCCTCAGAGTCATCCGCCTCGTCAGGGTCTTCCGCATCTTCAAGCTCTCCCGGCACTCCAAGGGGCTGCAGATCCTGGGGCAGACCCTCAAGGCCAGCATGAGGGAGCTGGGTTTGCTCATCTTCTTCCTCTTCATCGGCGTCATCCTCTTCTCCAGCGCCGTTTACTTTGCGGAAGCCGATGACCCCAGCTCGGGGTTCAGTAGCATCCCTGATGCCTTTTGGTGGGCTGTGGTCACCATGACCACCGTGGGCTATGGGGACATGCACCCCATCACCATTGGGGGCAAGATCGTGGGGTCTCTGTGCGCCATCGCGGGGGTGCTGACCATCGCCCTGCCCGTGCCCGTCATCGTCTCCAATTTCAACTATTTCTACCACCGGGAGACAGAAGGTGAGGAACAAGCCCAGTACATGCATGTCGGGAGCTGCCAGCACCTCTCATCCAGCGAGGAGATGAAGAAGGCTCGCAGCAATTCCACCCTCAGCAAGTCCGAGTACATGGTGATTGAGGAAGGGGGGATCAATCACAGTGCATTCAAACAGGCTGCCTTTAAAGCAGGCAACTGCACAACCACAAACAATCCCAACTGTGTGAACATCAAAAAGATCTTTACGGATGTTTAAAAAAAAATCCCAAACCAAACGAACAGCAACAAAATCTGAGGATGCGGTAAAACAATACCAATAATAATACCAATAATAATGCAAAGTGACTGTGTGTCGGTGTTGTGTGGAACATGCACCATCGTCGGTCCTGTGTGTGCCCTCGTTTTTATACCTTTATTTTTTTAGATCCTTCCTTTCTAAAGATCCAAAAGTAAAAGGATTTAAAATTCTCTGAAGAAGAGGACAGCTAAAGGGTAAAGAGAAGGAAGATGAAGAAAAACCACACTCACTGTCAAAACAGGTGTTTGTTCTGCAACATGTTGCAGAGCTGCTTTGCTTTTTTGGGCTTTTGGGGAACCTCTTCCTTTGCTCCTGAATTTCTCCCTCTTTCCCTAAGGGCAGTGTGTAGCCAATCTCCCTTCCATCACATAAAGTAACTTGTTGGATTAACAAACTCAGACTGGGTGGAGGAACAAGGGAAAGATGAGGCAGTGTACTGGGAGGGGGCTGGGAGGAAATAACCATTTAATTCTGCAGAGAGTCTCTGTTACCACATCGTTAAATGATGCTTAATATTGAAACATGTGATGTGCCATTACGGGCACATCCCAGATTCCCTTTTTCTCCCCATTAGATCATTTATGAAATTCTAATCTGGTCAGAGACTGAGTGCAATCAATGCTGATTTAAATAGAAAAAAAAGTTCCCTAAGCCTTCGTTTTCTATTCTGGATTCCCTTCCCCTGTAACCTGATGGAATTATTTCCTCCATTGTCAAGTCTGTGGCCATGCAGCAGGGATGTGTGCAGGAGGAGGGAGAGGAGAGGCAGACTGGAATGTTTTCGGGAGCCGCCGGCGCAGGGAGCGGTGTCGGCATGGAGCAGGATCCACGATGGGCTCCTTGCCATCGCTGGGAGCCTCCAACCCCCCCAGCCGGAGACAAAGGGATATTTCCTCCTCATTTTGCAATGCCTTTGGAGGAGATGCAGCCGCTTATCACCAGAAGATTAAAGTGGCGAACACGCCTTCCAGCGGAAGTCACTAATTCCGACCGGAGTGATGCAGTTGCCATGGTGACCATGGTTTCCTGGGAAACCCCCAGAGGTTGTCATGGCATCCCTTCTCCCATCCCCCTTGGTCCTTGCTCTTCCCGCAAAATGCCTTTCCAGATGGTTCCAGCTCCTCCATCCCACAGGACGTCGTGGCTCTGCACCCCCTTCCTGGTTCCTGTCCCGCTGCTCCTCCTGTGTGCCCAACAAAGCATCCACAGGCAATAAGCACCCCCAGATCCACCTGTCCCTCACCTTGGCAGTGAAATCTGGGGATGGAGGTTCCTCCTGCTCCACCGAGATCGACCCCAAACCCAGTGGGAACAGGCACCAAGCAGCTGCAGGGAAGCTTGGCCGGGGAACCTCGGCAGCTTTGTGAAACAAGGGGGACAGTAAAAACAGGATTGAAAAATAACCAAAAATCTCACTGGGAAAAATCACAAATCGGCGGCTTCATCTTCACGTGTATGCCAGGGGCTGTGGGACATCTGACGGGATCAGGTGAGTTCTGCACAGGGGAGAGTTCAATGGAGCCATAGTGTTGGGTTTTTTTGGGCAAACCCCATGCTTTCCACTGCTTCCTTTTATTCTGCAGCTTATCCTGCTGCTCTCGGGTATTTTTATACATGTTAGATAAAGTGGGATCACATCCTAGAGCTCCTCTGATTGTATTTGCTTTTTAGTGCTGTGGGAGGAGGAAAACCCTGCTGCTTCTCTGCAGCTGGATTGCTTCATTTCTGTGCTAAAAAGATGATTTCAGTGGTTTAGTGCTCCCATCCAGCCCCTGCCACTGACACAGGCCAAAAGCAGCTTGGCCTCAAGAGCTTTGGCTCCAGCTCTGCTCAGTTTTGCTGGATTTTGCATTAAAAAGGCCAAATTCCTCTGAGGTAGCACATGGAACAGGCATGCTGTTAAATACCTAAGAGAAATTTGGCCCTGACCCCTGCAAGTCACACCTTTCCCAAGGCTGTGGAGAGGGGGCTTTGTCCTGAGAGATGCTGGCCATGCCAAAATTGCAGTTTAGCTGGGATTTTTTCCAGACTCAGAAGGATCTAGATGGTTTGCAGCACCCTCCCTTAGCCACAGTCAATAAACCTAAGAAAAACATCAGAGCCCCTCCTTGGATGCTGGGGTGTGATGGTTTTATTGGAGCTACCACAGTTCATCAGCTGGGGGTCCAAGAGATGGTCTTTATTAGAGAGATGCTCTGGAACATCATGGGACGTTGCAAACCTGAGATCCCTTGTCCAGGATAACTGGGATTCCTTGTCTGGGACAACTGGGAACACCTCAGTGTGCCTTTTCCCCAGGCTGCCAGTGAGCTGAAATGTCATTTCTGCCTACAAGCTCTCACTTTCTATTGTTATTAAATTTTATTGTTATTAAATTTTATTGTTATTAAAACTTTCCCACATGCCTATTCCTAAAAGGAGGCTCTGAGTTTAAGAGCAGTGGAAACATGGCACTCAGGAGAGTTTGCAGATGAGTTCTGGGTTGGTGTTTTCCCCGTGGCAGCTGCACAGGGTAGGGAAACCACATGTTCTGGAAATGGTACAGAACAATTTTCAGTTTCTCTGTCATCTAAAATAAGCAGAGACCTTGCAGGTTGTTGCTTTGTTTTCCAGACTCGTTCCTGACTGATTTTGTAGGAGCAGAGTAGTTTCAAAGGGATTTTATTGATAGTAAAAGATGTTTTATGGGAGAGGTGACAGGAAACCACTTCACCCACTGGGGTAAAAGGCAATTTGGCTCTGGTAAAATTCCAGAATGGTTTGGGTGGGAAGAGACCTTAAGGATCATCCAGTCCCACTCCTGCCATGGGCAGGGACCTTCCACTCTCCCAGATTCCTCCAAGCTCTGTCCAGCCTGGCCTTGGACACTTCCAGGGATAGGGCAGCCACAGCTGCTGTGGGCAACCAATATCTGATCTAAATTTCCCCTTTTTCACATTCGGAAAAATACTTTTCACTATTGAGTGGTATCACTGAAAGACAAAAATTCCCTGCTGCTCTGTCTTAGATACACCCCAAAATGTGGAAAACTGGGGCTATGCTTTGGATGTTCTGCCCTCTCTGCATCCTCCCTCTCTGCTGGCTCATGGGTACCATTCAGTGAGAGAAACGGAGCCACTTGAGCCACCTGCTGTAGTGGAAGGTGTCCCATGACAGGGAGCTGGAACTGGATGATGTTTAAGATCCATTCCAACACACACCATTGAGTGACTCTGATAAATCCCTTCTGTTCTGTGGTCTGATGGCTCCTCTGGAACTGGCTGCTGCACTCGTTGTGCCAGGAATTGGAGAGATCCCTGAAACACTGGGCCCTCCACAGCCAACTGGTATTTAAGTGTTAAATAAGAGCTGCTCTGCTCTCCTGCCGTGTGCCCCATTAGGACAAGGCAGTGTTTCAGCAGCCACCGGGGAGTTCCAGAGGAGCCTGGGCTGTGTTGGGTTTGCCTGTCCCTAATGTGCTTAGAGGAGCAGCATTAGGGGATTAGCATCAGTGTGAGGCAGAGGGCTCGCCAGACTCGGCTTATTACGTTAAATGGAGGAAAGGGCATTACCACGAGCTCCTGGCTGATGCCTCCCAGTACCCCAAGAGCAGAGGAGCAGGGTCCCCGCAGCTCTGGGCAATCCCAGCGTGGTCACCGCTGCGATGTCCTCCCCGCCCCTGTCCTTCGAGCCTGTAAGCCGAGAGACACTGAAGGATGGCAGAGAGGATGGAAAAGGCAGCTCCCAGCCCAGGGATGCAGCCCTGGGAGGCTGGAGCTGCCCCCGCGGATGCCTTCAGTTTATCACAGAGTCGCAGAAAGGCTTGGGTTGAAAACAACCTTAAAGATCATCTTGTTCCAACCGCCACACAGGGGCACTGGGTGCTGTAGAGCCTTGTACCTCCTCTTTTCTCTTTTCACAGACTGCTGTGGGTTTCCCTTTCCCTCTGTCTGTATTTTAGGACCTGTTCCCCTGTTTTAGCCCTGGATGCCACCTTTAAACACATCCTTGGTGCTGGGGGTGCAGCAGCTGCAACCCTGGCCCCTCCACTTGGTACTTTGACACCATCACCTTTTCCTCCTCCTTCTTTTTGTGTGTTTTCAGGCCTGATCTCCTTCAAAAGGTTCTGTTGTTCTCCAGCACAATAGATGCCCTTCGGGTGCCTGGGGTGGCCAGAGCAGAGCAGTATCCATCCCACCCCACGTGTGGACACAGACAAGGGCTGGAGATATCTCTTTCCTCCAGGAGGGTTAAATTTCCTCCCAGGCAATTGTTCCTGCTCCATCCCTTGACAAAAGAAGTAGTTTGGTTTTTTTATCCCCACTTTATGGGCAATTAAGCAGCGGCAAAGGGCAGACAAGCGCTTTCCCTGGCAGAATGGAAGGAGCGAGCCAGGGTCATTGCTCCGAAAGGGTCTCTCCTGCAGCGTTGTAGCACAAGAAAAGGGCGTTTAGCGGTGCTTGGCGTGTACGGGGAGCGTTGTGTGTAAAATCTGTTTAATTGTGTAGTTTGGAGCCCTCTCCTGCCAAGCTTTTAAAATATGCATATCTTGGTGCGAGCACACGGAGGCTCCACCGCCGCCGGAGGGAAGCAGGGCTTGGTTTTCCCTATTTTTAAATGCTTTAGCAAACGATCTCTGGGCAAGCTGCAAACCTGCGAGTGCAAACAGGCAAATAGGGTTTAACTGCGCCTTATTTTGCCCTTCAGCGTCAGTTCTGTGTGTACCTGGAAGGAGAGCTCAGTGCCCCGGCATCCTCGTGCACGGGCAGTCATATGGGAGCAGGGAAATAAGGGATTTCAGGGTATTGTATGATCTTTGTCATAGATTATCTTTAAGGTCGCTTCCAACCCCAAGCATTTGATGATTCCATGGCTACAGGGTGCTGTGGGCAGGGCCATATCCTTGGAACTCTCACTCCTACGGAGTTGTTGCTGCTCCTCTGCACCCTCCCTGCTCTGGGTCCCACCCACAGCACGACTGGGCCCTTGGCTCAGCTTTGGGGGTGCTGTTCAGCTGGAGGATGTGTTAAGGGTGGGATGTTGGTGCCTTTCCGTGTTTCCCTGGGTGCTGTTTGCATGCCTGAGTCCAGGCAATCCCGAGGGATGCAGGGTGGCATCAGCCTTCTCCCATGCCAGAGGTGGGAGGTGGGCATGGAGCACGGAGGGATGGAGCCATGGGCTTCTTTTTCTTGGAAACAGTCCCGGGGCCGTGGCCATCACCACTTGGAGGAGGACACTTGGGGGACATTTTGGGTGCCCTGAGGTGCCTCGTCAGAGCTGGGAATCCCTTGTCCAGCAGTGGAGGGTGTTTGACCAATTTCAGGGGGTGGTGAGTGGGGGTTTCTTGGGTCAAAAATGAGACTGGCACCAGGAGGAGGGTCCAGTCCCAGCCGTGCCCTAGGGAAGAGCCATCCCCTGGCAGGGACACATTCACTGCCAGGGGATCCCTGCAGAGGGGTCCCAGCCCCAGGGGATCCCTG
>QUSF01000132.1:569595-622077 GCA_003676055.1 Chloebia gouldiae
GCGGTGTTTGTCCCCACGTGTTGGCTGCTCCCTGCTGGGAAGGCATCGGGGTTCCTGCTCTCTGTCACTCAGCAAATCCCAGTTTGTGCTCCTGAAAACCATCCTGTGTGGGGAAGAGCTGGAGCCCTTCTATCCCTGATTCTGGCAAAACTCAGGCACAAACATAAACCCCGTGAGCCTCTCTGTGCTTCTCCTTCCACGATTAACGTGTTGCTCTGACACCCACAGGGTTCAGGCTCTGTCTGTGTCTCATCACCGCTCAGAGCCTGAATTTTCAGCGCTGAGGATGCTCGGCAGCAGGGCAGGGAAACCTCCCCGCATGAACATCCCCGCAGGGCACCGTCACTTTTCTCCTCTTTATGAACCAAGACACGCTCAAATAAATTAGAACATGTCTCCCATCTCCTTCAGCTTCTCGCTGGAGCCAGGAGGAGCTGGAATGCTCCCTGATCACTGCTCGTCTCTGCTCAGCGCGGGAGCAGCCGCTCCCTGATGGCTCTGCACACTCATTGCGAGAGCCCCGGCTCAGCCGCACCGACGGCAGCAGGCGCTGCTGGGTTTGTTTAGGAATGATTCATTTCCTTGAGACTTGTGATTCCGTTGCTTTTCTGAGCCTGTTTGAGCTCTGTTGCTTTGCTCCAGTGGTTGCACTTCATTTTTAGCGTCTCTGCACTCCCTGGCTGGGCAGGCTGGGGTTGGATGTGTGGCTTGTGGGGATGCTGCAAGGCTGCAAAGTGCAGTCAGGATTATTTTGAGGCTGACCAGCACAGCTGCTTTGCTTTGCTTCTTCCCAAGCACGACTGTGGATAGAGGACAAAAATCCTTTGGGGTTTTCTCACAGTTTGCTCAGTGGTGGAAGCGGGATCAGGGCTTGCGGCAGGGTCTGTGCCTGGGGTGCTGCTCCACGGGAAGCTGAAGGCTGGGAGGGAGGATGGAAGGATGAACACACACTTTGCAAAGTGTTTTCTGCATTTGCAGGGGGCTGAATTTGCTCTTGCACCTGGGGCAAGGAAGGAGCTGTATGCAGAGCGGGCGGTGGGTCATGCTGTGCCCTTCAGGGAGTTTGGGTTGGCACTCCAGGGAAATGTGTCCCTGCTCCCAGGGCTGGAGGGTGTGAGCACTGTGGGATTTGCTCCCTGGCTTTGGGCAGGTGGGCTCCTCTGTGCCTCAGTTTCCCCATCTGAAAATGGCACCGAGCAGCTTCAGGAAGTGTTTGCAATGGAACTCCTGGGGAAGGAAGAGGCAGTTTTGAAACACGGGGCAAGAAATGAGGACTTCTCCAAAGGTTTTATGGGATTCAGCTTTCTTGAGGCTAGAGGAGCCTGCAGACTCTGCCCTGGGTATCCCAATAATCCCAGTTATTTCCTTTGGCTGAAAGGAAACCTGAGGTTTCACACAGCTTCCCAAGCTGCCAGCTCTGCCTTCAGCTCCCCATCAATATCCTCCTCTCCTGTGATTTCTTCACTCTGCTTCTTCCCTTTCCCATCCTTCTGGCCCATTTCTCCTGAAATCTCTATGAATTTAGGGTTGAGAACCCTCTTCTCCCTCCTTGCTAGTCTCTGCTTGGAGCTGCCACTGTGTCTCCTCACAATTTAACCTCACACTGTTGCACTCGGTCAGAAACCAGACATAAGAAATTTGGGCTTTAAAATGGCCCTGGCTGCTGGGAATTTGAGTTTGCAGGAGGGATGAGGAAGGAGTTGCTGTGAACTGCATGTAGCACTGAAGGTTTGAGGGCTTCTCTACCTCTGCCTGTGCCTTGGTGGGTGCAGGAGCCTCAGTGATATTCCACACTTTAAATCCCTCGGAATTAAGGCAGGAAATCTTTCTGCAGCAGCAGAAACAAGCCTGGGCTGTTCTCCCTAGGGCTGGAAATTTTCAGGGATGTGTCTCCCATCCTGGTTGCAAGATACTGAGAAAGCACCTGGAGCCCAAGGAGGAGCGAGTGGGGAATGCGACCTGGGTCCAGCTGAGTTCCTCACTTGCATCTCCTGGGAATTTCACTTTATTGCTCTGTTTTCTTGACCATGCAATTCCCTTGGAGGAGAGCATTTCACAAGCACCGTTAGACAAGCCTAGTGTGAGACTCAGTCAGAGATATCAGTTAATTTGATAAGATCTGTTTTTTTAACAGAAAATCTGTGTTGATTGGCACCAATTAAAACTTCCTCTTTAATTCTGTATTAAGATTCTCAGTGCTTGCAGCAAATTGTTTGGGATCAGTGACAGATGGCCAGACCCATCGTTTTTGCAGGTCACTTTGTTTATCCCTTAAAAATCTGTCCCAAACAGGAGCTGTTTTCCAGTCCTCTGGAAGGACTCAGGAGATGCTCAGTACTTGCACTCCCAGGAGCTGTTCTGTCAGCTCTGAGTGTTTAGATGGAAGTTATTTGGCTCAGCCAATTAAAAAAACATCTAATTTTTATGCCTGCTGTTTAATATCCTCTATTTCTCTTGGGATGGAGAGGATTTCCTCACCCCTGTACAATAGAAAGACATCTGGATCCCTTCAAGAGCTGGAGCAGTGATAGCTCCTGAATGCTCCTGACTTCTCACTCCCACTCACTGGATCCAGAGAAATAACACCATTGTTAGGCTGAGGATTTGGCATTTCTTTCTTCACTGGCAAGGATACAGCTTGGATAGGCTCCAGGGTACCCCAAAGCACTGGATTATTTGTCTGGTGGGAATTAAACTTGTTATTTACCACTTAATCTGCAGAGTCCCAACTCCACCACCACCTTCTTGCCCAGTGGTATTTCCTGGGCTGAAGGTTCTGTTTGGGTCTAATTTGTGTATTTATTCATTTACTGAGTGTGTAGTGCTCCTGTGATCCTTGAGGATCCTGGCAGTTTGGAGCCCTTCCCGGCTGGCAGGTGGGAGGGGTTTAATCCCCCAGCAAGCCCAGTGCTATAAAGCAGAAAGCCCTGTTAGCTTTAAGCCCAGGAATGGCCCTGCTGGCACTTCAGGATAAGCTGGTGCTTGAACTGTCTGGTCTGGGATCCTTGCTCGGAGCACTGAGCCCCTCTGGAAGCTCATTTCCCCATGCTGCACTGCCTCACAAGGGGATCTCTGCTCCTGGCAGGAATTCCCATCTCTTTCCTTTCTCTGCTGGATTTTAGCATTCCTACATCCCCACATCCTCATCGTCCCTGCAGATGCTCCCTCGGCATCCCCATATCATCATCAGCCCTGCAACTTCATCTCTGCATCCTCATCATCCCTGCAACATCATCCTCCGTGCATCCTCATCATCCCTGCAACATTATCCCTGCATCTTCATCATAGCTACATCTTCATCATCCCTGCAGCTCCATCCCTGCAACATCACCATCCCTACAGCCTCATCATCCATGCAAATGCACCCTCATCAACCCTGCAACTTCATCCCTGCATCCTCATTATCCCCACAACTTCATCCCTGTAACTTCATCTGCAATTTCATCACAGCTGCAACATCGTTTTCCCTGCAGCCTTATCATCCCTGCAACATCATCAGCCCTGCAACATCTTCCCTGCATCCTCATCACCCCTGCATCCTCGTTATCTCTGCAGCTTCATTCTGACCTCCTCATTATTGCTGCAACTCCATCTCTGCAACATCTCCATCCCTACACCCTGATGCCTGCAGCATCCAGAGAGAGAGTCTCTCCCTCCTCAGTGCATGGATCTCACCTGGCATGTCTCCATCCTGCCTCTCCCTCTGGGGAAAACAGGCTGATTTTGGGGGCTGATCTGGGACCAGGCAGGTCCTGCTGCCTTAGGCTGGGCTCTGGGCTGTGACTGCAGCTCCTCCCAACCTTTCCCTCATCAGCAGCTGCTAACGAAGCACCCGGCTCAGACAATCTGACTGGAGCAGCTGGGATGCTCCAGTTGCCACAGTGTGAAAGTAAAAGCAGAACATGGGTTTTTTTGGAAGATGAGAGGGAAAAAAACAGTTGCATGAAATTTCTAGACATTTTAGTGTCTCAAAGCCAGAGAAGAGAAGAGCACCTCCCTTTATTAAAACAGGAATCAGTCTCTTGAGTGTAGAGCTATGGATGCAACTGCAGAAACTGGGAGATTTTTGGGCCCTTTGCTGCACACCCCCATCCCCACATCAAAATGGGATTTTGGGTTTGTGCTCTGTGGGATGAATCCACAGTCCAAGCTCTGGGAGTGGGATCAGCTCTGGCTCCTCCCATCACCTGGTCTGGATTTATAAAATCAACCACTTACTCAATATCTCATGAATTACATCAGCTCAGAACAAACTCAGCTTGATTAAGATAAAAACATGAGGAAAACCCACTTGGCACTAATTATTCTGAGTCTGGAACTTGCCATTAATGTGAGATAACAGTTAATAACAAAAAATTATTTAATGAATCTTTTTTTCTATCTTTAGCTCACTTTAGACTGTGTGGCATCTAGTCCATTAAAGAATTTAATTAGAAAATTTTCATTTTTCATTAGTGGGAAATAGAGTTGGGAATTTGTCAGGGGGGACCAATGTGCAACTTCTTTTCCACTTTACTTAAAAAAAAATGAACCTGTTCTTGTTTTTCAATGCAGGCTGTGCATAAAAGTGGTTCTTTGCTTTGCCCAACAGATCACGGAAGAAGTTTTGAAATGAAGACCTTCAGGACTGTGTTGAAAAATCAAACATCTCCAAGGAAAAGACAAACATCCCAAACATCCCAAAAATCCCCAGCATGGTGACTGACACTGCCATGGACCCGACTGACAGAGGGCCTGTCCTCCCCAGCTAAACCCAGTCCATATTTCATATATATATTTATATATGGAGTATTTCCCACTTTATCTGGGTTTTCTAACAAGTGCATTATGTAGAAGGGAACATATTTGGAGCCAGATTATCTTCAACTCATGTGCAATATAACAGGACTGAGCAAAGCCTGGAGAAAGGAGGAGGAGAGGTAGAAGTCACATGGACATTATTTCAGTATTTTTTAATATTATTGTTTAAAAAATTTCTTGAAAGATGAAGCAACCAGAAAGGAAATGTTAAGCAGAGCTGCTAAAACTCAGTCCAAGTGTTTTCTTGGGGAGGGAGGGAGTGGTGGGAAATTTGGTTGCTGTCTCTGTTCCCTGGCAAAGGCCACGGGCTGTTCTCAGCTCTATGGGAATCATTCCTGTTCCATTTTTCTCACTTTCCTGGAAATGCCCTTTATAAGTAGCTCTGTGCTGTACCAAAGGCTGTGATTTACTTTGAGTCCTTATTTAGAAAGAAACATCTCTGCTGGTGCTGAGGAAAAGGGTGTCAAACAGTTGTGCCTTGCTATCAAGATCACTCCACAAAAAATGAAGGAAAAATTGAATTTCCATGGTAGAAAAGGGTCTAAAAACCCAATTCTTGGCTGACCATGCTCCTGCTTCCTTTCATGAGAGCCTCTCTGCCCTTGTCTGCACTTCCACAGTACCCCAGCCTTGTGGGAATTTTTTAGTGTTGCCTTTTTAATTCTGTAATAATTGGGAATTCCATCTCTCCTTTGTCTGTTGCTGTTTCATTTTGCATATTGAGGTTTTTGGTGGCAGGTTAAAAGCTGTGGGTTGCCCATCCTGGGCTGGGAAGCTCTTAAAGCTGGGCTTTCTATAACCTCACTGTGTTTCCTAGGACTGCACAGATCAATGTTATCCTGGTGCCATGAGATAAATGGTCTGCAAAGGGATAAATGGTCTGCAAAGGGATAAATGATGTGCAAAGGGATAAATGCAAATGGCAGAGGGGTTGCTGGTCTCTCCTGCCTCTGGCTCCCCCTTTTCCCCCTCTCCAGCCTCATCCACCTATTCATGCTGCCTCCATCCCAGCCTGAGGACTGAAACCCTCCCAGCTCAGCCTCCATCGGAGGAGCAGAGTGAAACTCGGAACAGCATTGGATTTAAGGGTGAAAATAATGCTGGAGGGACTCAGATGAGCACAGGAACCTCTTTGTCTGCATTGCAATAATTCCCTGGGAATGGTTTGGGAATGTTAATTGAGACTGGACAGAATCAAGTGATCTGGAGCTTCCTCTGAAGCAGAGGCTGCTCAGGGGGAGGTAGCAGGAGCCAAAATTATTGTGTGTGAAACAGATCCTTGAGCTGATGCTGCTGATTGTCTTTGGTGTCCAGGACCAGCCTGTAGGTCCCCACCAGGTACCTGGAAGGTGGAGCAAGGACCACTCTTCCAGAGGGAAGCACCCAAACATGGATCCTTCCCCCAGTGGAGCTGTTTACCTGCATTTCACACAGAACATCCACAGGAGACACACGTGGGATGCCTGGAGGCACAGCCCCGGGGAGGATGCACTGAAACCAAGCCCTGGAATGAAGGCTGGAAATGGGAAAACTCGGGAATAGACAAGGCAAAGCAGCCAACTGTCTGCACCACGCTTCTATCTTGTAGAAGAGCTTTGAAGATGAACGAGAACCCTGCACAAAAATATCTGCTGGAATTCGGGTTGAGAAATTCCCTTAACACTGGGAAACGACGTGATTCTTACAAGGAATGCGTCGCTTTGGTGAGGTCGCGTTTATTTTGTTTGTTTTTTAAACACGGTTAATTTCTTGGCTGGAATTCCTCCTCCTGCCACGGCAGGTGCACCTCTGGTGGTGGAGACTTTGTTCCTGGCAGAAGGGCTAGGGAGGCCCAAACACAAAGTCTCCAGGGCTCTGCACAGGTGCAGGTTGGGCAGAATGGGCTGAGAGGGCGAAAAGAAGAAGAAGTGTTAAACCCAGCAGTTTTTTGTCAATTTAATCAGTTGGAAAATGAAGAGCAAATATGGATCGGGCTCTCAGTAGGACGTTGCTTCTCTTGCATTTATTCCCAGCATGGAAGAAACCCCGTGGCCGCTGAAGCTGTGGGTAAATGGAGGAGAAAGGGCTGGTGCTGCTGGCACCTGGATTTACCAGGGCTTTAACAGCAGAGGGAGATTGGGATCGGGGACCGGGATTGCTGGAAGACCACATGGAGGAGGTCCCTGAGCCCACGGAGATGAGCCGGGGGTGCGGAGGATCAGCAGGGGTGCCGGGGAATCGCGGAAACAACGCGCGGTGTGAAACCAACGCGGTGCGAAAGCCGCCTGCGCAAATTAGAGCTAATTAGAGCAGCGGCTCTCATTAACTTGGTTTGGCCGTGCCCTGCCCGGGGGACAGCTCGTGGTGGGGGGCGGGGAGAGGGAGCTTCTCCACGGGATCTTCCAGCAAATTGCTCCTCCGGCAAATCCCCGCGGCTGTGGCAGCTCCCGGTGTCCCTCCCCTGCCCTCACAGAGGAGCTGTGTCCCCTGCTGCCTCACCCCAGCGCTGAAATGAATTATTGCTCGGGCCATAAAATCTCAGAGGCCTTAAACGACCCCTTTAAAAAGACCAGGAAAAGTGCCCGGTGTCTGCGGTGAGGGCTGGAATTCCCAAGTGCTCTTCCCGTTGCCGCGGAGGGAGCTGCTGGCAGGCTGGGGAGATGGAGCTGGCTTTTTTTGGGACATCTCACCTCCCAAACCCCTAAGGAGCTGTGAAACACATTTGTTTGCAACCTCCCTGCAGCGTGACGGGTTCTCAGTGTGCTCTTGAGCCTGTAAAGGAGAACGAACAAATCTTTAGCAGCTCGGAAATGGTGAGAGATTGACCCCAAACCCATTTTCCACCGTGCTGATGGGTTTGGGCTGCAAACAGCCAAAGCCTCCATGAAAGGAGGGGGACCCCAGGCTGCCCACACAGGTAAGGGCACATTAACAGGAGGAGAATTGATTTTCTGGATTGCAGCACAGACCTGGATCTTGGGAAGCCCTGGTCCCAAAGGTGTTATATTTAGTTTCTTTTGGAACATGATCTAGTAGCCCTTAAAATGGGGGATAGAATGTATCAGTACTAAAGTTATTTTTATTTTTCACCAGTGTTACAGAGAGCTTTTTTATGTGTGTGTGTGTGTGTGTCTGTAACATGATTATACCTCGTCTGTTTTCAGTAGCCACTTGTTACAGCATCTCTCTGTTAGGGCTCAGAACTGTACTTTGATTATTAAAGTGGTGGGGAAAACCGTCCCCACCCCCCCAACCATCTCACACTGGTGCCAATCTTGCCAAAATGCCACCTCTCCTCGGTGTTGTACGTTCTGGCGCTGACGATGTCGCTCCGTGCTCTCGGGTTCCTCGTGCTTGGTCTCTGAGCCAGCTGGGTGTTAATGTGCTTTTCCACAATAATTGAGAGTTTGATAGTCTCTAACTGTCAGTCCAGTGCATTAATCTGTGTTGCCACCACTCTGAGCGTGTTGCAGATAACCATCGTGCCGGGACAGCCATGGCAGCGGGAGCGCAGGGCTGCGTTTGGCAAGGGAAGACAAATTAAAAATGTATCCAGTCGATTAAAAAAAAAAACAAAAAAAAAAAAAAGGGAGCGATTTAATGATGGCTGACATCAAGAGAAGATCCAAAAAATAGCGTGCTTTGATTCCCATAATCATCCCAAGGCAGGCTGCTCATCTTTATTCATAGCCCTTCAAAGCCGTGCTCCGAGACGCCAGAGCAGCTCGGAGCTGTCGTGCTCAGACGGAGCTCTTTAGACGCTGAACACGCACCAACCCTTCCCCTTTTAATTTTAGGGTGCAATTAACGTGATGAGAGCTCTGCTGCTGGCTCTGTGCTGGCAGAGAGGCAGGAAGAGCGGATCTGGGGAGCTGGGCTGGTGTGGGGTCACGTAAAGCCACTTCTTTTAATGACATGTTTTAAGCTGTTTTAAGAAGGCAGCAAAATTAGAAAGCAAAAGATCTCCAAAAGTGTTTCAGGACACTAACAAAGGTTCAGGGGACACGGCACCGAGACAGAGCTTAGCAGTGGGGCTGTTGGAGGCATTGAGGGAATACTGGGAAGCTGCTCTGCCCTGCTGGATTTGGGGCAAAAGTCAGGATTTGCTGAGGCCCTGGCACCGAGTGCCCCATCCCTGGCTGTGTCCAAGGCCAGGCTGGATGGAGCTTGGAGTAGCCTGGGGTAGTCCCAGCCCATGGAAACAGGATGAGCTGTCCCTCTGGGATTCTATTAATTTGTGATTCTGTGATTCCTGCAGTCCCATCCCGACCTCCAGCCCCTTTCCACAGGCAAAGCCCTGCAGGATTGACATCTCAGAATTCAGCCTTGAGCATGCTGGAGGCTTCATTACCTCACACACTTGGGTGTTTTCTGAGCCAGCTGTTCAAATGCTGTTATTGCTACTGAATCCTTTTAAAATTAAAGAATTTCTGAGATGGATTTTTTCTTCCCTGAGTGCTCCCCACTCTCCTGCATTGCACAAAGCCAGCTGGAAGTCTGTCTTTCAGCCTGAGATTAAAGCCAACTACCAGCTCTGGGTGAATTAAATTACACATTCTAATCCCCATATTTTCCACCAGCCTCTGATACAGGTAAATTATGTTTCTTTTTCCCATTTTTCCTGTTTGGTCCACAATGATGTCATCAGTGCACCTGCAAAGGGAATGGCCTGAGATTGTTCTGACTGGTGCTGTCCCTAACACATCTCTGACCATTGCAAGGCCAGGCACTGCTGCTGAGTTTTAAATGCATCATCCCTATTCCAGAGGATGATTTCACAGCAGGACAATTTGCCTGGCAACACACAAGTCGTGGATAGAGCTGGAACTGTGAATCAAAAGGTATTAAGTGGAAATATAGTCAGGAAGTGCCTGAAATATTGGAATTTTAATGGAAAACTGTGTTGGCTGCCACGTCCCTCGTGATGCCATTGGTGCACTGAAATTAGATTTGGTTTTCCCAAGTGCTCAGTCTTGCAGGAAAATCACCTTGCTGCTGGAGTTCAGGGATTCCATGGCTGAATTTGGCACTTTGCAAGGAAAACAGGCTCTTAATTCATCACCTCAGACCCCAAAATGTGGCAAAAGGGAGGCTTTGCATCCTCCTCCAGCACAACAGCAGCTCGTGTTTCTTAATTTCCCATCCTTTACTATGCAACTGATTTTCATGGAATCCTCCCAGGATGGAGATGGCTGGATATAGTTTTGGCTTTGCTTTCCTTCCTTCACATGTGCAAGTGGTAATGCAGAAATGTTTCCATGACTGTCTCACCTGGACATGCACTGGGTCTATGAACAGTGACATATTGGGAAATTCTGTGTACATCTGAATTTGTCTCTAAATCTTGACTAATCAGTGCCACAGGAGCGATGCAATTTTGAACTGGAGATGTTAATGCAGTCTTGTTACCCTGAGTTCATTTTGAATTCTGGTTTTGCCAGTGAGCTGTGTTGCAACTGTTTAAAACTTGGTTTTTTTTATACCAGTCTGATGCTCAAACCAACTGCTGCATCCCCTCGTCCTGGTGACTCCACCATGGTGTGGGCCTTGTGTTCAGTTCCCAGTTAAAAAAGTGATTTTTTTTTTCAGTTGTGTGGTTTTTTACCTGATGCTGAATTTATATTTGAATTTTTTTTCTCATTAGAACTTGAAACTGTTCTTTCATACGCAAAGTTCAATAAAACAGCTGAACCGCAGCGTGTGGTGTTTGATACTGAAGGGGGTGAAGAGAAGATGTTGGGATGGTGTGAGGACGAGGTTTGAGGAGTGTCCCCTAATGTGAACTCGTTTTTCAGGATTAAATCATCTGAAATTTAATGCCGTTCACAGGAGTTAAATTTACCCTGCTAGAGAAATAAAATCCTGGGGTAAACCTGCACATTTCCAGCATCCCACCCAGCCACCTGAACTGAGGAAGCTCCAGGCAAACCCTTAAAATGCTGACGATGTGTCACAAGAAGGGATGTCACTGCTGCTGCTTGGGCACACAAATGCAGGAGGAGGGGTTTGACCCACCCGCTCTGATCCCAGGTGGGAATCCTGCAAAAGGAGATCAGGAGCTCATTTGAAAACCTTGTTCTTGGCTTCAAACCACATCTGTGAGCTTCACCCCAAAGTGAATGTGGCCAGACAGTGTCAAAGTTTTCGTTTAGGTTTTTGGTTGCCTTAAAAATATTGAAGTTGTTTCTCCTGTGTTGCCCAGAGAAGCTGTGACTGCCCTATCCCTGGGAGTACCCAAGGCCAGGCTGGAGAAATCTGGGCTGGAAGGTGATTTCACCCATGGCAGAGGGTGAAACATGGTGAGCTTTAAGGTGTCTTCCCACCTGAACCATTCCGAGATTCCATGGCTTGATGATTCCATGATAAAATGATTCGAGCTGTGCATACAAGTGCTGCTGTTCTGTGTCCAGAGGTCCCAGGCTGCTGCAGGAGGATTTTATTTTAGTGGTCACTGAGCCAGGAGCGTGGACCATTATCCAAAGTGACTTGGTTATTTTTGCAAATCCCAGTTCTGGGGCTGAAATCCAGGAGGAAATCCTGCAAGAGGCTTCAGGTGCTGAGCTGGGGGCTCAGGACTGGGAGCAGAGCCAGCACCACGTGTGCCCACAGCCACCCTGGGCAGGACCACACCAGGGGAATTCAGCAGTGACGGAAACCTCAAATTCCTGAACTTTACAAAACATCTTGATCCTGTTGGCCTCAGGAAATCTGAGAGTTCTCTGCAGAGAAGTTCCTAGAAAAGCAGCACTGAGTGCTGGAACTGCTCTGTGTGGTTTCACCTCTCTGCTCTCCAGGTTTGCTGTGGGCACCAGCTCTGCTGGGGGAGATGATCCCTGGTGAGCAAAGTCAGCTCCAGCTCAGAAACTCCCAAATGCTCTCAGTGTGGCCGTGCTGGATGGTCCCACAGCCACTCCCTGCTGCTGTGGGAGGCAGGGCACATTTTGGGCTGGCTCAGGGGCTCTCTGAGGTGGGTTTTAGCAGCTCTTGCTGCTTCATTCTCTGCTGTGACCTTGACCTCTGTATCAGCTCCCCAAGGGTCGTGGTGTCTCCAGCTGCAGGTTCTGGCTGATGTGTGATTACCTGGTTGCCTGAGGTACCTGTGGTTACCAGCTTGAACATCTGGGAGAAACAGGATGTGGCAAACCCTGAGATGCAGATGGGGCACGAATGGCACCAGTCAGAAAGGACAGGCCTGGCACCCAGGATTGCTGGAGGAGCCACGGGAAACACCTTCCACACCACAGTGGTGAGTGGAGGGCAGTGATCCCACACCCAGGCCAGGAGGAACCTTGTCCTGAACCCCTGTGGGCTCTGCTGGGTTTCCAGCCCATTCCTGGGGTGATCAGGTGTGGGCCAGGGTGTGGTCAGTGCCAGCAGCTCCTCTGCCCAGAGCTGGGCTGTATTGGCCAGGTTTTAGAGGGAAGAGAGGCTGCTGGGGGCACGGTGTGATTCCAGGGTGGGTGTTTCCTGCTGCATGTCCAGAGGTTAGAAAGGGTAAATGGCCCCAGGGCAGTGTTGGGTGCTCAGAGCCACGCCTGGAGTGAGCCCTGGTGCTGCCGGGGTCCATCACAGAGAAATTCAGCTTAAATGAGGCTCTGGAGGAACCTGGCTGTGCAAAGGATGCTCTCTGCTGCCTTTTAGCTCCTGCTTTGCTCTGCCAGGGTGTGGGCGTCCCCTGGGAGGACTGGTGGCTGTGGCAGCTCCAGCAGCACATCCCTGCACAGCGACAGAGCTACGCTGTAAATCCTCCCCTTGAAATTTCCTGCTTGGGAATTTCCCTGGGAGCCACCCTGCATGATGGAGAAATATCGATTCATCATTCCCTGCTCAGCACCTCAGCACCATGCAGGATTTTAATGACCTGTGTCCTGTCCCTCTTTCCAAGCCAGAGCATTCGGATCTTCCAACTGTGACGTTTCCAGGATGCTGCAGAGGGGCTCTTCCAGCTGGGAGTCAGGCTCCTACAGGTATTTCCCTGCTTCTCAAACCATGCCTTGCTAAGGAGCCCTTGTCTCCTTTTGAGTGGATAGTGTGTCCTTTGAGTATCCAAAGGGTCTTCCTTTGTATTCCAAGCAGGCCTGGCATCCTTCTACAAGGGGTGTTTGTCCCTCCCTCTGCTCTCATTTTTATCCATGGGAATGCCAAAGTTATAATTTCCCCTATGGAATTCTCCTTTACATAACAGCACCTTGTCCAGGCCTTTTGTTATTTTTCAATTTATTGATAGATCCTTGATTTTGTTCTCCCAGTGCTGCATTTCCAGCCCCTCACTTCACCATGCTGGTCCACAAGCAGCCCCCAGCCTGAGGATTTGGGTGGTGTTTCTGCCCTGTTGATATTTGGGAAGGGTGGAAGAGCCTTTTTTTCCTGCTCTGTCAGGTGTTAGAGTCACCTCTTGGTTTATCCTGATGGCAGGAAAGGAAATATTCCTCTGACTTGCCACGGCTGTGGAATCACAGGAGGTGCTGCAGGGACAGTCATTCCAAGAGTGAAGGGATTTTGGATGCTCCCTCAAACACCAGCACTTTTTAATATACCAAAATTCCACAGCCCCAGAGGGTTTGAGCACAAATCAAGGGAAGCCTCAGGATCTGGACTGTGGATCTGAGCTGCTCTCACCCCAGCCAAGTCCCTGGGGTGATTCCACAGCTCCCAGGGGTGCCTGGTGGGTGCTGCTTGTCTGGGAAAACGTGAGCTGGAAGCAGAGTGTGGGGAGGGGGAGAAGGGGAAGCCGTGGCTTAAAATAGCTATTTTTGAAAGAAAAGGGATGAAAACCTCTTTGAAGAAAAGAGGGGAGAGGGGGAGTGTTTCCATGGCAACGGGGAAGTCTGTCTCTTCCCAAAAGAGGGGGTGGGAGATGAAGAAATAGTAAATACAGCAGAGGAATGACGGGGAAGAGGATGCTGCCTGTCAGTGGCATTCCCCATGGATGGCAGTGGCATTCCCCGTGGGTTCTGGGCAGGGGGCTCTGGGTCCTGGTGGGAGCAGGTGGGCTCTGGCACTGCCTGCCCTCACAGCCTTGGAAGTGTCACTTTGCATCCTCCCTGTGCCACCTGCACCCTGGATCTGTCACCTGCCCAGGTCACCAGAGAGAGCAGCGACCAGAGCTGCTGGGACACCTTCCCAGGGCCAGGTCGGTGTCACCTCCATGGGGCATCTCCAGCTGCTCCTGGCAGCTGGGCACGGACAATAAATAATGAGTGTCCTCCAAATGCTTTGGAAATGAACATCAAATCCTGGCTCTTTTCTTCCAGGAATTTTCCACCATGGCACAGCCATTTCCAGGGGAGGCTGCAGGGAAGGGAACTGTGCTGGGCAGCAGAGATATGGGGGGGCTTGGCCACAGGGTGAGGGCAGCTGGGGGGCTTCTGGAGACATTGGGGGCAGGCAGAGTGGGCTGGCCTGGCCTGGAATTTGGCACAGCTCCCAAACTGGCACCATCCACAGTTTGGCCAAGTGTGGCTCACAGCTTGGCTCAGCTCGTGGTTTGGCACGGCTCAGAACCTGGCACAGGCCAGGTTGGGCATAACCCAGGATTTTAACTAAAAGGGTTCGATTTAGATTTGATACAAGGAAGAAATTATTCCCTGTGAGGGTGGGCAGGCCCTGGCACAGGGTGCCCAGAGCAGCTGTGGCTGCTCCATGCCTGGCAGTGCCCAAGGCCAGGCTGGGCAGGGCTTGGAGCACTCTGGGACAGTGGAAGGTGTCCCTGCCATGGCAGGGGTGGAAGTGGATGGGCTTTAAGGTCCCATCCAACCCAAACCATTCTGGGATTCCATGATTTGGCACAGGTCCCCATCTGGCATGGCCGTGGGGCCAGCATGTCCTGTAGGAGTCCAGGACCTTGGCTCTGTGGCCATCCCATGTCTGATGCTGCCCCAGTGCCACCATGCCCAGGCCCTGGGGAAGGCACTGCCAGCCTGAGCCCTCGGCTTCTCCTCCCTGCAGCAGCTCTGTGTGGGAGGAAGAGACGAGGGAAATCATCCTCTCAAAGTACTTTTCCTCCCTTGTTTGCAGTCCTGCAGCTCCCTGGGGAGGGATGAAAGTTTGGGGTGATGGGAACATCTCATCCCACTCCATGGCTCAGATCTGACCTTCAGCAGCTCTTGGCCCCCTCCCAGCACCACCAGACACTTGGGCTGAGACTCACAGGCTCTAAAAACAGTGTCTGCAGGGCTGCTCATCCCATCTGTGCTGTGAGGGAGACGTTTCCACCCTGGCCATCCCCTGCATGGGGAGCCAGTCCCAGGGCTGAGGGCTGGAGGGAGTTGTGTCCCACCAGCACAGTGCAGAGGGGACCCTGAGGTCACCTACAGCTCCCCCCAGGCAAAGGAAACCTGTCTGCAGATGCTGCTCATCTCCAGCTGAGGTTTTGGCCATTTCCAGCAGTGCCATTCTCCCCTGCAGGTTTCTTCCATTTCTTCTCTTCCCTACTCTCAGCAACCAAAAAGTTTCAACTTTTGGCCTCATTTCCCCATTCTTCAGGAAAAAAACCCTGGAGTGAGAGAAAAGCCCCTCTCGATCTGGAGGAAGGGGGAGAAATGCCTTGGAGAATTACAGAGGGATGTGTTTAATGTTACCTTTGCAGAGAGGGGATTTTTGCTGTTTTTCTAGGGACCAGGAGAGCCACAGAGGACCCAGGAGGATCTCTCAGGGACCAAGAGATCTCTTCAGAAACCAAGGGATTCTCCCAGGATCCAGGAGGCTTCCCTGGGGCCCAGGAGGTTCCCCAGGGACAAGGAGCCCTGCCCAACATCTCTCTTTGCTCTGCTCCTCCTTTCCCAGATCACTCCAGGCAAAGCCTGACCCTTTCCCCATCTTCCAGGATCGGGGAAGCTGCTCTAACCCATCTCACCAGGGTAATTTGGGATTCACCAGCAGCACCTGCCATGGCAGGGCAGAGCCAGCTCTGTGGCTCCATGTCACCGTGTTCCTGTGACATTTTTAGGTGTCTCCTGGCATCCCCTCCTCTTGCCACCACCCACCAAGGGGGGTGAGGAGGTGCTGAGGGTCCAGGAGCTCCATCCCCTGACGTCAGCAGCGGGTGGGAGGTCGGATGCTTTCCCTGGAGAGTGAATCACAGTCCTGGGAACTCACTCCCAGCTTTCACAGCTCCTAAAACGACACAAGGCCCAGTTATGTCAACACCTTCAGCTGGAAAACCGTGGCTCAGATGGAGATGGGGCTCAGTGCTCTGCCCTGCCCGACCCCTGGGCTGGGCAGTGCTTGGTCCAGCTTGGGTCCCCTTCCCAGAATGGCCGTGGGCATTTGCTCCAGCCTCAGAGTCCCCTCTGGGTCCCCAGAAGGGACAAACAGAGACGCCACCATTGTGTGAGGCTGTGCAGGAGGTGGGAAGGTGCTGCCGCAGGCTCTGTCCTCTTTGGTGGGCTTGTCCCACCCCTTCCCTGGCTTGGCATACTCAGGTGCCCACCCTGGGTGCCCTGAGCAGTGGGGCTGGGCATTCCAGTGTCCCTGGGACTTGAATTCAGCTGTTCTGGATGAGGCCAGGCCTGGGGATAACCCTGTCCTGTGGCTTTCATCCTTCCCCCACAGCACCACTTCTTGGAGCACCTCCCAGACCCACTGCCAGCGGGATAAAGGGGGAAAAGGGGTGGAAAGCACATTTTTTGTATTTTGTTATTTTTTGCTATTTGTGTGGCAAGCCCACAGAGGGTTGGAACAGCCCTGGGGGGCATCCCTGGGAATAAAAGAAACAAGGAGAGATCACCCTGGGCACAGAATCTCCTGGTTCCTGGAACATCCTCCCACCAAGCGCTTTTCCCAGCACCACACACGCAGACGGGCTACGAATTCCAGTTTGGGTGTCTATAAAATCCATTGAGATGAGAGAAATAATTCAGGAGGAAATTATTATTTAATAATAACACTGAGGAAAGGCGTCATCTTGTTAAATCCTTGTGAAACAGCCAAGTGGGTGCAGAGCTCAGCTCTTCTGGTTCTCCAAGAAGCTGGGATCCGTCTGGAGCTGTCAGCACGGCTGAGGGAGGCGGGTGCAGACACACAGACGATAATAATAGCTCACAATTAGGGTAGTAAATCAGGAGAGAGCGTCACTCAGTTCAGAGAAATTCCCCTGATTTGCTGGAGACGGGAGTTTGGCTCTTTGCACGGCGCTGGTGCTGTTTGGATGACAAATCCCCCTGGTTCTGCAGAACCTTCACACAGCGGCAGCAGGAGGAGCACGTTGGAAATTCAGCTCCACTTGAATTGTTCCATGCCCAGCCTCAGTTTCTACATGTTGCATAAGGATCAACCTTGGGCAAATAATTTTCTTCATTCAACCCACCCTGCCGTGGCAGATCTGCCTCCAGAAAAGGCTAAAATGGTGCAGCTGGCATTAAAAACCCTTGGCCAGGGTTGCCTCCTGCCCAGCTGGATGGGAAGGAAACCCACAACGCAAGGGCTGCTTTTGAAGGATTCCCAGTTTTCCTGTAGGGTTAGACATTAATTTTCAATATTGGGATCTGTCTGGGGCTTGGGAAAATACAACTTTTGTTTCAAGGTGAAGAAGGGTGTTGAGAGGAGCAACATCCCCCAATGCTGCACCTGCTGTCTGTGCCACCCCCTGCTCCAGGCACCTCAGGGAGCTAAAATACCGTGATTTATCCCTACCATGTCCCCACATCCCCCTGGATGTCTGGGCACCACTGATTTTCTCTGCGGTTCAGGGTGTTCCAGGCCCTCCATCCTGCCTCAGGGTGTCCCTGGCGAGATCAATGCTGGCTCTGGTAACTCCATGCAAATCTGACTGCTGTATATGGGAATAGAAATATTTCCCATTGCCTCCTCCAGCACTTGTGCCTTGAGTGCCAGGAGCCTGGTGGGACTTGTTGCTTCCTTGGTGCTCCTTGTGGGGCCATGAGGGGATGGCAGAGTGGTCCAAACCTCGTGCCTGAAGGCAGGGGTTGATCCATAGGTTTTACATGTTGGTAGGAGCTTGGCCATCTCCTTCCTTTGGGATGGGAGAAGTGTCCTCATGAAGGGACCTCAGTAAATGCAAAGTGATATAAAATCATTGCTTTTCACATCCTCACTCCAGCCAAGGGCAGCTCCTGCAAGTCCAGCCCTGCCTCATCTCCTTCCCCAGAGTTGCAGGGTGTTTCTCCAGCCCCCAGATCTCCCCGAGCAGATCCAGGCTGTTGCCAAGAACATGGGATGGATTGGAGCCGCATGGCAAAGCAGCTCCGTGTATCCAGGGATATGATTATTTCCCAGTGGTTGAAATCTAGGTCTCCTGCTTGGGAGGAGGGCTGCGGGGGGAGGGGGGGAAGACGTTCATATTAATCTTATGAATATTCATGGAGAAGCTGAGCTGCCTTCGGAGGTTGACTCCGGGGTGCGAGTTTGGGGGGCTGTAGGTGAGAGGTGCCGGCAGCGGCGGGAGCAGAGCGGCTGCTTGTGCATTCTCCGCATGCCTGACTGCAGAGCCGAGTGTAAGTTGGTGCCTTTTTCTCTCCCCCCCACTCCATGCCTGCATCTTTCCCCCTCTTCCCGCTGCTCTCCTGCTTAAACACAGGAACGGTGCAAAGCGAGGGAGTCGTGCTTTAGTCGCAAACACGACCCCAAATCGTGTGACTGCCGCCTGCAGTGCCCAGTGCGGGCGGAGAACAAACCGAGGGGCTTTGGGCAAATCTTCACCTCCTCCATCCCCCCCTCAGCCCCCAAATTTGCATGAATTAACCCTGGAGATGCTTGAGGGGGCGCGGAGGTTGTTTGCCAGGATGGGGAGAAAGTAAGAGAAACTGAGTGTTGGGATGGGTGATGTCAACTGAGACGATGCCGTAAAACCCCCTCTGCCAAGCACCGAGCATCAGCGCTTGGATTCGGAGTCGGAGGAAGCAGCCCAGAGCCCATGCCGAATAAAAAATCAACATGTTAAATGAAAAAGTAAATTTCTGTGCTGTTAAACAAATCTGGGGTGTTTGGGGAAGGGAGAAAGGGGAGGAGAGAGTTTATGGGCAGGAAGAAAACGGCGTGTTTATTAAAATAAATAAATAAAACATTGAAGGTTGGTTGATTTTTGGTGAGATGGAGCTTTGTGGCTGCCAGATCTTTCCTGCAGCAGCAGGAAGATGTTGTTTGTGGTGTTCTGGCGTGATGCTCAGAGGAGCCAGGGAAGGTCAAATCCAGCTGAACTCCTTGGTGAGTTGCTGGGGAACGAGTGGTGGGGAGAAAATGCAGGAAAAGGATAAAAACTGGGACAAACACGACCTCCTCTCCTCTGGGCCTGGCAGAAAAGGGTTAAGAGAAGCGGTTGAATGCTGCAAGCCTCGTCAGGGTTGTACTATTTTTTCTAGTGCATAAGGAGAAGGGAGAGGAGGGTTGCACGGAAAAGGGAAATTTCCAAGAAAAGAGGGATCTGCGGCAATATCTACACCTCGGGGGCTGAAGAGAGGAACCAGCAGGCATAAATGGCCTGGAGATGGCTGAAATCTTTGCCGAGGAGATTGGGACTGCGGGGTTATTTTCCACCTGCCTCCCCTGCCCGGTTCTGTAATCCTGGCTCAAAGTAGACAAGTCGAGTTGGAGCTGAAGAAGGGAGGTTAGAGGGGTTTTTATTTCATTTGGGAGGGGAGAAAAAAAAAAAGGCAGAAGAATGAGAGGTTGGTTGGCCCTCTCCGGGCTGAGCATCTCCATGGTGCGAGGCAATGCAGGATGATCCAGAGGAGCGCTCGTCGGGAGCAGGGATGCTGAGGACCCGGCACCCACCGGGGACATGAGCCTCAACATCCCCACCAGAAATTTCACCCAACGGAGTCGAATTCCCACGGGGGTGGGTCGGCCGGGGAGTTGGCTCTCGGGAGGATGGGGAGGGTGGATGAAGGTGGCGTGGGTCCCGCGGCCGGGGCTCCCGGTGCTCGAGGGTGCTCGGAGCCATCAGCGGGGGGCTGGTGGCCCTGGCGGGGGGACAGCCAGGGACCGGCGGGGGGTTCGCTCCGGCGGAGGAAGCCGCAGCCTCCTGAGCCACGGGGGAACGCGGCGCAATGGCCGTGGGTGCTGTGCCCGGTGGGTGACACCGAGTCCCGGGCGCTGGCGGGGCTGGGAACCTTCGGTGGCTTTGCAGAGCCTCGGCTGCCGGGGGGGCTGCGTCGTTCCCCCCCCGCTCCTCCGCCTGGCACGGGCTCGGCGGGCAGGCGGCCCCGCTGGGCTGAGCCGAGCGCACGGACACGGGGCTCTGGTTTTTTCCGCCTCGGCGCTGGCGCTCTCGCCCTCCTCTCTCTCGTGTTGCAATGCAGGTTGGGCGGGCGGCCGGATCGCGGCCGGGGAAAGCGGGTGCCCGGGGGAGCCGCGGCTTTGCGGATGCTCCTGGCGAACCCCCGCAGCTTGCTACCTTCTCGGTGTTTTTTCCAGGCGATGCCACACCTCCCGAGGACACTGGGGACATCGGGTTTTGCTGAGCTTAGCAGCTTTTCACCGTCTTACCGAAGGCATCAGACAGACGCTCGTCTGCCCTGAAGTGCAGATCTGCAACAGCTCCCGGGAAGACTCTGTCTCTCTGTCTCTCTGTCTCTCTTTCTCTCTCTCTCCAGTCCAAACCATTACAAGACCTGACTTCCACCATCTGGGAACCTAACCCCTCTTATGCCCCTTCTCCTTTTTCTACGATGACTCACCATTATTTTTAACTTTGAAGAGAGAGAGGAAATTATGGGGATCTTGGAAGCCTGTATTTCTCTCTAGGATTTCCCCAGGGTCAGATAATCGGTGTTACTAAGAGACACTAAGATTTGGCTTCTCCAGGTAATGTGATTTGTTTTCTGTGTGCCATGGTGGTTTGCAGAGAATGACAGGAGCCGGGACACCAGCGCTCGAGGAGGGGGACTGCGGTGGTCCGCGGGGCAGCTGGAACCGCCGGCTCCACATTCCGGCAGCCGCAGAGCTTGGCTGCAGGCAGGGAGGGCAGCATGTCACCAGGGAAAGAGGTTTGGGAAGGTGTTAAACTTAAAAGCCGAGCTGGAGCTTTCCTGGAGGGTAGATTGCCTGAGATCGCACGGTTAAATGTTAATTAACCCTTAGCTGCATGCCTGGAAATGAGCTGAACCCGGCACCCCGCGGGGTCCTCTTGCCACTTCAGGGCTGGATGGGGTTATTTTTCTTCCTGCTTTTCTCTTCCCTTTCCCCTCTTTATTTTTTTAACTAGAATTTTTATTTTTAGCCAAAAAATAAGCCCAGGTTTACCAATGCCAGTTTTTCCATGCTGGTTTTGAACAGGTGATGGTTCCTCAGGTGTTTTCTCTGTTCCACCTATTGGGTTTAGATGGGAGTTGTTGAACTCTGTCCCAAGGAAGGCAAATTAACCCCTCCAGGAAGGGGATAGACGTGCTAGAGAAGGGATCTGCTCTCCCCCCACCAACTTTATTCCATCTCTCTCTTTCTCAGCAGGGGCGATTTTCTTTCTTCTTCTTCTTCTTTTTTTTTTTTCCTCTGTTTTTATCTCATCCCTTCGCCTTTTCATGAGACTCTTCCAAACCTACGTACCTGTCCTTCTGCAGGATAGTAGCCCTGCCCTGAACCCGATCCCACCACCGGGCGCTGGGAAGAGTTTAGCATAAGGATTTCTTTTAAAGCCCAATAATGACAGTTGCTACTGGAGATCCTGCAGATGAAGCTGCAGCTCTTCCCGGTCACCCGCAGGACACGTACAACCCTGAGACCGACCATGAGTGCTGTGAGAGGGTGGTCATTAACATCTCGGGGCTGCGCTTCGAGACGCAGCTCAAGACACTTGCCCAGTTTCCAGAGACCTTGCTAGGGGATCCCAAAAAGAGGATGAGATATTTCGACCCCCTGCGGAACGAGTATTTCTTTGACCGGAACAGACCCAGCTTCGATGCGATTTTGTACTATTACCAGTCCGGGGGGAGGTTGCGGCGGCCGGTTAATGTGCCCTTAGACATCTTCTCCGAAGAGATCCGCTTCTATGAGCTGGGGGAAGAGGCCATGGAGATGTTTCGGGAGGATGAAGGCTACATCAAGGAAGAGGAGAGGCCGCTGCCTGAGAACGAGTTTCAGAGACAAGTGTGGTTGCTCTTTGAGTACCCCGAGAGCTCAGGCCCTGCCAGGATTATAGCTATTGTCTCTGTCATGGTGATTTTAATCTCCATCGTCAGCTTTTGCCTGGAAACATTGCCCATTTTTCGGGATGAGAATGAAGACATGCATGGTAGCGGGCTGAGCCATCCCCCCTACTCCAACAGCAGCATGGGGTACCAGCAGTCCACTTCTTTCACAGACCCCTTCTTCATCGTGGAGACACTTTGCATCATCTGGTTCTCCTTTGAGTTCTTGGTGAGGTTTTTTGCCTGCCCCAGCAAGGCTGGATTTTTTACCAACATCATGAACATTATAGACATCGTAGCCATCATTCCCTATTTCATCACCTTAGGGACGGAGCTGGCCGAGAAGCCAGAGGATGGTCAGCAGGGCCAGCAAGCCATGTCCTTAGCCATCCTTCGAGTCATCCGCTTGGTGCGGGTCTTCAGGATCTTCAAGCTCTCCCGGCACTCCAAGGGGCTGCAGATCCTGGGACAGACTCTCAAGGCCAGCATGCGGGAGCTGGGCCTCTTGATATTTTTCCTCTTCATCGGCGTCATCCTCTTCTCCAGCGCTGTCTACTTTGCCGAGGCCGACGAGAGCGAGTCCCAGTTCCCGAGCATCCCCGATGCCTTCTGGTGGGCTGTGGTTTCCATGACGACTGTTGGCTACGGAGACATGGTCCCCACGACCATCGGGGGGAAAATAGTGGGGTCCTTGTGTGCCATCGCTGGCGTATTAACGATTGCCTTACCAGTGCCCGTCATAGTGTCTAACTTCAATTACTTCTACCACCGGGAGACCGAGGGAGAGGAGCAGGCTCAATATTTGCAAGTAACCAGCTGCCCAAAGATCCCCTCTTCCCCTGACCTAAAGAAAAGCAGAAGTGCCTCTACTATTAGTAAGTCTGATTATATGGAGATCCAGGAAGGTGTAAACAATAGCAATGAGGATTTCAGGGAGGAGAACTTGAAGACAGCCAATTGCACCCTAGCTAACACAAACTATGTGAATATCACCAAAATGCTAACCGATGTCTAGTCGCTAAAATCTAGTCCCGTATTTAAAGCTGAAGTGGAACAATTGCAGATATTGAGTGCTGCTCTGCATTGTAGTTAATACAGTATTTTCTACGGTGTATATTTGGTTCTGCATGGGAAGCAATAGCTGTGTAAGTGACTTTTAACCTTTGATTTCTGCACCGAATAAGCATCCGTGCAAAAAAACCCAACAAATCCAAAACCTTTTTGTTGCACTTCTCCCACCCCAGGCTTGTGGGTTTCCAAAGATACGGAGGGGAGGGGCACTTGGAGCAGCGGGATGGGGATGGAAGGGGCAGGTCTGGGCCATCCGGGGGGGTCACGAATCCTGGTCCCTGTCCTGGGTGACAGGCAGCTCCCAGGCACAGGGAACAGCGGGGAAATGTCAGGCAGAACTTCCTGGAGGGTGGCTGCAGCCGTGGGGCCGGGTTGCTGGAGGGCGTGAGGTTCCTGCCCCGGGAAAGCCGAGAGCGAACGCGGCGCCCGGCTCGTGTTTCATAACTGAAAATGCTGCATGCTGCAATAGTTTCAGCCACTGCAGTGTGCCAGTGTGAGGCCCAGGGGAGGGATAATTAGTGTGACGGCACATTATTTATTAAGTCTTAAATTTTCTATGCGAGGCATCGGGAGGGATGAGTAAATAAATCAAGAGCTTGGAGTTTATTTATTTATTTAGATGACACTTCCATCACCAATATTTCCAGGATCACCAAAGACACCTCCACTGACACATTGAAAATGAGTTGGAAAAAGCATTTTTTTTTATATCTATATATAAAACTGGAGCAACTATGCTGTGGCCTATAATATATTTATACTGCAGTGAAATTTAATCAGTAATACAGTACAGCTGCATGGATATTTGTTGCATGAATCTGAATATTTAATACACACACAAATATATATTTTCTTAGTAGACTATACAGTATTCATGTTTATAGTGTTTATAGATTCTCCGGTGGCTTGAAGGAGATTCATGGGAATTAAAAAATCTCCATTATGGTTAAAAACCGGATGAGGAAGGCATGTGCTGACAACAGTTGGATAGATAACAGTGCAAAGCCTGAGAGATAACAAGGCAAAGCCTGAGTGTCCGAGCATCCAGACACAAGAGCTGACAAATGCAAACCAGGAAGGTGAGCTGAAAGTTAAACACCTGTGCTCATTATGGGCCAAGTAATTAGTCATTAATCGTGGTGTCAGGAGCAGAAACCACAGTGGATTGGAGAGGGCACGAGGAGCAGGTGGAATAGCAGGTTCCAGCTCTCCTGACTTGTTTGTTCAGCAGTTTTCAGCCGTTCCCGTAGAATTCCTGTGTGTGTGTATAGATATTTAGAGAGCGACTACAGGGCCAAATCCTCAGCAAACAGAGCACTTGGGGTATCGAGGACTTCCCAGCTCAGGGCTGCTCAGATCTGGGACATTGGCTGGAGCAGGGTGGCCTGCCCCTGGAGCCCAAGGGGTCACCAGGGGAAGGTGTGTTTTGGGCTTGAAAGATCCTTTTCAACCCCCTCAGGGCTGGGGTTTATTCCTTTATGATGAGGCAGGCAGGTGCTGAGGTGGCCTGGATCTGAGCTGGCAACTCTGAGCCTTTGCTTTGCCTTCTGTCAGGATATTTAAGAGCAGTGGGTCAAGGTGCAGAGAGCCTGAGGTTCTCTCTCTTCTTCATCCCCAGTGTTATCTGGGGATGGACGAGAGCTGTTGGTCCATGAGGAATCTCATCTGCTTTCCCCACCCCTGTGTGGGTTTACTTGTGTTTTCCCCATTGCTGACAATCCTCAGGGAGAGGTGCCCTGTTCCTCTTCCAGGTCAGGGGAGATGGAGGAAAATCTCTGCCAAGGTCATGGTTGAGCAAAGCCTCCCTGGGCTGTGGAACAGGGTTCAGTTGGGGTGAATTCAGGCTGAACTGGGGCATGATCAGCCCTGAAACGTTGCATGAAGGGTGAGCACGAGGAGCTTGGGGAGGGCTCAGCCAGACCCTTCCTTCCTCAGAGAGGAAACCCCTGCTCCTCCCAATAACCCAACTGGTGCTAAAGTATCTACAGCAATGGTTCCAAATGCCACTCCAGAGCAGGTTCCATCTCGTGCTGATGGGGCTCCACTTGGCTGGGTGGAATCACTCCTCAGTTTTATTTGATTGATTGATGATTGATTGATTGATTGATTGATTGATTGAGGCCTGGCTATAATTAATTCCAAGTGTCTGTGGTTTGTGCATGGCAGTCCCTGCTTCTGCGTGGGGCAGAGGATCAGCAGCATCCCTGTGCTGGGGTTCAGGGATCCCAGCCTGTCTTTAATTGGATTTTGTTGTATTGGGGATCCTGCACTTCTACCTTGCTGAGGCAGCCTGGGAATGGGAGACCCTGAAGCCCCTTCATGCACGCACACAAAAAAGCCAACACAACCAAAAGCAATAAATCTTGAGTTCTGAAGCTCATCCTGTTGGGTGGGACAGGGCTGGCAAGAGTCACTGGCCCGGGCACGATTCCCAGGGTGGTCGGCCAACTTCCATGGATGTGGCTCGTGGTGGCTCTGTGGGGACATGGGCTCGCCCAGGGGAGCTGCCTGGTGTGCTGGGATCTCTGGGTGCCACCAGGTGATCCCGTTCCTGGTCAGGGTCGAGGTGTTTTGCTGGTGGTTTTGCTGCAGGTTCTTTGGAGGATGCTGGCACTCGGTGGGACTCTGAGAAGTGTCTGGTTGTCGAACAGGCACCGTGGGCTTGGGGTGGATTGGAGCAGTGTTGGCCAAAGCTTTGGGTGTGTGTTGGGTGTGTGGTTGGGTGTGGTTGTGGTGGTTTGGTGAGGAGGAAGGTGAGGTCCTCCTTTGGGGAGGTGGGGTTTTGGGCGTGCTGCTCCTGTGGGGTTCCAGGGCCGGGCAGGAGAGGAGAGTGGATCCGGGAGCAGGATCCAAACACCCAAACCCAATCTCCAAGCTGGGGGGTCCTGGCTGCCTTGGGAAGCTCCACAGCCACACAGCAGGGGCGAATGGGGATGAAGAGCAAGAGACCACACTGCTGCTGTCACTGACGGGAGGTGATGCCTGTCCCCATGGCAGGGCCAGCACAGCCAGTCCCTTCCTCAGGACAGGTCCAGCACCTCCTGCCCTGACCCTGGCAGATGTTCCTGGGGAAAACGAGCCCTGGTGGGCTGCCCTTGTGTGGGGCACAAGGAAAACGCCCGGGGTCAGTGCTCAGGTGTTTGGCTCAGGGTGGGAAGGGTCAGTGAGGGCCATGGCTGGGAGGAATCCGTGGCTGCACAGAGCAGAGGGGTCCAGACTTCTGCCTCGCACAGAGAAATGGTTCCCCTACAGCTTTTAATGGGATTTGTGCCTGCAGGTCGGAGCTCTAGTGCTATTTCTAGCTTTGCTTCTGACTCACTGATGTGATCTTGAACCAGTTTTTCAGGAGGAGACTGTGATATTTTTTCTTTTTTTTTTTTATTTTTTTTCTTAAGGAATGTGGTTCGAGAGTCTGGGCCTGTTTCTGTGGAGATGCTGAGCATCCCAATCTCCTCCTGACTCTGAAAGGTGCAAAAATGAGCTGCAAAGTGGCTCAGACTGAGGATGCCAAATTAGGGACTGGGAAAGAGGAGGGTCCCATAGCTGTTTTAGAGTCCATCAGGCCCCTAAACTGAGGTAGTCTGGTTCCTTTCCTCCTCCTGAGGAGCCATTTCCCTCTCTCCAGGTCTGGAATGGAAGACTGGAGCTCTCTGGTCTGTGGAGGTGCTCCTGGCTTGGCACCCGGAGGAGGCAGCACCTCTATTTTAGTTTTAGCCACTGTGCCACGTTTTTGGAGAGATGGAAAGCTGTGATTGCAGAGCGGCTTGTCTTCTAACACCCAACCTCGTGCCCAAGCCTGCAGGCAGCCCATCAGCCCTTTCAAATCTTCCAGAATATCTGCTGGGGGCAGTGGGGTGAGGCTCATGTACCAGCTGGATGCTACCAAGTGATTAGGAAAAAATGATCTCTCTGGAGCATGATGTTTTATTGGGAAAATTAATCTCTGCAGTGACTGTGTCAAAGTCCTACAGATTTGAATGCTGAGCTATAAGAAGAAAAGGCTCTCTAGATTGGCGTTGTGAGAGTGTGGCACGTGGGTGTATAAATATGGGCATATTTGTGCATAAATACACAGAAGGAGAGAAAAAGACAGAGGAGGAGGAGGTATTTCAGGAAGGACCTTGCTTTGTTATTAGATAATTCCTGGGTCAGCCTTTGGAACTGCTGCCAAAGCCTTGTAGCTTTTCCAGAGCTTGCAATACACTTGGGGATGGATCCAAGGGAAGGAGATCTGGATCTCGCCGTGGGGGTGGAAGCATCCCGAGGGGCTGGTGGCATTCAGCTCCCTGCACCCCTCTGCAAACAGCAGCTTTGCAGTGCCTCTGTTCCCAACCCTAAATCTCAGCCTGCACCAGTCACAGCCGATTCTGTGACTGTGCTGGGAAAGCCAAGCAGGGTTGAAGGGATTTGGTTGAGATGCAGGTGCTGTGATGCACCGAGTGGGCTTTGGGATTATTGTTTGTAATGCTGGGGTTTATGTCTCTTAAACTATGGCAACTTTTGGCCCCAGTGTGGTGGCTCCTATTCTGGGCTCAGGGTGGTGTTACCACAGAGCCCTGAATGGTTTGGGTTGGAGGGACCTTAAAGCTCACCTTGTTCTACCCCCTGCCATGGACAGGGACACTTTCCACTAGACCAGGTTGCTCCAAGCAGTGTCCAGCTTGGCCTTGAAGCCTTTTTTCAAGATCTTTACCATGGGACCTTATCCCAAGGTCTATGTCCTTGGGGATGGTTATCCATGGGAGTTATCTGTGTGGGTCACTCATGGGAACTGGTCAGACTGCTGCAGGGGTGAAGTGGGCTGAGGAAAGAAGGAGTCAGGCCCAAACCATTTTGGTTTGCACCCAAATTAAGGCTGTGGCTCTTTCCTCAGACCCCTGGCAGCATTTGACTTTCTCCACGTGACACATCCCTTGGTCCCCCCTGTTGGGGACCAGCTGCTGCCCCTGCCAGGAGCCCCAAGGGGGGACAAGAGTTGCCCCCAGGCACCAGCCACTGCCTTTCCCCAGCCCTGTCAGCACCTCTGGCCTCAGTGTCCCCGTGATGTTTCTGCATTTGGCTTCCCAAAATTCACCCCCTGCTCAGAAATGGGTGCTCTGATCCTGCTGCATCCCATCAGGGGGAGAGGGCCCAGCCCAGGGTGAAGCAGCCCTGGGAGCACAGCACTGATTTACACCCAGGGAGAGGATCCCCAGCCCAGTTATGCATGATGAGAGATAAATCCCTAATTCATGTTTTTTCCTCCAGAGAGGGGATGGTTTGGTTTGTAGGAGCTGCTGGACATTGTGTAACCACACCAGGTCCTTGCACATGGACACACCACATCCTCTCCCCAGCCTTGCCTGCCTGTCCTGAGCTTGGGGTTGGTCTTCTGGGGTTTGGTTTTGTGATTATTATTATTTTTAATTTTTTTTCTGCTGCCTATAAGATGTAATTAGCCATTTGCACTTGCTCCCTCACTGTTTGAGACTGTGCTCTTGTCCTCCAATGTCATCCCCGGAGCGCAAGGGGAAAAATGGGTATTGGATCAACCCTGCATGTGGTGCCTAATTTGAGCAAATCAATAGGAAGAGGAAATCCAAGAAGGACTCATCCTAAGGATGCTGGAGCTGAACCTTTTGTTTCCATGGTTACGGGAGAAATGGGACCAGGAATGGAGCGAGGCCTATAAACTGTTAAAGGAGGACTCGTGGGAATTTCAAGTCATTTAACCATGCATTTGCTAGACACAACTTTAGACACCAGCTGGATCTGAATTGCACAGTGTTTATAGAAATTCCTGCTTTTTTGGCAGCCAGGGGTGCCGGGGGGTGTGGGAAGGGGCTGGGGGCCCCCGAGTCAATAAGGCTGCCCGTTGTATATAGGTATACAGAGCTGTGTACATACATATCCAAATGAGCATTTGCTGTCTGGTTTATCATCAGTGTATATAATTTATTCTTCACAGAGTATCACAATTTTTGTAAATATCGGCACTAATTAAGAGAAAATAAATATGTATATTATTGAGGAGTTATTTTGATATCGGTTCTGTGGAGGGTGGGAGAGGAAAAGGACAAGTAATTATGTTTTTGATATGTTTTTCTCTACAAGTAAACCCTCTGTGAGAAGAGAAAGAAACAGCCTGAGCCAGGGGAAATCAGTTTGTGCTCCACCATCAGCCAGGCTGCAGGTGCAGAGTCCCGAAAACCCCTGGGAGGAGGAGCTGATGGGTCTCGGTGATGTGTACAGCATTCCTGTGGGATTTGCTCCAAAAATGTTCCAGCAGTGACGCCAGCAGAGGGGAAGGGGCTGGAACCTGGGTCAAGGTCACATTCCCATGGCTCCCCACCCTTCCATCTTGGATATTGGCCACATCCATGCAGGTAACAGGGATTGGGTGGTGCTGGGGGATCAGCCTGTTCTCGGAGAACTTGTGAGCACCCAGTGGATGGTTTTGGAAAGCAAGTGATCCCTCTTGGAAGAGGGAGAAGCAGACAGACAGGGATGGTGCTGGTAGCACCTCATTGTGGGCTTGTATCCATGGATGTCTCCTGGTAGGATCCCTGGAAGGAAATGGGGATGGGATGCCTGGGATGGCTTCAGCTGTCCGTGCAGAGGAGTGGTTGGTTTGTCCATCCCCAAGGAACACCTGTAGCAATATTTTCTCCTGCTGCTTCGAGCACCTTGGGGCAGCAAAGGGCAGGGAAGGTGCTCAGGGCACTTGGTTCTTGTGGTTTGGGGTTTGCCTGTTCTCTTGGTGGCTTTCACAGGCAACGTGGCTGCTCTGGGCTTCCCTTCTCAGGGGCAGAACCCACTTTGTGCACAAAGGGTGGAGGTGAAACACAAGGAGAGCAAAGAGATTCTCCTTCTGCCATGATGGGGTGGCCCTGCTCAGCTCTGGAACGTGGCACCACCTGTTAACCCAAGGTTAGAGCCAAACCTCCTTCTCAACCACCCCATACTGCTCCTACTGCTCATGGAGGAGCCCCTGGTGAGGGCTCTGAGTCAAGCCTTGGGTTCAAGTGTCACTGTGTCACCAAGGGGGTGTCATGTCCCATTCTGTGCCTCAGTTTCCCTGACTGTAAGACATTTTGCTAAGCTGGACCCAGCAAATTGCAAATCTTAATTCAATATTAGGACAGTGAAAATATGGAAATGGGTGGCTGAACCCATGGACAGCTCTTGCTGTGGGCAGAAGAGGTGTTCAGGGGCAGCCAGTTATGAACATTTATGTGTGGAAAACCATTGGAGTGCACGAAAAGTAACAGAAGTGTTTATGAGCAATGCACCCTGAGGGAAGTGTCACACCGTTTGCTGTAGAGCTGAGTGGAAGCAATCCCTGAACTGGGCCACTCTGTGCTCCTCAGCCCCACCTCCGAGCCCTGGAGAGGCTCCAGCTGGCTCTGGCAGATGCCGAAGCCTTCCCTTCCCGTGTCCTGTTGGCTTGTGGGCTCATAAATATCTAAACACAAAGCGGTACCAGGAGTTTGCAGCAGAGGCTGCTCTGCACGGGCTCTCAAGGCGATGGCAGCTGAGGCTGCGAGGCAGACACGGTAATTATTTTAAATTGCCGAGCTGCCAGCGTGCGCCACCAGCCCAGCCGCGCTCTGAGGACGCAGGAGATGCCATCAGGGATGTGCATCCTCCTCCAGCAGAGCTGCTTGGGCTTTTACACGGTTCAAAGAGGCCAGGAGAGGCTGGGACAATCACCCGGCCGAGGTGGAGACCTCGCCCCTCCCAGGCAGCTCTTTGTCCCCGAGACCGGCGCCTCCCCGCCCGCCATCCCGACTGCGGCGAGCGGCCGATCCCCGCCGAGCCCAGCCTGGCTGGTCCTGCTGTGCTCGCTGACCTACTTTCTGCCACTTTCTGCCACTTTCCTTGCCGAGTGTCGCCTCTCTGGCAGCCAAAACCCCACAAAACCTCTCATGGATCCAAACCGGAGCTCACAGAGACCCCCGAGGCAGGCATGGTGATGCTCTCCACCATGCAGGGACCACACTGCACAACTTGCAGGGGCTCCTCTCCCTGCGAGGGGCTCAAGCCTTCCAAATCCTGCTCATTTTCATCGAGGAAGGAGGGGGATTCAAGTGCCAACAAAGCACTACCTCTGTTATTCTCCTGGAAAGCTTGGGATGCTCAAACCCCATTACAGCCCATCGTGTGTGCCCCAGGGACCAGCAGGAATTTTTTAGCCCTCCTGACTGCCCGTCAGCAAATCTGCTTCCATTTGGCAAAGTGGGCACTCGGATCCTGAAAGCACTTGCTGGGCCGGGGCTGGAGGAGGCCATTAACTGAGATGCTGAGAGTGGGAAAGGGAAAATGATCCCAGAGCCAGGGATGCTGCCGCCCTCCCGGTGGTGCTTTGTGGCTTCCTGGGGTGGTGGGCTTGGGTGGGAGCTGGTGCTGAGTTGAACCAGCACTGCTGCAGTTCTGGTGATTCCAAAGAGCCTTAACCAGGCAGCTGGGTACAAAACATTTGCGAGGGTGGGCGTGTGAAGTGGGGCCCCCACAATCTATCTTTAGGTAACCTCTAGGCAAAGGTTTGGAGCTTGCACAGCTCCGAGATGAACATTTATCCTGCAGCTCTGGAAATCAGGCCAGGTCTCTCTTTCTCCTTCCCACTTCCTCCCTGCTTCTTCTCCCTCCTTTGCATTTGTGTTGGGTGTTGAAAAACCTATTCCTGGGAGCAGCTCTCTCAGCTGCACCTCAGCACAGTGTCCAGGGTGGGAGAAAGGGGCGTTAGGCAAAGGAGAGCAATATTTGGGTGTATTAAATATGAATCTGTGCTTTTACAGAGGCAGAATTGAGTCTGCTGAGGGCCCACATCTACAGAGCATTAGGGCAGACAAATAAGATCCAAGGACTAAATCCAGCTCTATCCAAATATTAAAGCTCTCCCAGTGCTGGGGCCCCTTGCTCCAATGTTACCACAATTTGATGGAGAAGGCACTTGGTGCTTTCCTCAGCCTGGAGTGCTGAGGTCCTGCTTGGACCTCTTGGTGCCCAGAGCCTTCCTGTGCTGGGGACAAGCCACAGTGAGACTGCCTCAGCTTTTTAATCTAAAAAATAGTGGGACAATCTGGGCCCAGGGGATCTGGGAAGTTTTTCTCAAAGGCTCAGCAGAGGCGTGCCCCTCTCCTGCTCTCTGTGGCTGCTGTTGCTGGGCAAAGCTCGCTCACTACCCTGGGTGAGCCCAGCAGCTGTGGGTGTTGAATCCAGAACTCCATGATGTTGCACAGAGGAGTTTTTGTGAGGATGTTGGTTTAAAGGATGCCTTGCTGAGTTCACAGGGACCCAAGGGGACAGGGGCTGCAGCCCCGGCTCTGCAGAGAAACCTCAGGGCAGGCGAGAGCTCAGAGTTTGTTTTGCTGCTTCTTTAAGCAGCTGAAACCCGCTCCTGGCAAGGGCTGCGCTGGGGTTTGGGGAGCTGGGGGTGCCAAGGTCATCCTGCTCCTCACATCCACACGGAGCCCAGCCTGGCACAGCCCACCCACAGCTGCCCCCAGCACCTCTCAGGGCCGCGGGCACAGAGCAGGGTCAGGCCCCAGGGATGTGGCTTTACCCAGTGAGAGGCAAAGGTTTGGGGCGGGCAAGGGAAGCAGAACAAATCTCTTGTGCCAGGCACCTGCTCCCTGCCTCCACAGAAGTGCCAGCGGCGCAGCGTTTGAGAGCGGAGCCTTTTCCGCTTAGGAGCGGGGTTGTCTTCCACTGTCCTTTTATCCTTGGCTAATTAAAGGCAAATCTCTGCTGAAGGAACGCAGTTCTTCATAGCTGAGCTTTAATAACTGGAAAGTGGCTGCAAATGCTTGGAGGCAGCCGTAGCAATCCTGGGCAGAAATAGCATTTTTATCTTGCAGCTTACCAGCTTTGGCTGCAGGGATAATAAATTTCTGAGTTGTAGAAAGAGGCAACAGAGGATACAGCCCCGTATTGTCCGAGTTTACAGAAGGATCAGTTGGATGGATCAGCTAAACTCCCAACTCCTCCCTGATCAGGGCAGCAGGGATCCCATGGCAGAGGACAGGAATAAGGTGACTTTCAGGTCCCTTCCATCCCAAACGGTTCAGTGATTCCATGCAGCCATGCTGAGGTGCCACCAGTCCCTGGGGGTGCTGTGGGGTAGGGCTTGAGTGTGTCCTGTCCCAGCAAACAAAGGTGTGTGCTGCTCTCTGGATCCAAGTCCTCTCATCCCAAGGAGAGGTCTGCAGGCAGCTGGATCCCATCTGGAAGGAGCATCACCCAGCTCCAGCTGCTGCAGGGGAAGGTCAGGGAGGCTGGTCCCATGTCCCAGAGGTTGGGTCAGATGTTTAAGATGGATCCTGTGAAGCTCAAAAGCAGGCTGGAAGGTGCAAAGCCTGAAGGGAAGATGGATGACAACTCCTGCTTTCCCCTTTTGCAGCAGCTGCTCTCTGCCCCCTGCCAGCCCTGCATGGTGGGAGCTCTCTGCTCCAACCCTTGTGTTTTATCCCCGTGGGAGGACTGGGCAGGAGCAGGGGGAAGGAGCAGGGCTGGAAGTTGATTTTGCAGCTTCAGCTATCTAAACGCAGGCAGTCTGGTCTGCTGGGGTCACCTGGGGCGCAGAGTGCTCCATGGAGAGACTGGCACCTCAGAGGGATAGAGGGATGAGGCTCCCCTTGGCTGTTGGCCTCCCTCCAGCAACTGCACAGATGGCTGCAGCAACTTCTTCCACTTGCAGACTAGTCTGATGCATGTTCTTGAGCATTCACATGCTGGTTATTTCCACTCTGTAAAAGGCAGAAGAATTTAACCCTGAAGGACCTCCATCAAACCAAAAAGAAGGATGCTCTGCACTTGAAGCCAGGCAGCCCACAGCACTTTAGTCACAAATGGTTTTAAAGGTTTTGGGCTGCTGAAATCCTTAAGGATTAAAAAACCCCCAGAGCAATGGAACATTTGGTATAACAAGACATAATTTCATGAAGACAGACACCAAAAAGAAGGATGTGCCATCCAGTAAGACTGGCAAGGAGCAGGCACAGAGAGTAACTGTTATTATTCTGATACTGATGTTGCGTGGCTCTTACATGGTGCTTTTCATTAAGAGCTCTAAAGTGCTTTAGGAAAGAAGAGACTCGGATGTCTGGGCTGTCTGCAGTGATTTCAGCAGAGAGGGCAGGCGATGGTCTGATGCAGAAGCTCTTACTGCAGTTCACTGGTTGCAGGGCAAGGTCCTGCTCTGCTCAGCTCCTAATGGCATTTTAGTTATTCTTCAGCTTCCAGAAGTCTCCCCATGCTCCACACAGGGCTGTGGTCCTGACAAACCAGTGCAGAGCTGGGGGCACCCCTCCTCACGAGCATCCCCCTCCCCTCCACCCCCCCCAGCATTCCCACCCCACCTGCAATGACTGCAGCAGGGATGCTAAAATCCAGCATTTCTGATCCCTGGAATAGCAGCCTTCCCATAGTGGGAGGAGGCACGAGGTCCCTGGGGGAGGACACTTGGAGCTCCAGCCCAGAGGGGTTTGTGGTGGGCAAGGAAGGAGACAAAGGGCATCACAAGCGCTCCTGGCACAGCTCTGCGGCACAAATTCTCCTCTGGTTTTCCTCCCCCGGCTCTGGCCGGGGGCCAGCAGGTAACAGGAGCTGCTGTCCACCGTGGCCCTGCGGATGCCTGCAGCAGCTCCAGCCTGGCAGCCCCTCGGGGCAGCTCCGTCCTTGCATTACCCCCGAGGGCAGGGAGGAGCTGCTGGAGGAGAGCTGGGTGGGCTCCTGCCCTGGCTGGAGGGAAATACTGCTCGGGAAAGAACAGAAACCCAGCCCGGGGTGATCCTGGGGGCTGCTGATGTCCAGCCAGCAGAGGAAATCCAGCCTGGATTTGAGGAGCAGCACCGGAACTGCCCCCCGGGGGACTCCCTTGGGGGGTTTGTAGTGAGCTCAGCCTCGGCCTGGCCTCCACCACCTGTGGAGAATGAGGCTTTTGGCTGCCTTTGCCATTTGGCTCCTGAAAGATTGGTGTGAAAATACCCCAGTTAAATCCCAGTGAGCACGGGTTTGAGATCCCTCCATTCCCTAGTTCAGCCATAGTGATGTTAAAGGGGAAAATAACCCATGGGTTTAGCTCAAGTGGTTCCCTGGTGGGATAGGAGCACTGTGACGATGGTGGGAATTGTCACAGGGAGAAAACAATCCCTGTCAGCTCCAGAAAGAGAAGCCAAGACACCTTTGGCCAGAGCAGAGGCATTGCTTTGGATAAGTGGGATGGCAGTGGGGTGTGCTACTGTGGGAAAGGGCTTCCTCAGGTGGGCTCTCCCTGGCAGTGGGTCGGGGAAGGCTCGATTTGGCTCTGCTGTGAGATGTGGCTCCCAGGAACTCGTCCTCTCCCTCCCCAGCAGCAGCGGCAGAAGCGCCGGCTCAGCACAGCGCTGCGGCTCCGCGGCTCGAGGATTAGCCACTCATTTGCCATAAATAGAAAATGGGGGGAATGCGTTTCAGTGTATGAAATATACCCCGAGAGGCCGCTGAAGCACGGGAAGATGAGTGTGTCCTATCGATCCCTGTCCCCGTCCCGCTCCCTGCCTCCCTCCCCAGAGGTGACCCGCCCGCCCTGTGCTGACCCCGGGCCCGACCCTGTGCCTGGAACCGAGGATTTGTCACCCTGGTGCTGCTCCTGGGCAGGGAGGAGCCCTGGAGCCGGGCCTTCCACCGGGCTGGTCCTCCGGGGCTCGTCTCATGCTTACCGAGCATTCCCAGGAGGATCTCTGCGATCGGTCTCGGTGTTGGGAGCCCCGTCACGGTCAGCAGAGAGAAACTCCTCCGCATGATTCATCCAGCTTAATTTAGCCATTTGCCTCGGGGTAAGAAGAGGAAAGCCTGAAAAGGACCTGGTTGTCTGTGTTTGTGGTGGAAGGAGTCAGGGAAACAAGCCCAGACGGAGCATAGATGCCCACTCCTGGTGCCAGGGATACCACTCAGATTTCCAGGGCACCAGTGCCTGGGAGACCTTTCTTAAGACCTAACTGTATGAGGTGGGATGACTTTGATACGTGTCCAGGCAGAGCAGAGCTGAGATGTGGAGTTTCCATGCCTGTAACTGCTTCCCATCACCAGCTCCATGCCTGGATCCGTATTTTCACAGTGGAGCTGTGAGGACATTTCCCTCCACGCTCTCAGCCAGTGCCTTTCCTGCCCACAGAGAAGAGAGGAGACCCCTCTGGATGCTCCTTTCTGGGCTGCATGCCTTTGGCGTGCTGGGATGTGCTTTCCCTGCTGCCTGCGCTCCCTCCGGCTGCTGCCGTGGCACCGCGCCCGCCCGCGCTGCGCCCGCTGCCTCCCCGAGGAGAGCTCCTGCCGAGCCAGGACGAGTAGAATGGGCAACCAGCACAGCACTGCAGGTGGCCCCAGCAGACCAGACTGCCTGGGTTTAGATAGCTGAAGCTGCAAAATCAACTTCCAGCCCTGCTCCTTCCCCCTGCTCCTGCCCAGTCCTCCCACGGGGATAAAACACAAGGGTTGGAGCAGAGAGCTCCCACCATGCAGGGCTGGCAGGGGGCAGAGAGCAGCTGCTGCAAAAGGGGAAAGCAGGAGTCGTCATCCATCTTCCCTTCAGGCTTTGCACCTTCCAGCCTGCTTTTGAGCTCCACAGGATCCATCTTAAACATCTGACCCAACCTCTGGGCCATGGGACCAGCCTCCCTCACCTTCCCCAGCAGCAGCTGGAGCTCAGTGTGGGCATGGGACACCAGGTTTAGGGGACAATAAAGCCCTTGTGTGGCTCTGCAGGGTGGCACCTCCTGCACCAACATCCCTGGACCAGCTGAGCTTGTTTCCCTGAATCCTTTCACCAGGAATGCACAAACCAGGTCTTGTTAAGGCTTTGCTGTTCTGCATGAACGGCCTTCCCTTGTCTGAACCGAGCTGGGGGGTTGATGTGGAGAAAGGCCTCTGTCTATCTGCTGCCCACCAGGTGCTCCTGGCAGCACGGCTTGATGAAGTTCTCCTGGGAATGCCCTCGTGTGTGAGAGATGAGAGATGAGTCAAGGGCTCCATGTTCCTGTCTCTCCCCACCCCAGAGTCATCCCTTCAGCATTTCTGGTGCTGAAGAGGAACCCAGAGGAGCACCAAAGTCCCACCCATGGCAGTGTGAGGGTCAGCAGGGCTTTGGGACAGCTCAGTGCTACATCTTCTGGGCTACTGATCTTGTTCATGTCCACGCACACAGCTCAGACATCCTTTGGTTCCCAGTACCCCTCTGGCCTTCCAGCCCTGCACATGTCCCTGGATTTACTCCAGTTTTATGCCTGATGAGGCTCAGGCCTCACACTGCCAGTTAATGGACCTTAAAATGCCTGGAGATCCTGGGCCTGCTTCCCTGGCTTCACCCAGGGTGGAGCTCTGCTGCAGGGGAGTGATGGTGGGAGTGTGGGTGCTCAAACCCCAAGGGATTTGGGATGCTCGTTCTTTTGGGTCCCCTGGGAGTGGGGATGCTCAATCCTCTGGGTCCCAGGGACAGCCCAGGCTCTCCCTGCAGGTGAATATCTTGCACACACTTCCATGCAGACTCCTAAGTAGGAGCCACAGGATGTCCTGTCCCAGGGTATCCCACTCCTTGCTCTCAGAATATTGGCTGACTGCCCATGGGATTTGCCTCATGGCCACACCTTCCCAAGCCAGGGTGTGTCCTCTCCACCAGATCTGCCTACAAGAGGTTTTCTGCATCCAAGAGAGGAGGAAAAGACATTGCAAGGGTTCTGGTGAGACATCTGCAGGGAAATCAGGGTGAATCCAAGCATCTCAGGAGTGAAGAATTTCTTTCTCAGCATGTCCTGGTGATGTTTCCACCCTGGAGCAAAGCCATTCATTTTTGGTGACTTCCTGCTTAGATCTTAAAAGCATTGGGAAGGACTGGCAGATTTTCAGTGGCCTTGGGAGAGACAAGAAGTCTCATATGGTTCTTCTTCCTATTGATCCGGCCCTCCAGATAAGACTTTCCTTCAAGACTATTGCCTTGGCTGCCCATTTTTCCTCCCAAAGCCCCCTGCAAGGACGTGGCTCCAGCGGTTCTGCTCATGCTCCCATCTGCTGTTTCCATCAATAAAGGATGAGGGCATTGATCAATCACTTCCCTCCAACTCCAGCTCTCTCACCCCTGACCATTTGTTGGCTTAAATGGAAATTTCTCCAGTCTCTCCTAGGTGATACCAGAGTGCAATTCCCCGGAACACAGTGGGAATGTTTAAGAATCAGGAAAATCTCTCCTTCCCCTTTGCTTTTACTGTGGCTTTGACATGGGGCTGGTTTTACCCTTGCTCACTCACGTACCCATGGGATCCCATTCCTCCCTGGAGTGGGATGAGGAGGTGGCAGTGGGATGGATATCCTCACCCTGGGGTCCCCCCTGTTGGGACTTGGCCAGGACTGGGGATATACAAAGGCAGAAAAGGATATTCTGCCTCTTTTCTTCACCCTGGAAGATCCTGGGCAAGTTCCTTTAGCACAATCCTCAAAAAAAAAAAAAAAGGTCTTGGTGTGCTGGGAGGCTTTGGAACCCCACCCCTGCAGCGAGCCACAGCCTGGGGGTGAGGAGGAGCCTGTGCTGGGCTGTGGCCCCCATCAGGTGTGCTTGCTGTGGGGGAAGAGGAGCAGCAGCCCCAGAGTCTGTCCCCGTCCCCCTACGTCAGCCCTGTACCTCTCACCACGGCTCATGTGCTGCATCTTCCTATTTAGAGGAAATCCATAAACCACTTAGTACAGAGCGAACCCTCCGAGGCCTCTGCGGACAATTGATCAGCCAAGGCTTTCAGCCCTGTGATTTCTTTTTTTTTTTTTGCCCCTTTTCTCTGTCTTCTCTGTTTTTCTGAAGTCACCTGGGCTCCCCTCGGGCTCCAGCCTGTCCCAACTTTTGTGCAGTGGTACAAAGGCCCACAGCTCGTGTCCCTGTGCCCAGCATTCCTGGGATTCTGGGCTCAGCCAGAGCCTGCTCAGCAGCCAAGGTCCCGTGGAATGGGAGTCTGAGCTGCTGGTGGGCTCTGGAGCACCTGATGCCATCTCTGGGCCCAGAGGGGGTGAGGTGTCCCTGTGGGGCACAGGCTGGTCAAATCTCCCCAGTTCACCAACCTTTCCCTCTCTCTTCATTTCCAAAGGTAGGAGGACAACCAAGAGCTGGGAAACCACTCCCAGCTGCCCAGCTCTTCGGTGCTTAGTCCATCTGCACGCTCTCCTTCTCCTTGGCAGGCTCCAAAATCTCTGTGGGTGAGTGGAATAAGCCAGGAGGGCAAAGCCCAGCAGGCCCCAAAGGTTAGAGATGTTGTCACCAAGCTCAGAGGGAGGACAAAACCCCACCCAGACAACCTGGACCTGCACCTGCACCCAGGAAACCTCCACATCTGGCTGGGACCTGCCACAGCTGCTCCAGCCACATGGGCTGGTGTAAATTTGTGCCATCCCTGAGCAGGGAATTGGGAAAATGTTTATTTTTCTTCACAGAAAAATGATGACTCATTGACTCGAAGCCTTTTATTGCTGTTGCTGTTGTGGGAAACATGTTGTTTTGATTAATATCTTGGCTTGGGAATGGAGATGAGGAAAAAAGATTTGAAGTTATCAAAGCATCCCATTGGGAAAACAAAATCTCTTTTGTTTCAGATGTTAAGTCGGTTGAGAAAAGGCTTAAAAAATGTTAAACTGAGTAAAGAGCTTGGCTTAAGAGCACCAGTCATTCAAATACTCAACTGCAAATTGCTTTGGTGTCCCAAAGTCTTCATTTACTCTGCTTCCAGTGGAGGAAGCCAAAGAGGCTCCACAGGTGGAAAAGCTGTTCCATGGAATCCCAGAATGGTTTGTGTTGGAAGGGACCTTAAAATTCATCTCATTTCACCCCCTGCCATGGGCAGGGACACCTCCCACTGTCCTAAGGTGCTCCAAGCCCCATCCAGCCTGGCCTTGGACACTTCCAGGATCCAGGGGCAGCCACAGCTGCTCTGGGCACCCTGTGCCAGGGCCTCAGCACAGGGAAGGATTTCTTCCCAATATCCCATCTAAACCTACTCTCTTTCAGTTAAAAATCATTCCTCCTTGGTTCCAGAAGTTGTCTTTAAGAAAGGATTATAGGGTTATTATTAGGATTATATCTCTGTCGAGGTACCTTGGACCTGGTTTTTAATCAAGCTTGGCGCCAAAGCCTCTGCAGTGATGGAGCTGTGGATCTCAGGGGGGGCATAGGCAGGATTTGCTGGTGCTGCCTGGTCCCTGCTCCTCTGGTGACAGCTCAGGGACTGGGACGCCCCACCAGCCTGTGGAGCAAGAGCACAACCCCTCCTGGATTTCTCTGTTACCTTTCACTGGAGGATGATGAAGAAATTGGCAGCCAGAGTCTCCTGGGGAGGAGGACCAAGAGCACCACTAACACATTTTCATGTGCAGGGAGACATGGAAGAGTGAAGAGCACTTGGCACATTTAAAACTCCTCTTGCAAAGCTGGCAAACCCCAGGTCCTGGTGAAACCCACTGAAATCCCCAGGAGGAAAACGCCCAGAGTTCCAGCAGCTGAGCACATCCCCAGAAGGGACTCAAAGCAGAGCCCTGGGGAGATGTGGAGGTGTGGGGACAAGGTGGCTGTGGGACACATCAGCTTAGGAGCAGGAGTCCCCATCTCTGCAGCCACAGTGGCAATAATTGCTCCAACAGTTATTTGGTGTCTTGGTTTGAAAAGCCAGGTGTCTTTAGCTAAGGAAGGCAGGAGCCTTCCTTGAAATGGAAAATGTAAACCCCCTCCCCCCAAATTATTATAATTTTGAAATTAAGGGGCTCTCAGGCAAAGATATGGGAGTAGGAATAATAGTTTTTTTATTAGAAAAATTAAAAATATAAATGCAATAGTACAAAAAAGAAAACAAACCACTCCCAGAGGATCAGAACATGCCCTGACCCCCTGTGGGTCAGGGAGGTGGCTCAGCCACATGCCAGGGTGGCTCAGCCCTCCTGCAGTGCCAGCTGTGCTTCTGCTGGAGCAGGGATCCTGCACAAGGGGGGAGTTTTCCTCTGGAGCTCCAGGGCTGGGGGAGATGGGCCTGGGCTCCTCTGGGAATGCAGTGGGAAGAAAGCTGCTCCTCTGGGAATGCAGGGGGAAGAAAGCTGCTCCTCTGGGAATGCAGGGGGCAGAGGCTGCTGTGCTGTTGCTGGGTCAGATTGTATCCAGGTAGGAATGCTCAGCTCCTCCCCTGGGCAGAGCATCTCCCCACGGATGATGGAATTTTCTCAGCCATGCAGGGACACTCAGTGGCCATGAACAGCAGAGATCTCCTGGAAGGAGGATTGGCTGTGGGAGAGATAAAGAAAAGTGCCCAATGAACAGCAGAGAACTGCCCCAGCTCTGACAGATGGGAATAGAAAACAAACCCCCATTTCCAACCTGAGACATTTGGGAAGGGCTGTGGGGACACTGAAGTGATGCTGAAGCTGGAGAAGATGCAGCCACTCAGCAGCTGCCCAGGGCTGTGCTGTTCTCCTCCCCACTGCCAACAAAACCAACACAAACCCCCTGCTGGGACAGGAATTGCTCCTGGAGGAGGCTCCTGATTTCTGCAATGAGCTCCCAGATGCTCCCAATCCACTGGGATTAGGTAAATCACTTGTGTCCAGGCTGGATGCTGCACTGGGAGCTGGGAGATAGCCCAGGATCACATGTCTTCGTTTTAACGTCAATGTTGTTTTCTTGTTTTCCAGGTGGAGAGCAGGGCGCAAGGAGCTGCAGACCAGAGGAATTTGCTGATCTTTATTTTTTTTGGCAATCATAAATTCGAGTGAAATTCCACTGAGGTTTTGAGCCAGGGGAAGGCAGCAGAGGAGAGGGGAGGAGAGTTGAACCATGTCCTTTGGATTGGATACTCCTGTATCCTACAGTGGGACAGGGGGAATAGGTTCCTTTCGGAACTGCGTGTTTTTTTTTTTTTTTTTTTTTTGGTAGGAAGGGCAGAAAGGCTTGGATATTTGCTCATTATGGAGCTATAAATCAGTTTTCCCCTGTGGACCTGTCTTGTCCTTTCTCCAGTGCACACAGAGCCACAAAAATATCCCCACGGCATCTGCCACCCTCCCTGTGCTCCATCCCCAGCTCATCCCCCTCCATGGTGCTGCTCCCTGAGCCCGAGGCTCTGCTCAGGTTCATCCTCCCCAAGTTCAGCTCTAGACATCTTGGAGCTATTTAAATATTTACAGCAGACGGTGGTAAAAAAGATTGAACCATGAATTATTCACAGCTTCGCTTTTATCTTGGCAGGGGCTGCCGTGTTTAGCAGGGAGGATTCCTCTGCCAAGGGCTGGGCCGGGGTCGGGAATGGGGGGAGGGAGGCAGGGGCTGGGCTGAGCGAGGGGAAACCGGGTGGGCACAGTCAGGGCAGGGTGAGATGAACCTGGCACCGGTGCCAGAGGGGTTTTTCCCTCCTCCCGTGCCTCCGTGGCCAGGGATGGTGCCCGGGGGAGGCGCTGGGGCCGCGCTGACGTTCGGAGCGTGTCAGAGGTGTCGGGCTGTGGCAGAGCCGCTGCCACGGGGGCAAACCCTGCTCCAGGCATGTCCCTCGGCCCGTGTGGCCATCAGCAAGGAGGTGACTTCCCAAGGGTTTATATCCCACTGAGCTGCATCCCTGGGTTTATATCCCGCTGGGCATCCCTGGCACCAGGTGGGCTGGGAGCTCACCTGTGTGGCTGGAAGGGCAGCGGTTTCTGCAGGTAACGCTGTCCTGGGGAACGTGCCGTGAGTTCCTCTGTGCTCCTGCTCTCTCTCCCCAGCAGTTTTCCCCAGAAAGCATCACACAACACCCTGCAAGACACTTTTTTCTGGGTCCCCAATGGCTTCAATTACACCCTTGAGGCAGAAATAAGCATTCCAGATCTCGGCTGCAGAAGGGGGCTGAAAAATCCTCCGTGCCTTTCTGTGCCTGGCAGCCTCTCCCCATCAGGGCTGACTCCCACCAGCCTGCAGATGGATTCTGGCACCATTTCGGATCCCAAGAGGAGCAGGTGACATAAAACAGAGTTTTGGGAGGGGAGGAGTGGGGGTGAAACACATTGGAAAAGAAAACCCACAATCCTGCGTCTCCTCTCACCGGGCTTGGGGCTTGCTCTCAAACTGGTGCCACCTCATTTGGGGCTTGTGTTTGTTATAAATGAAAATTTGTCCAGCCAAATTAAAATTGAAAAACATATAATATTTATTTTGCAATCAAATTTTATCTAGCCAGCCACAAGGAAAGAACAGAGCCGAGCCCAGGGTCGGCCCTGGGTGTGCAACAAGGAGTCAGCCTCAGCAGAGGTTTTCCTCTATGCCCACACACCTCCATCCTGGCACAAGCGGTTTTTATAGGGAAAATTCCTCCTGAGGGCAAGATTTCAGCAGTCTTTCTTCCATTCAGAGTCCATAAGATTTTCTTTTTTGGTGATGAGGAAGAACAATTCAGTGTCTGGACTTGTTGGATTCCTTGATGAAATATATGGGAAGGCTGCATTCACATGTATTTGCCAGACACGGCCCATCTCCTGGCCCAGCCACGTCCTTTTACGTGTAAATCAGGTTCTAATATACACCAGGTCTCCACTGCGAGGGTGGGGGGGCTTCTAATACAAACGAGCATAATCTAACAAGTATCCAATATTACATATTTCATACCCCCGTGCCTCGGCTCCCGCCCCGCTCCCATCCAGCATCCAGCATCCTCTTCCCAGGCTGTCGCGTGTTCCCTGCCGCTCTTGGCTTTGCAGCTCTGTTTCCTCCGCCAGCCCTGGAGAGACCAAAATTAAAATTTCGAGCTTTAGAATTAAAAGGTAAAAAAAAAAAAAGCGATTAAAAAATTAAATGAAAACAATTAAAATTTCGGGGTTTTCAAGCTCCTGCGTGCCCGCGGAGGCTGCGAATCCTTCCCGGAGCAGCACGGGAGGAGGGGGCAGGCAGCAGCCGCTCGTGATGCGGCTCGGAGCGGGAGCAGGCGCCCTCTGCCACCCCGGAGCCACTTTCCCGTTATTCATCCTTAAAACTCCCCTCGAAGCCATCCCCGCCCCGGGAGCCAGCACGACTCACCGGGATTCCCCAGCTGGGTCCGTGGGCATTGGAGCCCTTGACTCCACTCCTGCCCGCGCCAGGGGAATGAACCCCCGTGCCTCAGTTTCCCTGTTTCCGGAGCAGACACCTTCCAAAGCTCTGGGGGATTTGGTTCATTTATTTATTTATTTATTTATTTATTTATTTATTTATTATCAGTTTTCTTTATAATTAATTTTATTTATTATTTTTTTCATTTTTAGGTTCGTAAAAATCAGATTTTTTTTTAAATCCTAACTTTTAATAAAGTAAATCCTACTTTAAATAAATCAATAAATTTATTTAAAAATCAATTTATAAATTTATATAAAAAAATTTAAGTCTTATTTTTTAATAAAACACCTCATTTTTTAGCTTTTGCTGGGAGGGAGTTTCCTTGTGGACCCCCCTGGAGGAAATTAAAGGCTAGAGGAGGGAGCATTTGCATGCCTGCATCCCAGATTCTGAGGACTTTTAAGGAACAGCACCATTTCCATGCATGATGAGCACCATCAGCCCAAAAATGAAGGATTGCCTGGATTTTTTGCAGATGGGAAAAGCTGAATGTCCCTGTTTGTGCACGAGTGGGCACATACCACCTCTGGGGCTTCCCTGGGAGGCTATTCAGCTCTAATAATAATATAAAAAAAAGTGGAATGATTCTGCATAGTTAATCCCAGGGAGATCTCCCAGCAGGGCTGCGTTGTGCCAGTGGGGTGGGAGAGGGGGACCATTCCTACTTGGCAGATGGAGAAATGAGGTGTCAGAAGCTCATTGGAGGAGGAGAGAAATTCCAGAGGTGGCTCGGAGGGTTTGCCCAGCCTTGCAATGAAGGGCTGGCTATCCCTTCCCTGGGAAAGACCCGTAATTATCTCCTTGCTCCTGGAAGAGAATTAGTCATTGCTGCTGAAAAAAACAAAAAAAAGAAAGAAAAAATAAAAAAAGGAAAAAAAAAAGGAAAAAAAATTTCTTATTTTGTCTTTTCATTCCAGTGAGGATGGGGGGAACCCAGGCCAAGAGCTGTCCCTGTCTCAAAACCAGAGGCAGCATCAAACCAGGTTGGATGTGGGATTTCAGGGGATCTCCCCCTGTGGCCCCCCCCCAAGTCAACCTTTGACTTCCCAAATTTCAGCCATTTGTCCCAGCTGGCATTGACTGGGGAATAGTTTTAATATTCTGCTTAAAAGTCTTTTCCAAGAAGCCCCCTGGAGCTGGAGGGAGGCTGGTAGGCTGCAGGGTTGAAAAGGTCTGACACAGGCGGTGCTGAGCAGGATGAAAAGGAGGGGGAAAACGAGCGTTTCTGCCTAATCCCAGCAGGAATATTTGTCAGGGAGCTCCTTCCCACTTGGGAATTGCTTCTGGAGGGTCCCCAGGTTCAGCTCTCCAGGGGGTGCAGCACACCTTGCTGGTTTATGGGTGCAAACAGAGCCCCCAGGAATGAGCCTGGAGCTGCCCATGGAGGAGAACAGGCATGGAAGGTTATCTCCAGACCTTGTCCATGGCACATCTTTGGGAATGTGATCCAGCACCTCTGTGGATGGTCCAACATCTCCATGGATGTTTCAGCATCTCCATGGGTGGTCCAACATCTCCATGGATGGTCCAGCATCTCCATGGATGGTCCAGTGTCTCCATGGATGGTCCAGCGTCTCCATGGGTGGTCCAGCATCTCCATGGAAGTTCCAGTATCTCCATGGATGTTCCAGTATCTCCATGGTGTTCCAGTATTTCCATGGATGTTCCAGTGTCTCCATGGGTGTTCCAGCATCTCCATGGATGTTCCAGTATCTCCATGGATGTTCCAGCATCTCCATGGATGGTCCAGCGTCTCCATGGATGGTCCAGCATCTCCATGGGTGGTCCAACATCTCCATGGATGGTCCAGCATCTCCATGGGTGGTCCAGCATCTCCATGGATGTTCCAGCATCTCCATGGATGGTCCAGTATCTCCAAGGATGATCCAGCATCTCCATGGTTGGTCCAACATCTCCATGGATGGTCCAGCATCTCCATGGATGGTCCAGCATCTCCAGCATTCTTTTTCACTCTCTGAGTGAAGCTCTGGGGACTGATTTTCTTTTCTCCTGAAGATATTTCTAAATCAGCCTCACTGTGTGGAAGCTGAGTGCTGTGACCGTGTTCCACTGCGAAAAGAAATCCCCGCGGCACTCGGGAGAAGTGGTTTGAGCGCTGTGTTTGGAAATGCTTGGGAATGTGGTCACAGGACATCAGGAATATGGCACAGGTGAGATGGGGACTGAGCAGAGCCAGGGGGAGTTCAGAGAGCCGTATTGTCTTGCACATGAACTTCATGATTTCCCCATGTCAGGAACTGGGAAGGGAGAATGGGAAGGGAGGATGCTGCAGCCCGGGATCTCTGGGGTCAAACTGCGACTCCAGCCTCATCACCTTTTCCTTCCTATTTTCTATCCAGTTCCCAGATTTTAACCCAGATTTTTACCTGACCAGCAAGAAAAACTGCTCATTTGCATTTTCAGGGGATCTGGAGCCTTCCACAGTCTTGGATTAGTCGGGCACCTGAGGAATGAGGTGATAATCTGGTGAGCAGCTCCACCTGCCTGAGGTTGGGATAGGACCTCTGGCAAAAGGGAAACCAGTTTGGGAGCATCCCTTGGGCTTCTGGTCTTACTGGGACAGCCAGGAATGTGCTGGTCTCGGGGTGGAGCAGGTGAGTGAGGCCAGGCCGAGCTTAGGGGGAGAAGGGGCCGGGTTGAGGTGGTTAGGCAGGAATAAAAGGCGGGATGTGAGTGTGGGAGCCGCGTGTCTCAGGCAGCGGTGCCGGGGATGTTGTGACAGCTCTCTGGCAGCTCCTGTCTCATCGTCCTCCCCTGCGGGATGCCGGGAGGGGGAAGGAGGATTGTTAATGGAAGGGATGAGGAGAGGTGGGCTCCCGTGGGTTGCTTTGTTTTACACCAGTGAATTTCACTGTCTCGTTTCAGGGCACGCACCGTGGAGTTGGGGGTGGTGCTGCCTGCAGAGCTGGAGGGAGCAGAGGAGGAGTGGGGGGCTGGAAGGGAAGGTTGGGAGCAGCAAGGAGAAACCAGCCCCTCAGAGGCCAGCTGCAGTTAGGTGAAATAATTCAATTTTTCTTTTTACAAATGATTATTTTAAAATATTTTACCCCAGGAAGGCTGTGGGGTGGAAAGGCCGCTGAGGTGGATGGATCAATCAGTGCCGAAGAGCTCCTGAGGATTTATCCATGTTAAAGTGTGACCTCTGCAGCCCAAGGGACAATGCAAAGGGGCTCAGTGAGTGGGTTTTCCCATTCTTCTCCCGAAGAGGGTAAATTTTACAGAAGACCCTTGTCCCCCCTTCACTCCCAGGAGAAGCTGTTGAAAAGGGCAGGATTTAAACATCACACGGGGGATGGAAAAGGAGGGAAGGGCCGAAGGAGGGTGGAGGGGCTCCGTCTGTCAGGACTGTTCCCATCACTCCTGCCCATCGGAGCGTGCCGGGCTGACTGAGCAGGATGTGACAGCTCCTCACGAGGACGTGGAGGATGTGCCCAGCTCGGGGACTTCTCTCTCTGGGCTTTTGCATCTCAAGAGCAGTGCTTGGAGAAAGCAAACAGCATTTTGGGAGAAGGCTGGAAAGCCTCGTCTCCACTGAGACCCTTCCCGAGCTGCATCTTTGTCCTTTGCATCCAGCCTCCATCACAGGAGGGAGCTTCAGCCCCTCTGAGCTCTGGAGCAACAGAAATGTGAGGGTTTGGAGCAATTTGAGGGGGAAACGGGACCTTTCCAGTTCCTGCAGCACCCAAATGTTGGTGTCTGTCTCCAAGAACCCCCTCTGCCCCTGCTCCAGAGGAGTGGGGTGGAGAAAACCCCAGTATGGGACAATTCTGGCTTTCCATCCCAGACTGAATGACTTTTAGAGAAGCTAATTTCAATTTGAGGTTCAGCATATGAAAGTGCTGTGAATTAGTGTCTTATTGCAGCACCTGGGAGCTGGTGCCAAATCCCTGGGCCATTTTGATCCTAATCCCTAAATGTGGTGATTTTTCGCAGCAGGAGGGTCTCTCCCTGTGTTTCCCCCCTTGCCTTCCTCCCCAGAGCAGGAGCAGCAGCAGCACCCTGCTGCATGGCTGGGGCCTGGCAGGTTTTCACTTCTGCTTTCACTTTAATTCTCATATTTTTAACTCCAAGCAAGAAATTACCCCTGCAATCTGTGCCAGCCCCTCTGCCAGGGGCAGCTCTCCTCTTTGGGGTTAATTGTGGGGTTTGGAAAATATGCTGAGATGCAGGGAGCAGTGTGAATACCTGTTTCTGTGCAGTTATATGATATTTATCCACGTATCAACATGCATATAAGTGTCATATTGAAATCCACTTTGATAGGTAGGTGTTTCCATTCTCTTTTGTCTCTGCCCACGAGAGGGACATTTCTGTCACATTATTTATCTCTTCCCTAGAGAGAGATGGCACAATTGAAGCAGCTCCCTCCTCACTTTTCCCATCAGCCCAGTAACTCCTAATCTATCTGAGGTGAAAATTTTCCCCCAAAAGATGAATTCTGTACATCCTTAGGTTCAATCTTTGTTGCAATATGTCCCTGCTCCCTCCCAGCAGCCAGAGTCAAGCCCTGCTGCAGCTGGTGTCCCCTCGAGCCCCTCGGCACCCACACCTGGAGGGGTTTTATCACTGGGAGCAGCCTGGACACCCCTCAGAGCCCGGGTGTGAGTTGGAAAGGGAGACTTGAAGAGCAAAGAGGCAACTGGAGCCCTTCAACCCCTCGTGGTGCAGCCCTAAATAAATCACAGGCACCAGTGTCCTCTTCTGGCTGGAGCTGTTATATCACAGCCGAGGTCTCCGGGAGCCTTTTTTTGGGGTGAATTTTCCGTGTTCCATCCCTGCAGAGGGCGGGGTGGGGAGGTCCCTCTCCCTCAGCAGCACCGCCCCGGTCTTGGGGCTGGTGCAGATCCTGGGGAACGCGGGGCGTGCCTTGGGCTGTCCCCGGTGCTGATGAGCTTAAATCATTGCTGTGGTGAGCTGTGCAAACCCTCCTGGATGCAGCTGCTGTGCTTCCCTCCCCCAGACAGCGGCACTGTTGGATTTAATTCCCGGTACTGTTTTGTGATTTTTTTTTTTTTTTTTTTTTTTTTTTTTTTAGTTTACGGTCCACTAAATCTTCTCCAGGAGGGGCACGAATTCCCCTGCAAGGTGAATTTAAGATTACTGACAGTAACTTTAATTTTCTTGGTCATTTTTTCAGAGTCACCCGTGGCCAACAAGACCCAGGAAGCACAGAGCAGACAGAAGCTGCTGCTTTGGAGGCACCAGCAAACACTTTGGGAAGTTACCAGGCTGCAGCTGCTTCAGGGACCTGATTTGGAGATTCAGCTGGAGAGCCCTGAACAGGCGGAGCTGTGGATAGGAAAAGGAGCAAAGCTGCTCCTCCCTTGCCCCGTGGGAGGAGGTGTTTGGCAGCTCAGCCCTCTCGTGCCTCAGTTTCCCTACTTGTAATCCTGCTTTGGACAGGGTTTTGTGATGATGAAGTGATTCCATGCTTGGCCTTGTGACTCCATGGAGCAGAATATCCACTCGGGGTGGATGCTGGCTCAGGGAATTTTCCCCTCCAGTGATGCTGATTCCAGCGAGGGCCCCAGAGCCTCGTCCTCACCTTCCTCCTGCCTGAGCCCAGCACGTGCAGGGAGAAGAAAGGACACAGAAGAGATCCCAATTTCCCATTTTCCTCCTTCCTCCTCCATCTTTCCCTGATTTTCAGGGGCACCAAAGGGAAAGCATTTAATTACCAACTTGCTCCAGCATTTTGTTTTCCATCTGTGACTTTTTGCTGCCCTGATCACCTGAAAAGAAACCATTTCCCTCTCCTTTGCTTCAGCCCAGGGCAGCTGTGGCTGCCCCATCCCTGGAAGTGTCCCAGGCCAGGCTGGACAAGGCTTGGAGCAGCCTGGGGCAGTGGGAGGTCACCCTGCCATGGCAGGGGACTGGAGATGCACTTTAAGGTCCTTCCCAACCCAAATGAAACTGTGATTCCGCATCCTCTGGCTGATAAAAAATGGACAAACAACACCTCCTCCTCCCCCCGTGATGGTGGAGACTTGTGGGGATTAAATTAGGGCTGGAGCTGGATGCTGCGGTGTCATCCCCGTCCTGGGTGAGAGGCGGCTCTCCCCAGGGAGGGAGCAGCGGCAGGAGAGAAGTGCTGGGAGTTTCCTATTACTGATACAGAATAGGCCGATTTGGGTGACCGGGAGCTGCTGTGACGCGGGCTGGGGTTATCCAAACCTGCCCAGAAGGTGACAGGCATGGAAAAGGAGCCTGCCCGGAGCTGGAGCCGCAGCGAGTCGGACGCTGAGTGGCCGGAGCTGGGAGCGCAGCGGGGTCGGTGCGGGGTCCGGGTGCTCGGTGACGGCGTTTGCAGCCAGTCTGAGGCGGGGGTGGCGATCAGATTGCCCAACCCCGGCCAGGCACGAGGGATAGCATAGCCCGGCCCGTGAAATCAGAGCGGGCAGAGAAAGTGATAATGGGAGATCAGAGAAAGGGGCCTCGGGGCGCAGGGACCATCGCCCATCGGCAGGGGCTGGGATGCTGCTCCTGCCTGTGCCCCAAATGCTCTTCACCTCCTCGGTGCTTTGGGGACGTGGCTGTGCCCAGAGCAGAGAGCGGAGCGGGGATTCCCCGTGTGAGCGCTCCGCGCTGGCCGCGCTCCCGTGCCGGGGCCCAGGGCGGGTGGGATCCGAGCGATTTAACAGAGCACACGCTCGCCCAGCCTTCGGCTTCCTCTGGCTGCGTGGGCTCCCAGCCGGGGTTGGGAGCTCAGGGGGGAGCATCTGCCGGGAAGGACCGCGCTGCCCGCAGCCCAGAAGGGAAGCGGGGCTCGGGAAGGCGAGAGGGGAATTGCTGTCCCAGCTGAAACAGGAGCCAGCCCGCCAGCAGCCCCAGCAGCTGCTGCGCTGTCCCGCCTGGAGATGCGCTGGCAGGGCACATCCCTGCCCTCCCCGGGCTGCGCAGCGCCGTCGCGCAGGGAGGGGACATCCCCAAACCTCCTTTTACGAGGTTAATCTCAGCTTTCCCTTCTCCTGGACTGGACTTCGGGGGTGTTGGGAACCCGGAGTCCCAATGCACGGAGACGCCCCCATTTTCTCCCTCTCCACGCCCTCTCCCAGCTTTCCCCGGCCCTCTCCGCCTGCCAGGGAGCCGCTGGAGCGCGGCCGGCGCGGAGCTGCCGCTGCTTGGCCGCCCTCGCCACGGGCAGCTCCCGCCGGGCAGGGCAGATGGCAGGCAGGGCACGGCACGTCCTGCAGAAAGCCACGGTGGGAAGCTTTTGTTTTGCTGCCTGGAGCTTTTCTTTCAGGTTTCCAGGGCATCAAGGTGTCTCTGGGAGCGGGACAAGCTCTGCTGGGATGGGAGAAGTGTCCAACCTTTCCCAGAGAGGGCTCAGGGTGGTGCCCAGTCCTGCTCTGGCATCACTTTTGGTGATGGGTAAACGCATTTAAAATCCTGCCAAGTACAAAAATAAGGAGAAGAAAGAGCCAGGGGGGACAGAAAGCAGAGAGCAGGGGGGTGATGGAGATGTCAGGGTGCAGTGAGGAGGGAGAAACCAAATCCAGCCGAGTGGGTGCATAATTTATTCCCCCATTAGCTATTAATAAGCTGGCCCTTTGTATCAAGTCTCCTGACGTCCTTGTAACAACTTCAGGCCTTTCTGTGGAGCAGCACCCTCCGAGGGTGTTCCTGTGCCACTTTGCCATGCGAACATGATTCTTGATGTGTCCTGGGCCTTCGTTACCACCATTCAGCAGAACCAGTAATTAATGAGATTCCCATGGCTGCAGTGTAACAGGAACCCCTGGGAAATACCCAGAGCAGTGCCACCTCTGAGGGTGCTGGACTTGCACAGCCCTCCCTGGTGCTTGAAGGACGAGCTTGGACTTTGGGGCTTCCTCCTGAGCTGGGTTAAAGCCAAGCCATGAACCTTTCCTCCAGCACCTGCTGTCCCTGATTTCTATAGGATTGATACAGGTGTGATACTGAAAACCAAATTGTTGGTCAGCTCAGTGTGGCAAGGAGAGGTGGGGGAGACCCATCCATGGCCACCCTGCAGCCTCCAGCCTGTACCTTCCTCCTGTCCTCTTCCCCTGGAAGAAGATGGGTTTAACATATCCCACACATTCCTGGGATAAAGCTGACCAGGACACCACACCATAGGCTTGGAAGGAGCCACCAGAGCAGCCAAAATCTCCTACAGCACCAAGAGGTGCTCAGGAAATGAGGTGGGTCTTGGCTAAAGGGAAGACTCTTCTGCATCCTTAGGGTTTTGGTCACCTCTTCCCCAGCTCTGCCTGGGTCTTGGTGCTCATGTGGGGCCCCTTTTCCTGCTCCCTGCAATGTGGGGTGCTCAGAGCTGAATGCAGGGCCCCTTTTCCTGCTCCCTGTAATGTGGGGTGCTCAGAGCTGATGTGGGGCCCCTTTTCCTGCTCCCTGCAGTGTGGGGTGCTCAGAGCTGATGTGGGGCCCCTTTTCCTGCTCCCTGCAGTGTGGGGTGCTCAGAGCTGA
>QUSF01000132.1:622087-648919 GCA_003676055.1 Chloebia gouldiae
ATACATGGCTCTTTTATACAGAGCTTCGTGCAGAACAATTCCATTGGTCCTGAAGTGAAAACACCTCACCTATTGGTGTGCAGTGAATGGTGCACAGTAGCAAAACCTAACTATAAACAATGTGAATAACAAGAGAGATAAAGAACCTTATTTACATTCTTCTCAGCAGTTTCTCAGGCTTCTGCCTGGTTAGAAACTTTCCATTTTCTCTTTGGCTGAATCTGAGACCTACAAACATACACACGTAATTTTGACTATATGATGTGGGAGCCGCCCAGGACTCGAGGCCAGACTGCCACAGCTTCTGTAGTAGGCAGACCTGGCAGCTCAGAGAAAGAACATACAGATAAGAAGAAATAAACAACATATAAAAAGCAACTGAAAGCATTCCAAGGCTCCTTCTTTAGCTGTGTTCGGGCTAGGGAAGAAAAGACTCTTTTTCAGATCTCTCTCTTGGGCTCACCCTGACCCTCAGGAGCCCCGAGAGAGAAATCCACACCCACAGTGTGTGGTGCTGTCTCCTGGAAATCCCCTGAAAATCTTCCAGGGCCTCTTTGAGACACAGACAGGTCTCAAGTCAATCGGTCCCCAAAGTTTTGGCCTCATGGCCCTAAAGCATTGCACAGGGAAGAGCGAAGGCCAGGACTCGATCCCAAAGCCATGCAGCACCTGCTGAGGCCTTGGCCAGCCTTGGTGGGACCCAGGGCCTGAGCTGCAGCCCACACCTGGGCAGGTAAGAGCTCCTGGACACTTGGCTATCATTTGGTCTTAAAATGTAAATGTTGCTTCTTAAAGCAGGCGTTGCTGGCAGGGGGAAACCCTCAGTGCCAGGGGGACTCCCTCCCTCCGTGGAGTCCTGCCCATGGAGCAGCAAGGGATGAATCTGTTCCCAGGTTCTGAAGGGATCCCTGGGGGTGCTCAGCCCGGGGGTCGGGCTCTGGGAGGTGTAAGCCCTCCCTTGGGGTGCCTGCTGGAGGGTTTGGGGTGCTCTGGGGCTGAGTTCCCCCGTGTGTGAAGCTGCACCCCAGCTCTGTCTGCAGCACCGCGTTTCTCCCCGTGTTTCCTTTAAATCCAAGGGCAGCGAGGCAAGGTAGGGTTTCACTGGGGTGTAGGATTTCCGAATCTGAGTCTTTCCTGAGACAAACTCTAATCCTTACCTGCGTGTCAGAGACGTGCAGGGACCTGCCATGTCCAGAACCCCCGGGATCCTCCTCTTGCCCGAGGCAGGGCTGTAACCTGGGCTGCCTGAGCAAGGCTGCAGGTGAGTGACTGGTTTTTATTGTGTTTTCTGTGCTTGCAGACACCACTGATGGTATCATAGAAATGCAGCTGAGCCCGACACCCAGCTGGGGAAGTTCCCACCTATATTAAGCCATTTATTTTACTTTATTGTCAGTAGGATGTGGAAGAATTACCTGGTTGAAAAGGTTTCCATTTTATCTCCAGCTAAACCGGTGCTGGGTTCATGGTTTTAGACCAATTTGTGCTGATACAGGAGTTTTGGCTGCTCTTGGGTCTGTGCCCGACCCCAGACAGAGACACTCTGTGCTTTGAGCATTTGCAGCCTCTCTTTCTCATCCAAGACTTAAATAAAGTGGTGACTTTTGGCTGTGATCTTTTTAATGGGTTTGAATGGTTTGCAAGGCTTCCATTAGAAAATCCTGAGCTGCTGCAATCTGCTTTATGGGAATGTGTGCAAGGAACAGCGAGGACATCAAAACACTCCGAGGAAATATTTGTTGCCTTCAGCCTGCTCCAATTAAACTGTGAGGACCTGGAGTGAAATAATTCATCAGGATTTCTGACAGGCTGAAATCCATGGCTGCCAAGGAGTCGCTTAAATTCCAAAGTGTTGGGAGCATCCGTTGCATGGGGATGAATTAAACTGGGAGGGGATGGGGTGCAGGAAATATGATGTCAGGTTCAGGCTGCAATAATAATAATAATAATAGTTAATAGTCTGTTTTTATGTTGGTTTGGGAATAAGAGGGACATTTTAGGTGATCCAAAGGAGGGAATGTGGGAATCCCCAGTGCACAGTGCTCACTCCAGTGACAGAGCTGTGTGTGTGTGGGGGGGGATATTGGGTCAAAATTGCTGTTGGTTCCATGGGTTTGGTACAGTTTGTACTTAGTGGTGAAGGATAACATGGTTTTCTGAGGGTCTGATTTAGGATGTCCTCCCTGGTCCTGCAGGTCAGTGCAGGAGCCAGTCCTGGTGCTGGCTCAGCGCTCACTGCTTGCTCTACCAACGCTTCCATCCTCCAAATAACTGGAAAAGTCAATGGAAAACCAGTGAGCGGTGTAAGGGATGGGTGGCAGAGCTCAGAGGGATCAGAGGTTTTCCTTAGGTAGTGTTGGGTTGAGGTCCAGCCAAGCACTGTCCCAGGATTACTCGGTAAGAACTGATTTTTGTTTGCTGTGGAATGAGTTTCACAGCCTCAGCAGGAAGCAGTCTCTGGAGACTGCAGAAATTCAAGCCAAACAAAGCCTCAACCAAATAAATAAATCAGCAAGACAGTCATTTTTTCTCCCAATTTTTAATGGGAGAAAAACTGATTGTCTTGCTGATTCTCAGAGAGAGGATTGGAGTTCTTGGGTTGAGCTCTTCCAACCCCAAAATGGCTTAAAACTGCAGCTTTTATAGGCAAGGCTCTGTGTCTGTGCCCTGACCGATCTCCCATTGCATCCCAAGGTGGAATTCAGCTCCTGGGATGCAGCTGGGAAAACTGTGGCTTTGGCCTGGCTGTGGAGTGGGGACCAGGCCAGCCCATCCCGGGCAGCTGTGAATCCCCAGGCTGCCTCTGTTTGTAAAGGTCATGGAAAGGAGATTGGGAAATTGCTTGGAGGCAAAATCAGCTCCAGCTTCCTGAGAGAGCCTGGGGCTGCCAGGGGAAGAGTGACCCATGGGGAGGCTTTTTGCCTTTTTTTTTTTTTTTCTAAGATCTTTTTTCCACAGTTGGGGGGAATTTTCCAGACCTGATTTTCCAGGATTCCTTTTATTTCCTTGGGTTTTCTCTGGAGCAGCACCTTTGGAAGACCCCCACTTTGCACACTCCACTGCCTCTGGAAGGGCTCAGTGCAGGCTGATCTCAATATTTTCCTATCCCAGTTCAGCAGCACAGCATGGAAACCTGCCCCAATTACACAGGCTGGAATAAAGCTTGAGGGAAAACTCTGCATCCCAAGATGCTGGCAGGAGGTTTCAGGATGAAGATGACTTTTGGAGGTCAGTCAGGAAATGCCCTGGCTGGTGCTCCCCCATTCCCGTGTGTCCAATCCCTTTCCAGGGTGATATTTTTGCCTTTACTTGGGAAGTTTTGGGGCAGGGAAGGAAGGCAGAGCTCACTGACGCTGGGGGAATGCATAGAAAGGGAAATAGTTGTGATTTCATAAATCCTGCTGGGAAAATGGGCAGAGGTTTGGAACAGCAGCTGGGCTGCCTCGAGTGGAGGTGGTGGGTGATGCTCACAGCCCCGATGGACCATTGGAATAACAGAGGGATTGTGGCCACATGCAAAGCTCTGCCCAGCACCTGCTGAGAGCTGCTCTGGGCTCCGAGCAAGGCACAGCCAGGACCCAGAGCTGTCCATAGAGGTGTGACACCCCCCACAGTGTCCCATGGATGAACAACTCCCCCTGTCCATAGCAAAACAGAATGGGAAAAGCCCTGAGGAGGCAGCTCCAGCTCCTGGAGCTCCAGCGCTTTGGGAGCTCAGTGCTGGCAACCACAGCTCTGGGAACAGAGGATTTTCCTGTGTACCAGAGAAAAGCCACACTCGGGTGAGGAAGTGCCTGGACAAAGGGCTGGAGGGGCCCTGGGTGCCTCCACCCACCTGGTGCTGGGTGTGTGGCTGTGCTGGCACTGGGAGTGCTGCAGGCTCCTGATTTTCCAGCTTTTCTCTCCGTGGGTGCAAAGAACCAGGTCCCTGTGAGTCCTGTCCTGGCTGCCTGCAGCAGAGCACCCCAGTGAGCAGCCCTGCTCGGAGGGGACAGAGAGGGTCACACCTGGGCATCACCTCCTCTTCCTCTGCTCCACGCTGCTCCTTCCTCACCCTCACTGGGAAAGCGAAGGCCGAGGACCTTTTGGAGACATGAAAGAGGTGCCCTGGAGCCCTGGCTGCCGCTGCCGCTGCCGGGCAGGACCAGCGAGGGAGCAAAAACCCATTTCAGGCACAAGGAGAATGAGGGCAAGGAGTCCCACCGGGCTCACGTGGGTACCGGCATCGCCTTTCCGCAGGAGAGGCTGGAGCATCCCAGCGCTCCAGCCAGCGGCGGAGGGGCAGCTCCGCCGGGCAGCCCCGGCCGGCGCAGCCCAGCGGGGCGGCGATGGGAGCAGGGGCACCCCGCACGCCGGAGGACGATGAGGACGATGCCAAAACCGGGTTTGTTGCTCCCCTCTTGGGCTCAGCCGCTGTCGTGGCCAGGGGAAGTTTTGGGGGCAGAGGAGAGGAGAGTTTGGTGGGAGGGTTTGGGGCGGTCGGGTGCTGCTTTTCTTTATTTTTGGTGGGTATTTTTTGGATGGTGGTGGCCAGGGGGGAGTTTAGTTTGTTCTTGGAGAAGTGGGGAGGGTGAAGTGTTCCTGAGCACGGGGTGAGTGCTGCGAGGAACCCCGGATTTACCAGGAGTCAGAGGCTCTCACTGGCATCATCTCAGTGACTTTAACTCCTAATTACTTACTGTGGGTCCAAGTTCCCCTGTCCTCTCCCGGGGGTACCGTGGTGGTTGCTGGGCTGGCCTGGGGGCTGCCCTGACCCCTGCAGTGGCTCTGGCTCAGCACATGAAGCCACAAGCCTGGAGTGACACCGGGACCCCAAACCTGCCGCCGGCTGCTTTCAGTGCTGCTGTTGCAGAAACCGGGATCAATGCAGGATCTGCCTGACCCGATTAGCGGCTTCCTATTGCTTTCCATTTATACCTTCTCCATTTTTGGCTCCGGCCGCCGACCTCCTCCAGGGTTTGCTGCCAGTGCAGATTTTGAGGGGGACAAAGTCCTTTGTTCACCCCTAGGAGCAGACCGAGGTTACAGCACCGAGCTCTGGATGCTGGTTTGGGGGTGGGGGAGCAGCTGGAGGGGGGCGGCTCTGCCTCTATCCCAGCACTTTGGGACAGGCTGGGAAAGTTTCCCATCGATTTGGGATCGGATTCTTTATCGTGTTACAGGGCAGTAAGCAGGAGGGGGGCAGCGCGGGGGTGGCTGCTTGCCCCGGCCCCAGGCAGGCGCCCGGGCGGAGCCGGGATGCTCCAGAGGGAAGAGGTCACTCCACGCACCTCCTTTTCCACACCTCTGCTGGTTCAGGCTGATCAAAGCACTTTCCAAGCGCTTTGTGTCCGCGTGTCCATTCATCAGCCACTTCCCAGAGTGTGCCCAACACTTCGCAGCAGCAACTGCTCCGTGAATCCCAGGGGGACAGAACCCCAGCCCCCAAAGAGCCCACTCAGCATCCCCAGAAAGCCACCGCAGCACCTCACGGCCAAAAATCCATTTCAATCTTTTCCTGAATCAGGTTAAACCCCGGCTCGGAGTGCAGGGAAGATGAGCAGGGCTCAGCAGCAGCCAAGCCTGGCCCGGTCCCAGGCTGTCCCCGTCCCTGTCCCCGTCCCTGCGCCTTGGTTGAGCAGCCGGCACCACCGCAGGGCTGATTTCAGCCCATCTGCCTTTCCCTGCTACCTGCGCTGGGCTGTGGCAGCTTTCACGGCACACCCGGTGCGGGACCCCGCCGGCTCCCTCCGAGCAGGAACTCACCCTCGCTGGTTATTAAATTACATCCTGACCCGGTTAATCCATAGCTGATTAATTTTGGACTGCATGGTTGGGTATAAGAAAGGGTTCATCTGTCTCGTGGTGTGTACTGTATGTACTGAGCTCTCTGATAATCAGATTTTTTTTTAATATAAAAAAGTACGTGTGGAGAAATCAGAAGGAGGTATGAGAAGTGGGGAGGGCTGTAGGGTGGACACGTCTCTGCTTGCCCTGGGGCCAGCAGTGAAGGATGCTCCATCCCAGCACTGGGAATCCAGCTGGGGATCTTCCTCATGTGCATCTTGTCCTGGGGAGCTCCTGCCTGGCTTTATGGCACATCCACTGCTCTGGGGAAACTGAGGCACGGAGATGGAAGCAGCCCACAGGAGTTGGTGGCTGCTTGCTCAGGCTCATAATTTGTTTCCTGGTGCAATTTCATGGAATCCTGGAATGGTTTGGGTTGGAAAGGATGTTAAAGCCCATCCTGTCCCACCCCTGCCACGGACAGGGACACCCTCCATGATCCCAGGTTGCTCCAAGCCCCATCCAGCCAGGCCTTGGGCACTGCCAGGGATCCAGGGGCAGCCACAGCTGCTCTGGGCACCCTGTGCCAACACCCCCCACCCTCACAGGGAAGAATTTGTGCCAAATACCTTATCTGAACCTACCTCTTTCAGTTTAAAGACAATTTGTGTGTTTAAATATTGAGGTTCATCCTGCCCACCCTTGCCACAGACAAACTTTAACCTCAGCTTTTAGAAACAAAGAGGTTTCAGGTCTGGCTGCTCCTAAGCCCTGGGCTCTCCTGGGGCTGGTGAAACCCCGGGATTGCTCTGAGCCACACCATTATTTCAGTATTTTGTCCCCTTTTCCACTTCTCCATTGTTCCCACAGTCAGGACTTGAAAGCAGAGGCAGCTTTTGCCACAACCCACCATCCCCTGGAAGATGTGAATTAGTCTTTCCTGTATTTTCATCATTCATAAACTACCAGCATCTCCCCTCCCGCTCATTTCCACACGTTTGCTTGGAATTTAAAGAGTTCAATTTGCAAACACCTCTCCTGAGGAGGAGGAAGAGCCACAAGTTTTTGCAGCGAACCCAGCAGCTCCTTGTTTTCCTTCCAGAGATGATTCCTGCCCTGCTCCATCAGTGCCAGATGCCCGGGCACATCACTAAGCCTCCAAGGACACTCCGTGGTGGAATCAGAGCTCGAATATTTATAATAACCCCAGCCCCAGTCGAGGGCGTTCAAGGGTCTGGGGTGTGGTTTTACACACTGCACCCCCCAAAATCCAGCCCTCCTGATGCTGGGGGACTGTTGCTAATTGAGAGGCCCTTCAATTAGCTGGCATGAGAAATAAGAAAAATTCCCTTGGTGGAAATGCCGCGGAGCCACCTGAGCTCCACCCCAGAGCCGCGGGGCTGGAATTACCGAACCCCAGGTAATTAGTGCTGCAAAGGGAGGACAATTAGCAGAGGCTCATTAGTGCCCTGAGCTGCTCCGTGGCCCGAAGCCGGTGCCGGGCGCACGGCAGAACTCGGCTCACACGGATTTCACAGCAGCCTCCGCGGGGCACCGTTCTGCTTGGGAATTCAGAAAAGCAAAGGAAGTGTCGCTGCCTGGTTCCACTGCGGGCCAGGACCTGCAGGACCCCTCCAGCCTCCTCCTTGTTCCCACCCCGCTCCAGCTCCTCCCCTGTCAGATCAAAGGGGAAGGGCTGCGATGAGCTGCTCAGTCTCCTGCGCTATTTCCCACAGGGAAAATGAAGCTCCCTGCCCAAACAATAATTCAGGGACCTGCTGCCAAAAATTCCTCCTCTGCCAGCTAATCCCTCTCTGGGTTTGGACAGGCTCGGGGGTGTTTTATCTCCCCTCTGGTGTCAGAGCTGTGCGTGCAGAGCTGCCGAGCAGTGATCCCGTACCAGGGCTTGCTGGTTTCTGGTGCATCCCGGATGCAGGACACCAAATTTGTCCGTGGGATAAATCCCGGAGCAGAGCCGGAGATTCCAGGAGCAGGGGATTAGAGGGAAAGAAATGCCGGACGAGTGCCTGGGGCAGCCTGGCTGGAAGGGGGATTGAAATCTTTCGAACCAAGAGGGTGTTTAAAGTCACCTTGGCGGAATACAAAGGCAGAACCTTCCCGGGGGTGTCCGGGGTGCAGCCGAGCTCCCCGGAGAGGAGGGGGTTGTGTAACTGTCCCGTTTCTTGCAGGCAGTGATGTTATTCCGGGCATCTCCCCCGTACCCGTCTCCCCTGGACCACAGGGATTTCCCCGTTATCAGAGGGCTCATGCTGAAGCTCCTCAGCCCCAGCACAACCCAGATCTGCTCCTCTGGATGCCCTTCATGCTCTGCATTTCCCTCAGCCATAGCTGCTCTTTGCCCGGGTGCAGGAAGTGACCCTGGCTAGTTCCAAGTAGATTTTGGGGGTAAAAGATAAACACCAAAAAAGGTCGGATTTTGCCTACAGCCCCAATCACCCTGTGGTCAAAGCCCTTCCAAAGCTGGGTTTGGAGGGGAGATGGTGCCAGGAATATAAATTTAATTATTTTTTCTTAATAGATGCCCTCACTGGGATGAGGGTAAATTTAAGGACTGTAGGTTGTAGGGGTAGAGAAATGATAAATAAGTAGTAAATAATAAAGTATAAAATTATAAAACCTCCCTTAAGGACCTGATCAAAGGTCGGGATAATCTCCTGTCCCTTTCCATCACAGAAGGCTGGAGATGTCTGTAAGATGCTCCAAGCCGGGCTCTCCTCCGGGACAGGAAGGTTTAATGTGCTCATTAACGTCACGAGAGGAAAAATAGCTCAGAGGACAGAAAAGGATGCTGGAGGGGGGGAAATCGAGGTGAGCGGGTCCCTCAAGAGCAAAGGAACGTCACCGAGGAGGAATTCAGGAATTCAGGCTGAAGCCGGCCGGTAGAAATGTGCCACCTCCTCCTCTGCCTTCCTCCGTCCTGGGAGGGTGAGGAGGGGATGGAGGAGGAAGAGGAGGGTGGGAAGATAACCTGGGTGAAGGTAGAGGCGGGATCCAGCCCTGGGTGAGGCCAACGGGGACGAAATCACTCTGGAGTACCCAAGGCGAGATGGCCGTGAGCAGTAGCAAGCTCCGGAATGGAAAGAAAGAAAAAATAGAGAAATAAAACAAAAAATCCCTGTTATTTTAACGGCTCCTGCCAACCTGCCTGGTCCTGTCCACCCAGGGTGCTTATTTATTTATTAATTTATTCCTGGAGGTGACAAGCCCGCTGGCGCTGGGGTCGGAGCCAGCATCCAGCTGCACCCAGGCGTGAGGAAGGGCCACGTCCCTCCTCTCCCTCGTCCCCCACCGATGCCCTTTGCTGGGCTGTGCCAGCTGTACCCGCTGCTGCAACTGGTCCCAGTCACCCCGGGGCGGGGACGGAGATGTCCCACGTGGTGGTGGTGGCACTGTGGCTGTCCCCTCCTGGAAAGGCGCCCGCTGTCCCCACGACCACAGGCGAGAGGTAGGTGGGCAGCGGGGGATGCTCCAACCCTTGGGCTTTCCCCTCCCCTCCGCTTCTTAAAGCCATTATTTTACAGTGATATTAAAAAGGGCTCTTTCGCCCGCTGTAAATCCCTCTCCCGGTGTGCGGGTCCCTGTCCCCCCTCTCCGGCTCCCTCCCGGGGACCAGCTCAGACCTCGCCACGTCACGGACAAGACTGGTCCGCGCTGGACCATGCGGAGCATTATTGGGGATTAAAGGTGGCATCCGCCAGAAGGGCACGTCCTCCTCCCCCGTCTCGCCGCCGGCGGTGGGGGCAGGAGGTGGGTGGCCGGGTCCCCCTTCCCCGGGCGAGGGGGAGTGGGGAGAGGGTGTCCCCAACGTGCCACCAGGGCTTTCCATGGAGCCCCGGCTGATCTCTGGGCTCCCAGGGGGATGGCGGGGCCGAGGCCCCGCGCGGGGCCGGATCCCGCGCCTGCCAAAGCCCGGCTCGGGCGCGGGGCTGCCAATTCCCCGGTGAGCCCAGGAGAGAGGAGCCTTCCCAAGGACATGGTCTGCGTTATCCCAAAGGCGCCTTCCAAGGGTATGGCTGCACTTTTTGCTCACCTCCGCTTTCCCTGCACATCCCTGTCTGTGTTTGCTCACTCTCTCCCCAGATGCAGAGAGCCTTGGCGCTTCCATGCCCTGTCCAGGTAAGTCCTCGCAGGTGCTGGCGTGGGCGGGCAGCGGGAAGAATCTCCTCCTTTCTCACCCCTTCGAGGGGTGATGGGGAGGGGAGGGGACAGGAGAGGGGAGAAGAGGCTCAGCATCTCCAGTAATCTGGAAAAACCTTGGGAATGGGCATTGTTCACTGCAGGGTGGTCAAAGGAGGGGGGAGGAGGAGGGGATTGCAGGCAGGAGGGTTTCACTGGATGCAGAGAGCCTGGTGGAAACCACAGCCTCGACTCACTGGGATGTGATGGGTAAAACACAGACTCTCCCTCCAAACGACCTTTCTCTTTCACCGTCGCTTTCCCTCGCGTGGTTTTTTTGTTATTATTATGATTTTCCACAGGCAGGGATTTCCGCTGAAGGATATTAGTTAATCAGATTCTGAGAAGCAGATGTTGGGTGATTTAGGAGGAAAAAATGAGGCAACTTTCTAGTTCAAGCCTCAGCTGGAGCCCGGAGCGTGGTGCAAAGCTTAGGGAGGATGTTTTGTGGCTTTGGATGCACCGTTAATTTTGGTGTTAATTAAAAACAAGACAGGTAAGGTGGTTTGGGGTCAGGTGGGGCACCTGTCTCCAGTGATGGGACAAACAGACATCAGCATGCTCTGGGTCTTGTAAAGGAACCTCAGAGCTCTGCATCCCATGGGAAACTGTTGCAAGGACTTGAAATGGAGCTAAAGAGCTCTGGGAATTTCATGGTCAGCTTTAGCTGCTCTTTGTTCCACTGCCAAGAGAAGTTCCTGTACCTGTGGACCCCTCTGAGTCCTTCCCCTGGCTGGAGGTGGGGTGGGCTGGGTCAGCTCACCCTGCCACTGAACATTAAACTCTGCTTCAATCTTTATTTTATTCTGATTTAAAAATCTGCTTGGGATTTATATTAAGAAAAAATAAGAATGAAAGAAGGGAATTATGTGTGCTGCTTTTCTTCTTTAATATTTATTTTTCCCTTGAAAGTGCTTTATCTGGGCCAGGTTTGTTCCAGTATCCCTTTGTAGGCCTCCTGATGCTCCTGAAACCAGGATTATCCTCACCTCTGGGCTGCTGCTCTGATGCTACAAATCATCCTGCCAACACCAGCTTTTCACAAAGCCACCAAATAGTCCAGCCTGGGATGAATCCAGCCCCATGGAGAGCAGCTGCACCTTGGGCATGTCCGAGCTGGACACGGCTGGGGCTGGAGGACTCAGGTTTGGAGTCCTTGAGGCTCCCCAGCTTTGCCTGAGGCCACTTTGAGGACACAACCACGCTGCTGCTGCAGACGTTTGTTCTGTCCCTTGCCCCAGCCACTCCTCTCTGCATGTCCCCAAGAGGGAAATTCGGCACGAAGCCAGCCTGAAGCAGCTCTATAGGGCTGGATTTCTAAGAACAGCCAAGCTTTGTGAGTTTAGTTCAAGCAAAGAAACCTGGTCTGTAAATAGCTTATGATAAATTGTAGGATTTGTCCCCAAATCCAGTATCTCTTCTACAGAGGAGAGAGTGAGGTGGAGCCTTGTCTGGGACATGGATGCTGGGTCCTCTATGAACTTCTGCTGTCAGGGCTGTAAAGCTGAGAGGAGGAGAGGGAGGATTTGTAGCAAGTCAGGCTCTTCATGCCCATTTCTGCAACAGATTGGGGATTTTGGCTTGTTCTACTCCAGCTGTGCATCAGCAAGGATGGATCCTCGGCTTCCAGGGAGGCAAAACCTTCAGCACCCCAAATCACTCCAGTGGAACAGGGAGCTCGAGGCACTGGGGGCAGCTCGGGCCCCATGGGGGATGGGTCCCTGCCCAGCACTGGGAAGCAAACCCAGCACTGGGGACCATCCTCATCACAGGACTGGCCCCGGCGCCACTGCTGCTGCTCCGTGGCCTCAATTGTGTTGCTATTCCTGGCAGTTGAGGGCATTTGGGTTTTTTGTCTCCCTCTCTCTGGAGCTGGCTGGGTAAGAAAGCCAGAGTGCCCTTGGTGAGCAGCGGTCACGCAGAGCAGCTCCACGTGTCCTCCTGTGGTGTCTCATGTCTGGGAAATACATTTGGAGGGGAAATAAATGAGGGCACTGAATTTACTTAGAAAGTTCATTCTGGGGAAAATCTCCACAGAACTGTTCCCTGTTAACACCTAATTTCTTTCTGTGCTTCTCCCTGAGGCAGGACAGGTAATTTCCCAGCTCCATAACTTGGCCTGGTCCCTGGGCTCCTCTTTGACTTTGCTGAGTTCAGAATGATGTCGGTGTGTGGGGAGACGTGTGCCCAGGAATATTTGGGGGCATGGCGACGGTTTCTGAGTGCCTCTCAGAGCTGGGCTGGGAAATAATCCACCCCGTGGCCTGAAAGGTGCTCTCCAAGGGATCCCAAGGCTTAGTCCTGAGCTTAGTCCTGAGCTTAGTCCTGAGCTTCTTCCTGGGGCTGGGAATATCAGGTCTGTTATGAAGGAGGACTGGGAGAGCTCTGGAGGATGGCACCCCATCCTCTGCCTGCCCCAAGGCAAGGGGTCCTGTTCCTACCCCTCTTCCCAGACCAAAGGGGTTCTCCAAGGCTGGTGGACATTTCTCTTCCCGGTTTGCTTCCTCCTGGGCTGCACTCCCCAAATTCCATGTGGTTCCTGCTTTGGGAATTGCTTCCAAGCAATGGTTGACCCATCTGCAATGTGCCCAGGACCTCCTGAGGTTTGACCCAATGCCTCTCCTGCCTGGATCAAGGGCTGCTCTTAACTTGGGACAGCCGTGTTTAAAACCTGCAAATCCTGCTCAGAGGTTTGGATCCGCACTTGGAAACGGATGAAAGAACCCCTTGGTCTGGGATCACTGGGGAGAAGCTGGGTGGGACACCTGGATTCACCCCCATCCTCTGCTGCTGCCTGACCTTTCATCCTTGGGTTCTGTAGGTGGTTTGTGGAGGTTTAACAATGGCAAAGCCCTGCCAAAACAGTCTGCAGGATCCAAAGAGGAGTGACTTGCTGGAAGCCATTTTGCTACTCAACGGCATTAATGCTTCCCTTAAAAAACAAAGCAGGATTGTGCGGCCTCAGGTTTGTTTTACCCTGCATATGCACAGTTCAGCTCTGTGTCCCTGTCCCTTGCAGATCCTCCTAGCGTGGGAGAGGCGCGGGCAGCCGGCGTCGGCCGCGGGGATTTCTGCTGCTGAGCTGATTAGCGTATGATGGACGTGGCCAGTTGGAAGGAGATGGAGGTGGCACTAGTCAGTTTTGACAACGCTGATCAGATCGTGGAGGATCCCTGCTACTCCAACGACCTCAGCCCCGCCGCGCAGTCGCGGAAGGGCCACCCCAGCTGCGCCAACCTCCTGTCCAACCTGCGGATCCTCATCAACAGCGAGAACGCCAACAATGAGACCATCTTCTCCAGGTTCTCCACCGAGTTCAGTGATCACCTGGTGGGGGAGAGGGTGGGCATGGATGAGGGGGACCAACGAGTCATCATCAACATCGCCGGGCTGAGGTTTGAGACACGGCTCAAGACCCTCGACCAGTTCCCCGAGACCTTGCTCGGGGACCCAGAAAAGAGGATGCGCTACTTCGACTCCATGAGGAATGAATATTTCTTTGACAGGAACAGGCCCAGTTTTGATGGGATCCTGTACTATTACCAGTCTGGGGGGAAAATACGGCGCCCGGCCAACGTCCCCATCGATGTCTTTGCTGATGAAATCACCTTCTATGAGCTGGGTGATGAAGCCATGGACCAGTTCCGGGAGGATGAAGGGTTCATCAAGGATCCTGAGACCCTCTTACCAACCAATGACTTTCACAGGCAGTTCTGGCTGCTCTTCGAATACCCTGAAAGTTCCAGTGCAGCCAGAGGCGTAGCTTTGGTCTCTGTCCTGGTCATTGTCATCTCCATCATCATCTTCTGCATGGAGACCCTGCCAGAGTTCCGGGAGGAGAGGGAATTTAGGTCCACCCAGGAGCTTTCTAAGAATGTGACAGACACCTTCCTGTCCCACAGCACCTTCACGGACCCTTTCTTCGTCATAGAGACCGCCTGCATCGTCTGGTTCTCCTTTGAGCTCTTTGTCCGGTTCATCGTGTGTCCCAGCAAGACCGAGTTCTTCAGGAACATCATGAACATCATCGACATTGTGTCCATCATCCCCTACTTCGTGACGCTCACCACCGAGCTGATCCAGCAGAGCGAACTCAACGGGCAGCAGAACATGTCCTTGGCCATTCTGCGGATCATCCGCCTCGTCAGGGTCTTCCGCATCTTCAAGCTCTCCCGGCACTCCAAGGGGCTGCAGATCCTGGGGCAGACCCTCAAGGCCAGCATGAGGGAGCTGGGTTTGCTCATCTTCTTCCTCTTCATCGGCGTCATCCTCTTCTCCAGCGCCGTTTACTTCGCGGAAGTCGATGAGCCGCAGTCCCATTTCTCCAGCATTCCCGACGGCTTCTGGTGGGCCGTGGTCACCATGACCACCGTGGGCTACGGGGACATGTGTCCCACCACGCTGGGCGGGAAGATCGTGGGGACTCTGTGCGCCATCGCGGGGGTGCTGACCATCGCCCTGCCCGTGCCCGTCATCGTCTCCAATTTCAACTATTTCTACCACCGGGAGACGGAGAATGAGGAGAAGCAGATGCTGCCAGGGGAGGTGGAGCGGCTGCTGGCCAGCGTGGCCACGGGCAACGGCAGCATGGAGTCACTCAATAAGACCAATGGGGGTTACCCTCGAGATAAGGCCAAAAAATGATGGTTGAGGCCCTGAGGGACTGGGCACGGTCAGGTGGGATTGGCTGGAAAATGCATCCAACATCTGCATGATCTGATTTTTTTTTTTTAAAAATGTGGTGGCTCTTTTTTTTTTTTTTTTAGACATTTTTCAATCTCTGATTTCCTGTGGCTGTTCAAATAAATATCATCTTTCTTATCTCTCTGCCCTGCCCATCAGTCTGGTGTTTTTTATTTGGTGCTCATCTGCTTGACATTTCTCTTCTCTGTCCCTGGCGTCAGAGTGGAATTCCCCACACACAGAGATTTCCCCATTTACTGGAGAGGACAAAGGGCAAAATGACATTAAATGCTTGGCTTGGTGACACTCAGCTGTCCGGGGATGAAGGTGGGTCCAGCTCCCTGCTTTGCTAAACCCATTTTAAATAGTTCCTCCCCACCCACCACTTCAGACGTGGGGTCTGACAAATCCCCAGACCTGTGACAGCTCTGGCTGAAAAATAAACTGGCAAAAAGAAAAGAGAAGGGACATTTTTAGCTGGATGAGTTCCCTGGTCTGCCTGACTAATTAATTTTGATGGCACAGCAGGGTGGGCAGTCAGGGATGGACCCAAGGCAGCAGGGGGGGATTTGGGGTTGCTGACCAGGTGCAGAGGCACAGCCACCCCAAAGGTTCAGGGCACCGCAGCTCAAAGCCCACCAGGGTTTCTGCTGGAAAGCTGAGCTCTGAGAGAGGGAATGGGATTTCTCCTGCAACAAATGCTCGTTATCTGGTCTACAAACAGCCCTGGGGATGAGCCACTGTGACCTTGAAGCTTTTATTGTCACTTCTGGTGCTGCAAAAGGAGCACAGAGCAATGAGAGCCAGCATTTCCTGACAGCTCCGCTCCCTGTTGTAACAAGGCACTTCTGCTTTCCTAAAAATGTAAATTTCCAGTGGCACTTTGGATGGGAGCAGCCAGCAACAGCTCATTTTGCCATTCTCTCCAATGCCAGCAGGTTTTCTGAGAAAAACATTTTGTTCCCACTTCACTGTTTCACTCGACTTTTTTTTTTATTTTATTTTTTTTGTAAGTTTCTGCCTTTCATTAAAATCCCAGCTTCTCATGCAGTGTCTCATCCACTCTGATGTCCCACACCTGCTGCACGGATGTCTCATCTCCTGACGGATCCCCGTGATCATTACACAGAGTGTCAGCATCCCTGGTTTTGCAATTTCATTCAGAAAGCAGTGGTGGAACAGGGGTTGGATTTATTGCTCCTGCACTGTTGGAAAATGTGGGTTTGGGCTCGCTGGGATTTCCCCTGTAGCAGAAATCCCACAGCCCTGGTGGGAGTGGGGTGTTATTTTGGTTTTGGGGGATCCTGTGCCCTGTCTTTCTGCAATGAGGGATTTTGCACCCCGGGAGATGGATCTGAGACATGACCAGTACAATTCCTTTTCCCTCTGGGACAAATCTCAATTACCACCTGCTCTCCCTCTTGTTTTTTTCCCATCCCTCCACCATCCTTTTCCCCTCCCTTGCAGCCCTCACACCATCATCTCAGACAGGAGGAACTGTCAGAGCTGTTTAATCTCCTTCCCACTGTGTCCAAGTTCCATCATCTGTGGGGACGCTTGGAGAACGCACAGCTGGGCACAGCTGGAGGAGGCACAGCTGGGAACAGCTGGGAACAGCACTCAAACATTCCCAGCTCCTCTGTTTCACCCCTCAATTCTCTCCAGCAGCTCCTTCACATCACTATTTTTATTTCATAGCAGGTTATTTCTCTTTTTCTTCTAGAAAACTTTATTTCCCCCCTCCCCCCATTCTTTTGTACTTTTAGTGCTCCCCTCCCCAAATTCTCTCCCAGCCTCTCTAATTGGACGCACTTTTGGTGGTTTTTCCTTGGGAAATCACCATGAAAAACTCTGATGAAAGGGTTTGGGCTGGAAAATATTCAACCTGATCAGCCATGAGCACATTTCCATTCCTCCTGCAAACATGGACTGTAATGGTGCTGGGATGGGTGGATGGATGGATGGATGGACGGATGGATGGACAACCTGATTCTTATAAACTTGTAAACTATCCTCAAATAAAAGAATAAATGCTTCAAAATCTGCTATGCAGAAAATATTGTTTATTTGGACTCAACTTTTTTTTTTTCTGGCTTTGTGCTGCTCCATGGCAACACAATTCCAGCAGGGAATCTTGTGTGGGAGGGTGGAGACATGGGGCAATGTAGAATCCCAGAATGGTTGGGGTTGGAAGGGACCTTAGAGCTCATCTCATTCCACCCCCTGCCATGGGCAGGGACCTTCCCCTCTCCTGGGCTGCTCCAAGCCCTGTCCAGCCTGGCCTTGGGCAATCCAGGGAAAGGCAGCCACAGCTGCTCTGGAAAACAGATAATTGCATCTCTCCAGCCCTGTGAGATGAGGACAAACTCTGCAGATTGTCTGGCACCACGGTGGGAGACCAGGTCCAAGGGGGATCCCTGAATGATGCCACGGGAAGGGGATCAGAGACATGAAACCTGTCCAGACACACCAACCTATTCCCAGTTTGTCCCAAAGAGGAGGAAAACCAGGCTACAAACTCCCAGTGTCAACGCTAATGTGAACCTGCAAGAAACCCCATTTTCCTGCACAATTTGCATCTTTGTCCCTTCCCAAACACAGGCCCAAAGCTCAAAGCTCAACGAAATCCATAGAAAGCCCTCAATAACTGTCCTGTTCCAGAGTCAAGCCCTAATGAGCCAATCTGTCATGTCCTTCTGCACAGAGGATGGGTTCCGTCTTCCAATTTTTTACTGCCTCAGGAAAAGCTAAAAGAAGAACCCCCTTTGCTCCATCAGAAAAGTGTCCTGGCCATGCTTTATCCTTGGAGCATGACAAAACCTGTGGCCAGGTGTGAAATATTTGCAGGTAGGAATGACTCCCTCCTTTGAGCTGAAATTCCCGAGAATCCCAGAACGGTTTGGGTTGGAAGGGACCTTAAAGCTCACCCAGTCCCACCCACTGCCATGGGCAGGGACACCTTCCACTATTGCAGGTTGCTCCAAGCTCTGTCCAACCTTGGACACTTCCAGGATGGAGCACCCGGGACCTCAGGTTTGGAGCCACGAGGTGGCACTCCAGGATCGGCATTTCCCTGCCACGGGCAGTCCCGGCTCTCCAAAGAAGCTTTTCCTCTCTTTATTCCTTTATTGGAATGTGAACACTGCTGCAGGAAGGGCTGCCCCTTCTCTTTGCAGGGAATTCTCAGCACCGTGCGGGAGGAGGATTTAGGAACTGCCCCCTGGCACGGCATGGAGGGAGCTGGTCCTGCCTGGAATAAGGACCAAGGTGCCACTGCCACCCAGCTCTGCAAGGACAGATCCAGCCCCTGGCTGCTCCTCCAGGTCTTGTCCGTCCTGGCAGGGCTGATCCCCGCATGGCTGATCCTCGGAGTCGCGGTTCCCGCTGCACCTGCCTCATTTCTTGTTGCTCACAGTGATGCCTTGTGAAGGCTGATCTGGAACAGAGGCTGGATAGAGCTAAATAACTAAGCAGAAATTTATTAGGATGTCTCCATGGATCCACCTTAGGCAGCACAAGAGCCCGGCCAGGGCTACACCCGAAGTGAATCAAAATGGTCACAAAATGGACAACTGCTCACGGGGTCTCTCACTTTTATAAGTTCTGCTCCATTTGCATCTTGGAGTTCATTGTCCAGTTCCAGCTTTAGCCCATGCAGTCCCATCCTGCTCGTTTTTCCTCTCTCCAGCCCATGTTGTTTGTGCTCCTGGCGCTGAGATTTGGATTGGTTGTCCTTGGTCCCCAGCTGGAGAAGGAATTGTTTTGTCTCCCTCCTCTGTGAAGAGATCTCACCATCTCCTCATATGAAGCCCAGACGCACACACTAAAGCAGCGCAGAATCTGAAAAATAGAAAAGCTAAACCTGAGGCATCAACAGTAATGAGAAAATTCCTGTGACGGAGCTGAGGGCACGTGCCCAAAATCTGGGGCTGGGTCACTCTTGGGCTTGGGCACAAGGGATTCCCACCAGCTGGGCTGGGAATCCCAGGGATGTGTGATCCCAGGGGTGGGGGGCAAATCACACTCCCACCACCCCACATCACATCCTCCTCTAGAGTCAGCTCAGATTTTACACAGTGCAAGAAGGGAATAATTAATTTCCAACCCCAATCACCTGGATCTCTCCCTCCACATCCCTGTTCCTGCTGGGTATGGCTCCAGTGGTGGAAGCTCATTTACCAATAAATAAATAAATTAAGTCCCTTGCCCCTCAGCACTGCAGAAATGAAGACACAGCAGGGACTTGGATCTCTCTCCTGGCTTCCTGCTGAGCAATTCCACTGCAGCTGCTCCTGGGGAAAGAGGCAGCCCCTGTGTTAATGGGTTGGAGAAGTTACTTTCACAACTTCACAAAAAGAACTGCAGGTTCTGTACTTCTGTAAAAGCCTCACCAATAGGAGGCACCGGGTGAAAGCCTTTTCCTGCCCTCTTGGGTGGTCCAAGGGAAATCTCCAGCTGAGCCACATCCTCCTGGGGGACTCCCGGCCCTGGGGTGGCTTTGGGCTGTCAGACTTGTAGGGAAAATGGGAACAAGCCCTGTGCCCAGGGATGGGGAGCTACCGGGGCAGGAGCTGGTGGGACATGGTTGTGGGTCTGCTCTGAGGTGGTTTGTATCTGGGGTGGAAATTCGGGGGTTCCAGAATCCCCCACTTGTTGTAGCCCCAATAAAAGAGCCAATCTTGATTTCTACCCCTCAGCCTTGCAGTGATCACAGCTCTCAAGGGCCCTCAGCAGAACAGTGATGACCAAATGGTCCTTGGCCACCACAGAGCAGCTCCTTCCTGACTGCTGTGATCCCATCAGAAATAAACACACAGCCAGCAGCTCAGGACCACCAACACTTTATTTGTGCCAAAAGCCGTGGTCAGGGTTGGGTGTGGACAAAACCCCAGCACCGCTCCCATCGTGGTGGATCTAAACAGCCTTGGCCAGCCCAACGCGGTTGTTGGCCCGGTCAAAGATGCTGTAGTACACCCTGATGAAGACATCTCCCAAGATCCAGAGGTCCCCAGAGGTGTCCTGGAAGCTGCTCATGCAAGATCCTTGGTTGTGCTGCATTTGGGAACAAGAAGGAAATTGAGGAAGTGTGGGCTGGAATCTCTTCTTGCATTGCCCTGGAGGGCCGTGGCCATCCATGTCCCACGGGAATGGGGGACACCAAGGTGGCCAGAGCCACTGGAGAGAAGAGAAGGACCTTGAGAGAGGCTCCTGCAGGCAGGAGCAGCTGGCTCCCACGTACCTGCTCGGTGTAGGCCACGGCGGACACGGGGTACCGGACCCCGTCGATGACGAAGATGACATCGGGCATGGCAGCGATGGAGCTGCAGTTCACAATGTGCTGCAGGGAGCAGAGGGAAGGGGCTCTCAGCAGGGAAACATGGCCAGAGGTTGAGGAGTGAGGGGGGACCTCACTGGGGCCTTCAACCTCCTCCCGAGGGGCGGCAGAGAGACAGCTCCAAGCTCTGTGAGCAGGGACAGGACCCAGGGAAGGGCTGGAGCAGTGTGAGGGCAGGGTCAGGCTGGAGTTCAGGGGAAGGTTCTTCCCCCAGAGGGTGCCGGGCACTGCCCAGGCTCCCCAGGGAATGGGCACAGCCTGAGGCTGCCAGAGCTCCAGGAGTGCTTGGACAGCGCTGCCAGGGATGCCCAGGGTGGGGTTGTTTTGGGGTCTGTGCCGGGCAAGGGTTGGACTGGATGATGCTGGTGGGTCCCTTCCAGCTCAGGACATCCTGTGATTCTGTGTCTCTGACATGAACCAGAGAGCCCCAGGGTGTCCCTGACGGGGTTGCCATGAGCATGGGATGGTTTCCCCGAGTGTGGGAGCAGCCTTGGCTGGGCTCTGCTGTGCCAGCAGCCTCCTGGGCCAGCAGGGCAAGCTCTCACCTCTCCATACTCGTCCTGCCTGGCCCCAACTGCGCTCTGGATGTTCCTGATGCCCAAGAGTGGCCCAGCCACGAGGGAAGTTCCAGTGTCGATGATGGCCTGGCAGCCACCAGTGCACGCGACCTCCTGGCTGTTCACAACGATGCTGTGGGGAGAGACCAACCAGGGGCTGTGAAATAACCAATGGGCCTTAGGGATGGTTTTTAACTCCCTTTATAGGAGTTAAAGCTGGGTAACCCCGAGTGCTGCCTGTGAGCCTTTTCCTGTCTGGAGCTGCAGAGCCAGCCGGGAACGCAGCCACCATTGCAGACATGGGCACTGAACACGTCCCAGCAGCTGGGACCTATTCCAGCCCAATAAAGGAGGTTTTGACCCATGATTTTGCTCCCCTCATCACCAGAGACATCCCCTAAATCACAGGACCTATGCTGTGCCCCAGGCACAAAGCATCCTCCTTTTGGGTGTCAATTACCAAAGGACTGCACAGTTTGTCCCCTTGTCCCCCTGCATCCCTCAGCCCTGGGGTGGGGATGTCAGTGGAAGCCTCTGGTGCTGCTGGGCTCAGTGTCTCTCTAGAAGCAATGCTTTGAGGTGACCAGAGAGCAACAGAGCTGGTTTGTCACCTGTCCATGGAGATCTGCCAGTAGCCCTGGTAAGAGACAGGGATCCAGCTGATGGGGCCAGTGAAATAGGACTCATCGATGCCCCCGAAGATGACCACGCTCCCTTCTGTGTCACTGGATGATGCAAGGAAGAAAAACAAGGGAGATTTGCCATGTGGTTCAGTGCAGGGCCGAGTGTCCCAAGGGTGGGACGCCGATGGTGTCACATCCCCTCCTCCTCACCACAGCACCCCAGCAGGGCCAGGGCCTTTGGAACCAGGAGCCATGAGCCTGGAAGCTGTTTCCCAGCGAGCCATAAGCCCTCTGGGGAGGCTGGTGGCCCCCAGCCCTTGCACACGGTGTCACAGACACGATATCCCAGGGCAGCAGTGACAAGGGAGGAGCCAGAGCCACCAGTCCCCCCTTCCCCAGCCCCGCAGGCCGGGGTGTCTCACCGGGACAGGTAGACAGAGAAGAGGTTCTCCTGCAGCAAGCTCTGGTTCACCAGGTTATCAAAGACCGGCGTGATGCCATCAGCAGCCAGGTTTGGGTATCCCAAGCCCAGGATCCCATCGAATTGGACCTCGACGAAGAACTGGCCGGGCTCGGCGGTGCTCAAGCCGAAGAGCTGGTTGGTGTCCACCAGAGAGGCCACCTGGGGACAGGGAGGTGCCATGAGGCCGGGAGCAGGCACTGGGATTCTGGTCTTCGTCTGGTGGGGAAGGAGCAGGCGATCTCCTGCTGCAGGTGGAGCAGGAACTTCAGACAAAGGTTATTAAAGAAGCCCAAAAACCAAGATAGGAGGGGCTGAGAGGGGCCCTGGCTTTCTGAGCCCCTCCTCAGAGACAGGAGTCTGGAGGCTGCTGGAGCCAATCTTACCTCAGAACATCAAGGGTTTGAATTCTGTGACCTCGCCCTACAACTTTTAATGATAGGAAATCACACGCATTTAATAAAAGATGAAATATTTAGTAGGAAATTGAACAGAGAAAATATAACAGATGAATTACTGCACAGGATAAAACTGAAGAACTACAGATAGATTCCAGCATAACATAAACGGTGCGCTACAGCAAGGTACCTGAATTAAAGCTGGCAAAAGGAATAGGATTGATTAGGAGTTGGATGTAACTTGCCACCAAAACAATGATAATCTGCACAGATTCCTTCATTAATCCCTGAAGGGGTGTCCCCAGCCACAGGAGAAATCCCACACATTTCCAGGAAAATGTGCAGAAGATTTCTGCTTTGTGGAAGTTTGGTGTGGCTTTTAAAGCGAGTGTCTGTGAGTCATAAATCTGGCTTATCTCGCCAGATCTCACTTTAACAGTGAGATGTTCATTGGCAGCTGGGAGATGCCAGCCCGGTGTTGATCCCATGGCTCCAGAATAACTGAGTGCAGTTATTCTGGGCTCCCTGGTTAGCAAACAGGCCAGCTTTAGGGGTGGGGTTTCCCCAGAGCCCCAGCCATGCACGGGGACACTCACGGTGACGGTGTCGGAGCCCACGATCCCCTCCATCTCGCCCGTGCCGTAGTGGATGGACAGACTCAGCCCTGTGCTCTTGTAGGTGGAGGACTGAGAGGGGTCAAACACCTGGTGGGTTCCTAGATAAGTGGAAAAACACAGAATTAAACCTTTTGGGCAAGGCCAAGCCTAAGGGAAGCGTGGGAGGAGGAGTCCTGCTGAACTGCTGCTTATCATCCTGCCTTCAGGAGTAATTCAGCCGTGAGCATTTGCTGCTCATCCTTCCCCTCCTCCAGCAACCAGAGATCCACAGGCATTCCCATCCCCCTTGGACAGATGGGGAAACTGAGGCACCAAGCAGTAATCACATCACCTGAGGAATGCAGCTCTGGGCAGCCCCTGCACCTCAGATATTCCCCACTGCAGCTCATTGCACAGCTACCGAGGGCCCAGCTGGGTGATCCCCTCCCCCTGGCAATGTCACCCCAATTTTCGGGCTCGGTGGAGCTGTTACAAAAACAGGACGTGCAGCTGGGCCCGGCTTCTACTCACGGCAAGCCAGGCTGGGGCAGGACACAGAGGGGACCCAGAGGTCGGAGGAGCCGGTGTCGAAGACCACGCTGAAGTCCTGCGGGGGGGTGCCAATGGAGATGGTCCCGTAGTATTCCACCTGCAGCCAGGCCAGGGATGGATTTGGAGGCATGAAACCAAACCTGGAGCTTCCCCAGGCTTGGTCCCCTGCTTCGTGGAGAGCCCCTGCTTCCAGCAGCGCTCCTGGGAGACATTGCTCAGGGCCACCAGCGGGCAAGGAGGGGTGGGGATGTGAGCTGAAGGCTTTGGGATGAAGGGCTTGGGTTTGGACAGAGGGATGGACATCCCACCATCCCTGCCAGGGCATTGAGCCCATACTCACATCGAGGGTGTTCAGCAGAGGCTCGGTGGCCACCCTGGTTCCATTGGGAAAAGCATGGGGGAATTTGGTGCCGATGTCGTAGTGGTGATGCTGGAAGAACTGGTGCAGCAAATCCTTCTCCCTGAGGACATCTCTCAGCTTCTTCCCCCTTTCCAAGGGCAGCCTGGCACAAGCAACAAGGGAAAAAAAAGAAGAGTGAGATGAGATTTTGCTGCCTGCAGCTCCAGCGAGGAGTGTTTGGCACCTCCAATGTTCTGATCCAACAGCAGGAGCGCAGGAAACTCCCCCAAAACTCTGAGTTTTGGGATTTCCTCTAAAATCCCAAAGCAACCCTAGAAATCAGCCCCTCAGGCACATCCTCATTCTCTGCACCCTGGAGCTGCTTTCTGCAGCCTCAGACTTCCCCTCTGCTCCCCAAAGCCATGAAAAGCCTCCAAATTCTCATTTCCCCCTCACTTTTCCCAGTGGCCCAGGCAGTGATGCTGCTGTGGCTCACCTGGTGACACCCTGGCAGAGGGCAGAGGCAGCGCAGAGGAGCAGGAGGAGCCACATCCTGCCAGGACAGCCACCAGGGCCAGTTCCTGCTGGTTTATAAAGCCCTGCCCGCCCCAGCTGCCGTGCCAAGAGCAGCCGGGACCAGCGGGAGCTGCCCCCTCCCCTCCTTTGGGCACCCGGCCAAGGCAGGTGACACCAGGGACTGAAGGACACAGCACACACGAGTCACACGTCACCTGGCAGGGGGAACTGTCCCCTAATGCCACCCATGAGCCTCTCCTGGGGACCCCGTGCTCCCCACTGGATCCCAAACCTGAACTCTCCATCCTCTAGGCCCCAAATCCTTCATCTGGCCCAGGTACTGCCTTGCTGTGGGCATGGATCCAGAATTCCAGGATAATTCGTGTTGGAGGGGACTTTAAAGCTCATCCAGTCCCATCCCCTGTCATGGGCAGGGAACTTTCCCTGTCCCAGGCTGCTACAAGCCCTGTCCAGCCTGGCCTTGGGCACTGCCAGGGATCCAGGGGCAGCCCCAGCTGCTCTGGGCACCTGTGCCAGGGCCTGCCACCCTCACAGGGAACAATTCCTGCCCAATATCCCACCTAACCCTGCCTTTTGGCAGTGGGAGCCATTCCCTGTGTCCTGTCCTTCCATCCCTTGTCCCCAGTCCCTCTCCAGCTCTCCTGGAGCCCCTTTGGGCACTGGAAGGGGCTCTAAGATTTCCCTGGAGCCTTCTCTGGGCATGGCACTCAGTGCCAGGGTTTAGTTGAGGTGTTGGGGAACGGGCTGGACTCCATAATCTTTAAAGTCTCTTCCAACCTGGTGATTCAGTGAATTCTGTGAGTTCTCCTCTCCAGGCGAGCACCCCCAGCTCCCCCAACCTGCCTCCAGAGCAGAGGGCTCCAACCTTGGGAACAAAATCTCCTCTGGAATTGCTCCAGCAGCTCCACACCGTGATGCTGCAGCCCCCGGAGCTGGAGGCATCCTTTTGGCTTAGCAGCGAGGCACGCAGGGCCCCTGCAGGGAGCGCGGAGCTCTGTTTGCAGGAGCGTCCCCGGGCTGGCACGGGCGGGGCCCCGGCGGCTGCTGGCGCCTGTGACCCCCCCGTTATCGCTGACCCCGGCGGTGCCGCGGGATGCAAACAGCACAAGGTGACCCCGGGAGCCGTGCCCGAGCTACGGGACCCCCGCCCGGCGCTCCGGCCCCCCCGAGCTCCGGGACCGCCGGCCCGTGCCGGGAGCGCGGAGCGGGGGACGCGGACCCGCAGCCGGCACCGCCGCCCTGCCCCGCCCCTGCATAACCCAGCTTTGCAGGGGATTTGGCTCCTTGCGCCTGGAAGGGAAAAGACCTCGGGTTTTTTATTTAATTCGTTTTAATTGTTTAATTTCCTGTGGGAATTGCCGCTGCCGTGAGGATGCTGTGGGCAAAGCCACTCCCAATCTGGGGACTGGGATGTTCCCCCCACTGCAGGGACACGGAGGGTTTCCACAGTGGAGGTGGCTCTTGCAGTGCAGTAAAGCAGGGATTTATAATGATTTATATCAACTTATAATTATTTATAACTGATATATAAAAATATAACCGCTTATAATGATTTTTCTGCTGAAATGATCCAGGTGGTTTGTAGAGTGGGAAGTGGTTGGGCCGTGGCAGCCAAAAATGCAACGAGGCTCATCTCAGTTTGGTGTCAGGAAGGAGATCAAGATGGATTTGAATTGTGGGAAGCCACCAGGATGAATTGTAGGAACCACAAAAATTTGCTCCAAAAAAACAAATTAAAACAAAAAATTAAAATAAACATAAATTATTGAAATAATAAATATATTAAAGTAATGATGTTAATGTATAATGTATAAGGAATACTATTATTTCTAAGAAACTAAAAATATTATTATGTAGTCTGTATTTTAATATGATATAAATACATAAAACTCCTGACGTCCAGTGAGGAATAAACTAGAGTAGAAGAGAATAGAGAATTGAATATAAGGCAATTACATTAGAAGAGAATTACAATATAAGATAATGAGAATAAAATAAAATAATAGAATGGTAAGAGAATTATAGACTAAAATAATTAGAGAGAAGAGAGGAGAATTAGAGAGGAGAATAATTAGACTAGAATAATTAGAATAGAATAGAATAGAATAGAATAGAATAGAATACAATAGAATAGAATAGAATAGAATAGAATAGAACAGAGAAGAGGACATTCGCCTGCTGTTTGGAAAGCATCCATTAATTTATTTTAGGTGTGGAACATTCAGACCAGGATGTGGCGTGTGGGTTTGTGACACCTCGGCTGTGTCCTGGTCCTGTCCCATCCATGTCTCGGTCAGGTCCCATCCCAGCCATGTCCTGATCCCATCCCAGCCATGTCCTTGTCCCATCCCTGCTGTGTCCCTCTGCCATCCCAATCATGTCCTGGTCACATTCCAGCCGTGCCATGGTCAGGTTCCAAGGATGTCCTGATCCCATCCTAGCTCAGTCCCACTCCCATCCCTGCCCTGTCCTCATCCCATCCCTGCTGTGTCCTTGTCCCATCCCAATCATGTCCTGCTCATATCCCAACCATGTCCTGGTCAGGTCCCAACCATGTCCTGCTCCCATCCCAGCCTTGTTCTTGTCCCATCCCAGCCTTGTCCCTGTCCTGCTCCCATCCGAGACCTGTCCTGATAAGGTCATGTCCCATCTGTGTCCTTGTCCCATCCCAGTTCTGTCCTGTTCCCATCCCAGTCTTGTCCAGGTCAGGTCCCAGCCCTGTCCCGCTCCTGTCCCATCCATGTCCTTGTCCCATCCCATCCCTGTCCCGCTCCCATCCCATCCCTGT
>QUSF01000132.1:649213-663859 GCA_003676055.1 Chloebia gouldiae
CCCGCTCCCGTCCCATCCCTGTCCTTGTCCCATCCCATCACTGTCCTTGTCCCATCCCATCCCTGTCCCGTTCCCATCCCATCCCTGTCCCGTTCCCATCCCATCCCTGCCCCGCTCCCGCCCCATCCCTGTCCCTGTCCCATCCCATCCCTGCCCCGCTCCCGCCCCAGCCCTGTCCTTGTCCCGCCCCAGCCCTGCCCCGCTCCCGTGCCGCTCGGGCTCTCTGGCTCACCTTGGAGCAGAACATCAAACAGAGCTGGGGACTCGCACGTTCGGCCCGAGGGGCTCTTGGCTCCGCTCCGGGCGGGGAGGCGGCTCCGGGATCAAAGAGCCCCGGGGCTCCGCTGCCAGCCCGCGCTGATTTCCCCGTCCCTGCTTCGCCACTGAGCCCCCCCGGCGGGAGCTTGGCTCCTCCAGGGAGAAGTTACAGGGATATTTCCTAGGATAGTCCCCATTTCCTAGACGTTACAAGGATATTTCCTAGGATTTCCTACTTCCTAGACGTTAAAATGATATTTCCTAGGATATTTCCTATGAGTTAAGAGGATAATCCCTAGGATATTTCATATTTCCTAGAAGCTAAAAGGATATTTCCTAGGATATTCCCAATTTCCTGTAAGTTTAAAGGATATTTCCTAGGACATTTCCCATTTCCTAGAACATTTCCCATTTCCTAGAAGTTAAAAGGATATTCCCAATTTCCTAGAAGTTAGAAGGATATTTCCTAGGATATTTCCTATTTCCTAGAAGTTAAAAGGATATTTCCTAGGATATTTCCTATTTCCTAAAAGTTAAAATTATATTCCCTAGGATATTTCCTATTTCCTAGAAGTTAAAATGATATTTTCTAGGATATGTCCTATTTCTTTGGAGTTAAAAGGATAATCTCTAGGATATTTCCCATTTTCTAGAAGTTAAAGGGATATTTACTAGGATATTTCATATTTTCTAGATGTTAGAAGGGTGTTCCCTAGGATATTCCCCATTTCCTAGAAGTTAAAAAAATTATTCCCTAGGATATTCCCTATCTCCTAGAAGTTAAAAGGATATTTCCTAATCCTAAATTAAAAGTATTTTTTCCTAGGAAAAGAAAAATCCTATTTTTTTAACAAAACGCCCACTTCTGAGCTGCTCTCAAAGAACATTTAAGGGAGGAAAATCTGCTTTTTGCTAAATTGCAGGGAAAACCCTGCAGGGTGCAGGAGAAGGGAGTTTCTCCATCACCTTTTTTTACGGACAGCCCCAGCTGACAATCTGGAACAAAACCCAGCCTGCTCCTGCAGTGGGGTGTCCCTGAATTGAACCAAGGGATTCCCACTAAATTTTCGCCTCCTAGAGCTGAAAACCACCGGGAGATTGGCAATTCCCACTCCTGGGGCCCGGGGAGTCCCTCCAGAATGGGAAGTGAGGATGGTAAAAGCTGCCAAGACGTTTTGTTTCTTTTTGTTGTGGCGAGGTCTGCTGGGAGAAAAGAATTTGTAATATTTTCCACCCGGAGATGTCCAAGAATTAAGCAAAAACCCCAAATTTATAGCACTTTCTGCCCATTTTCAAGCTTGTGGAAGGCCAGAGTGGGGGTTTTGGTAAAAAATAGCAATAAATATGAAGCAAAATAGAAATTTTAGGGCAGAGGCTGGTCCTTCTTCACCTTCTTCTCCATGGGTTTGGGTGGTGTTTTGTAACTGGACAGAAAAGTCCACTTCAAGGGATTAGTTATTGGCTTAAAAGTGAAAATAATGTAATTACCTTTTCTTAATGAGATAATTTAGACTTAAAATGAATTATAACACGAGATAGTCAACCATTTTGTACCTTGCTCATAAAGAGCTGCAGACCTCGCTGCTCTGAGAGTGTAACATTGATAAGGAATAGCAAACGCCTGAGTCTGAACACGAACTGTCGTCTCAAGTGCCTTCAATGCCCCTCTGAATTTTGTTTTCCCTTGTACACAACTGAAAAGTGTAAAAATAATTAAAGTCACGTCTTTAATTATGCTGTCCCAGCAGCCCTGCTCCGGCAGATGAGATGATGTTGCTGAGCTTCATATCCCAAATTTTACCATGTGCCAGAATAAAAAAAAAAAACACAGGAGGAAGCTCTTGGCTTCTCAGCATCCACTTTCACTCTTCAAATTGTCTCATCCTTGATTTTTCCTGGATAAAATAAAGAGGGGATGTGGAAACTCGGGGGCAGCACCCAGGAGCCAACAGCTTGGGAAAAGGATTTGTGAAGCCACGTTTGCAACACAGAGAATCCAGGAGCATCATTAAAACCGGACCGAGCTTCCTTCAGCTCTGCAAACCCTGCGCGGCACTGCGGGGAGGGAGGGGACGCAAGTGGAGGAGAAAGTGGAAAAAAAGAAGGAAAAAAAAAAATCAAAATATCGCAACTGCGCTGCCTGTTCTGCGGGAAAACAGGCACGGAGGGAGGGCTGGTTTGGAGGACGGGTTTGCTGCCAGCCCCCAGAGCCGGGCACGGTGCCGGGGAGCGGTGGCAGCGGCATGGCGGGGTCCGGGGGGGTCTCGGTACCGGCGGATTTTGGGGAGTCCCAAAAGCGGGGCATCCCCGCGGAGCCGAGCGCGCCCCGCGCTCTTTTGGCCGTGCGGAGCCGCCGTCGCGGGGTCACGTGGGCGGCGCGGAAGTGGAGGCGGGGGCGATGGAGGCGACGCTGGAGCAGCACCTGGAGGAGACGTGAGGGGCGGGGGACAGGGGGTGTGGGGGGATGTGGGGGGACACGGGGGGTGTGAGGGACACGGGGGATGTGGGGGTATGGGGGGACATGGAAGGACTTGGGGACGCGGGGGGACGCGGGGGGATATGGTGACATGGGTACGTGGGGGGACATAGGGACATGGGGGGACACGAGGGAGATGGGGGATATGGGGGGACATGGAAAGACTTGGGGACGGGGCGATATGGGGGGTTATGGTGACACGGGGACATGGGACGGGGGGGGCACAGTGGGGATTTGGGGGGACATGGGGGACACGGGGGATATGGGGCGATATGGAGGGACAGGGGGGACACGGAGGGACTCGGGGACAGGGGGGACACGGGGGATATGGTGACACGGGGATATGGGGGGACACGGGGGAAGACGGTGGATATAGGGGATACGAGGGGATGTGGTGACACGGGGACGTGGGGGGACAGGGGGACACAGTGGGGACATGGGGACATGATGGGGACGTGGGAAGATATGGGGCGGGATATGGGGAACATGAGGGATGTGGGGAGACACGGGGGGGACACGAGAGGGATGCGGGGAACGCAGGGGATATGGGGAACATGGGGGAGCATGGAGAACACGGGGGGACACGGGGCACACGGGGCCGGGCGGGGGCCGAGGGGCGCCGGGGCTGTCCCGGGCCGCGCTCCCGGCTCTGAGGCTGCTGTCGCCCCCAGCATGAAGAGCCCGGCCGTGGTGGGCGTGCTGTGCACCGACTCGCAGGGGCTCAACCTGGGCTGTGAGTGAGGGAGCGGCGGGCCTGGGGGGCACCGGGGGGGCTCCCGGCACTGCCCGGCCCCTCCAGGGGCTCCCAGGGCTGGGGGGCTCCCGGCACTGCCACGGGGGGTTGGGGTACCCCCGCTCCTGCCCGTTCCCTTTGAAGGGCTCCCCGGGATGGGGGCACCACCCGGCCCTACAGACCCCCCCTCCCCAGCCGGGGGTACCCAGGGGTGCCGTGTCCTGCACCAGTGCCACTCTGGGGACGCTGCCAGCACCTGCCTGTTCCTAGCAGGGCCGGCTCTTCCTGACACCTCGGGATTTTTGGTGGAGGGAGAGGAACCACTTGGGGAGACACTGAGTCAGCCCCCAGGGAGGGAAATGGGCCAGGCAGGACCAACCCCCGCGGCCTGGGGGGACAGTCAGGCCTGTCCCCAGCACTGCCCTGGCACGGGGGGTTTATCCAGGCCCTCCCCCCCTGCAGGCAGGGGAACCCTGTCGGATGAGCACGCCGGCATCATCTCGGTGCTGGCCCAGCAGGCGGCCAAGCTCACCTCTGACCCCACGGACACGCCCGTGGTGTGCCTGGAGTCGGACAGCGGGTGAGGCCCCAGCCTGCAGCTGCTGCTGGCCCCACCTTGCCTTGCCCCAGCCCTGGGAGCCTCCTGGAGTCACATCCCTGGAGCAGCCCCGGCGGGAGGCACTGCCACAGGCCCTGGGTTAATGGGGATGTAAAAGCAGGGGAAACCTTCCAGGGGCTGCTGGTTCCTGCAGCTCAGGAGCTCTTCCCCCCTGGGGTCCCTGTGGGTGACAGAGCCTGGGGTTCCTTTGGGTGACAAATCCTGGGGTCCCTGGGGGTGACAGAGCCTGGGGTTCCCTGGAAATGACAAATCCCGGGGTCCCTGTGGGTGACAGAGCCTGGGGTCCCTGGGGGTGACAGAGCCTGGGATTCCCTGTGAGTGACAAATCCCAGGGTCCCTGTGGGTGAAAAATCCTGAGGTTCCCTGGAGGTGACAAATCCTGGGGTTCCTGTGGGTGACAGAGCCTGGGGTTCCTTTGGGTGACAAATCCTGGGGTCCCTGTGGGTGACAGAGCCTGGGGTTCCTGTGGGTGACAGAGCCTGTCAGAGTCAGTAGGGCAGCAGGGACATCTCCGTCACTGCTCATGGAGTGGGGGGAAGGAGCAGCCGAGGCCTGGGATGGGGATGGGGCCTGGGGCTGCTCAGTGGTTCCCCTGCCCACCACCACCCCCAGCAGCTGCTGCTGGCCCAGCTGCCCTCGCTCAGCCCTGGCTCCTTGCTGTAGGAACATCATGATCCAGAAGCACGACAGCATCACCGTGGCAGTGCACAAGCTGCTGTCCTGAGCCCTGGGAACCTGCTCTGCTCTCGGCTCCTCCCTGCACTGCCACCCTCCCTTTGGAGCTCCACACCTGGGATGAAGGCTCTCCCTCCCTCACCAGCTCCTGGGCAGCTTCCCTGGCTCTCCAGCTCACAGTTCAGCCCCTGTGCTGCTGAGGATGAAGCATGGGCACGCCCCCAGGCCCTGTAACAAGCAGATCCTCCCTGCTGTATGTGTGGGGCCTCATTTGTTGGAGAAATCAATAAATGACCTGTAAAAAAACCTTTCTGCCTTCTCTCTGCTCTGGCTGGGAGAGCTGGGCTTGGTGCTTCCTTCCCAAAACCAGGCAAGGGGACTTCTCCCACTGCCTCCATTAGCATTTCTCTGGAGAAAAACTGGGATTCGTGGAGGCTCCTCAGTAGAAAAGGTACAAAAGCTTTCCAAGGAATTTCTCCTAGGAAACATGTTGCCTCCTCAAGTTAAACATTCTGTGGGAGTTCTTGCTCACTGTGCCTTGGGTTGAAGTTCAAACCTGGCCCAGCCCTGGGAGCTGGGAAGGGAACTTGGCAACATCCTCACAAATCCAGGCCCCTCTTCCCCTCACAGATTTGAAACCCTGCAGGGAAACAATCCTGCGAAAGGACGGGGAGCTGCTACACCCCAAAGGTTCCTGTGTGCTGGGGAGGGAAAAGGAGCTGGGCTGCAGCTGCAGAAGGGGAAGGGAAGCTTCACAGCAGAGCATGAGGGAAAACTTGGGTATCATTGTCACCGAGAAATGAAGGGATGGGGCTATTTTCATGCTAAGAACAATTTATTGCTTAGATAAACATCAGTCTCAGAGGCTGTGAGATTTTAAAGGAGCAAGCAGTCGGCTGTAGCTCAAGATTAGCCACAAGATTTTTTTGTTATAATGTAGAACTTTCTAAACTAATAGAAAAGGCCACAGGATTTATTTTGCTTTTCTGACCTATCACCTTTATTTACTTCTGCTGCACTGCAGATACTTTTATCTAATGGGCTTTTAACTCACAAGTTTTAAGTTAATGTTTCTATTATAACTTCTGAACTCCCAACCTACTCCATCCTATTACTACACTATAAACATTTCACCATCTTACCCATACAGTTTCTCACTTAAGGCATGTTGTTAGTTACAACTGTAGAAACATAGGTTTATGATTTTTCTGCTTAATATCTGTGTATTGTATTTTTACATCAATTTAAGCTTCTCCCAAAGCTGCAAATCAAACCCTTCAGTGTCTGTGGAAGTTTCTGGTTTTCCGATTCCCACGCTTGGGCTGAATGAGTGAAAGGACATTGTCACTGCTCTGACTTTACTCCTCGGAGCAGCTCTGTTGGGCAGTGACAGTCAGGCTCACACAGGAGTAGCCCCTGCCCGGCCAGGCCCCACACTCCCTTCCAGCTCAGTGTTGGCCTGCAGCAGAGCCCTGATCCCGGCTTATCCCAGCTCCGTGGTGGCCCTGGGGAGTCCTGCTCCCCTCTCCCCCATCCACCAGGCTGGGAGCAGCTGGAGCTGCAGTTCCCCCTGAGCATCCCGAGTGCAGACGCTGCTGCCCTTCTGCCCCGCCCTTCAGGCCCTTCAACCACTCACTACAAACCTCATCCTGCCTAAATAAAGCTCAGTGCACATATTAAAACCCCTCCTGTAGGGAAAGCTCCTGCACAGGCTCGCAGAGATCCTGGGCTCCACCAGAAGGACACAGATTTTGCATCCTGTGCCAAGGAAGAGCAGAGAGCATCACTGTCCCTCACTGATGCCAGCTTTCCCTGGCCTCGGGAACGCCTGGGCTGGCAGGTCAGCAGAAGCAGCAGGGCCGTGTTCACCCAGGAGTTGTTTTTTTGCAGATTTACAGTGGAGGCAGGCTCTGCCCAGCTGCAGAACACGGAGTTTTCCAGCCTGTCCCCCGCAGTGATGCAGCTGCCGGCCGAGGGCCCTGCAGGACGGGCAGGACCGGGGCTCTGCTCCTCTGCAGCCAGCAGAGCCCCAGCCCGGGCTCCATCCAGCCCGGCGCTGCCAGCCCGGAGCTTTCCCCGGGGCTCCAACTTTGCAGCCTCCCCCTCCTTCTCCTTCCCAACAGGATTTCTGCTCCAAACGTCCCGGGTTTCCTGTTCCCAGCTGGAGAAGGGGAGGGACTCTCGCCTCGGGGCCTCACAAGCCGAGCTCTGCCTCCAGAGAGGAGGAGGAGGAGGAGGAAGAGGAGGAGGAGGAGGAGGAGGATGGGCTCCGTCCCCCCAGCGCTTGCCAGGCTCCGTGTCCTGCTCAGCACAGGCACCATCACCCTGACCCCGGGGGAATGAAGGAGCAGCCTCTGGGCTGCCAAGTCAGGAAAGGGGGATTTAATCTCTGCAGCAGATGAAGAGACTCTGAGGGGATTCCTCTTTGCTGTCGACTGTTCCGGGGAGGATTTTCCAGCATGCAAGGCGGTAAGGAAAAGTTCCAGGATCACCACCCCAGGTGCTGTAGGGTCCAGCTGCCCTCGGGCAGGATCCTGAGGCGCGGGGTGGATGAGGAGATGGAAAGGAGACAAGCAGAGAAAGCTGGAGTAGGAAAAGCTTGCAGAGAGCTCCGAGGTGGATCCAGACAGGCAGTGACCCCCGGGCTTGTGGCTAAAGCAGCACCGAGGCACTCACCCGCCCTTAAAGATGAAGTGGTTACAGCAATTTGGAGATTTTGAGAAAAAATATTGAGCTGTTTCCAGACAGGGACAATTGGAACTGTCAGAAAGTCTGGTGCAAGCATCACCCGAGTGAGCGCAGTGTGGTGTCTGGGCCAGCCGCAGCCGCGGGGCTCCCGGGCAGCGCTGCCTGCCCGGGAATGCTCGGGAATGGGAACAGGAATGGGAACAGGAGCAGTGGAAGGTGTTAACCTGTCCTGACGTTCTCACCGGCAGGGGAGGGGAAGGAGGATGAAGAGCTGGAGGCTCCGGAGGCTCCGTCAGCTGGCAGGAGCCGAGGCACAGCAGCGGCCGGAGGGCGGGCGTGGGGAGTGGTGTTTCACTTCTTCCTGGTAAGCGGGGAATGAAGCAAACCCTCCCGGAGCTGGGGCTGGGGGCTCTCAGCCTCGCTCAGAGCACAGGACAGGCTGACCCAGCCATCCCAGGCACACCCCAGGCACGCCATTCCCTGTAAATGTCTCAGTGACTGACAGGAGGGTCCCCTTGCCAGGATGACTTTTCCCTACTCAAAGACATCACCACGGGTGTCAAACCCCAAAGGGACGTCAAACCCCAAAGGGGTGTCCTGTCCCTTCAGCAAGGGCATAATCCCACTCGAGCAGTGAGGTGGGAGCCACTCTCGGGTACTCTCTGGGAGGTCCTGGCACATCAACACCACTTAAAGCCACGAATTCCCTGTGCTCTAGGCTTTATCTTCCCACCAGTGATGAATCAAGGAATTGTGAAGCTTGGAGAAGACCTTTAAAGTCACTGAGTCCAACTGTAAAGAAGGCACCATTGCCCAAGCTAGGAAAGATTTCCTCCCTTCAAATCCACCCCGAGTAACTTGCTGCCAATCATTAACCACCTGCCACAGGGAGATAATAGGAGTTAAAATTCAGGACACAAACTGTCTGTCCTTTGCCCCTGTGGTAGAGAAATCCTGGGAAACTGCCCCAGTTAACATCCATCCCTGCTGCCCTCATCCCCTCATGACCTCCTAGTGATCTCCAAACAGATCCAGTTTGACTATTGCTGCAGTACAAAAAAGTAATTTCAAAGGCAAAAGCATCCTACGAGAGCTGAGCTCTAGGGTTACTTTGTTCTTTTCCTTTGGAAAATCAGTTTGCAGAGGGTTTTCTGAGGGTCTGCAGCATGGCCACGACCAGCCCACCCTGCTGGCATTCCCCAGCACCAAGTTCAAGTGTCCCGGTTTGTTTCTGCCACACCACCACAAAAGAAGCAGAAGGAAAAGCTTTTCCTCCTTTCCCAATGCCCTGTGGCACCTCACCTCCACCCCCTCTCCACTCAGGTCAATGTGCTCGTGATGGGGACTCTGAAGACCTTTGGGATTTTCTTTGTGGCTTTCCAAGAGGAGATGGGGGGATCTTCGGAGCAGGTCAGCTGGATCGGCTCCATCATGTCCTCCCTGCGCTTCCTAGGAGGTGAGCTGCTGTCCCCAGGCTTGGGGACTGCTGCAGCCTCTGGCTGACCTGGGGGCACTGAGGGGGCTCTGTGCATCCAATTCCCATCCCAGACTGCTCCATGGCTGGCACCCACAAGTGCCTGAGCAGGAATAAATGTACTCTAAATACTGGGCCATTCAGATGGGATAGGGGGAGGAAGTTGGGAAGAAATCCATTCCTGTGAGGGTGGGCAGGCCCTGGCACAGGGTGCACAGAGAACCTGTGGCTGCCCCTCGATCCCTGGAAGTGCCCAAGGCCAGGTTAGATGGGGCTTGGAGCAACCTGTGACAGTGGAAGGTGTCCCTGACCTTGGCAGGGGTGGGACTGCATGAGCTTTAAGGTCTCTTTCAACCCAGACCCTCCTGGGATCCCTGAACTTTGATGCATTTATTGTACAGCCCCAGAGCAAACAACACTCTTGTCCCAGCTGTGGAACATTTGGAGCTGCTGGGCATGGTGTGATTGAGGAAGGAGGCTCAGGAGAGCTGAACCTTTGGGCTTTGCCTCCTTCCCCGCCCCCCTCCCCGAGTTCCCAGGGTACAGGCAAAGCCTCTCTCCTGCACATTAATCCCTCCCACACCCCCTGTCACCCCCTGCCTCCCGAGGCTTCCCAGTGGTCCCAGCCAGGTCCCCAGGCCCTGCCAAAGCAGCCTCTGGCACGCTCAGCCTGAGCTGTGTCCCCGTTTCCCTTGCAGCCCCGCTGGTGTCCGTGGTGTGCCGGCGCCTGGGAGAGCGGCCGGCCTCCCTCCTCGGGGCCGGGCTGGTGGCCGGGGGCTGCCTGCTCAGCACTCAGGCCACCAGTGTCCCCTTCCTCTGCTTCTCCATGGGATTCCTGCTGGGTGAGACGGGCAGGAGCAGGAAATCTGCTCCTTGAGCCTTGGGGAAGGTCTGCAGGGGGAGCAGCCAAGGGTTTGTTCAGGTGGAGGAGCCTGAGGTGATCAGGGACAGGACCCAAGGAAGGAGCTGGTTGGGGTTGGGATGGGTACCAGGGAAAGGTTCTTCCCCCAGAGGGTGCTGGGCACTGGCCAGGCTCCCCAGGGAATGGGCACAGTCCCGAGGCTGCCAGAGCTCCAGGAGAGTTTGGACAGTGCTCCCAGGGATGAACAGGGTGGGATTGCTGGGGTGTCTGTGGGACTGGACTGGATGATCCTGGTGGGTCCTTCCCACTCAGGATATTCTGTGCTTCTGTGAACCTTCAGTGTCAAAGCATCCCCAGCTCCTTTCTGTGAGACACTATGTGAACTCCCAAAGCTTCATGCTCAGAATAAAACACCAGTTTCAACACTCCAGTCTCAACTTAACCTTAATTTTTTTCCTGGACCTACATGGATCCTGACCTTTTAAAATCCCTTATAAAAGGGCAGATGCTCCAATGCCCCAGACACCAAACCCCACCCACCAAATCTCACTCTCCTCTGACTGTGAGAGCAGAAATCTTCTCCTTTCAGCCTGGGAATGCTGCAGAACCAGGGACTGCCAGCATGGGATAGCAGGACAGGGAATCCCTGCACAGGAATCCCTTTCTGGGACTGCAAGGGGTTTGTGGCTTCCCTTGGCCTCGGTGGGTGTTTCTGAGGAGGAGCTCTCTGGGATGGGTTTCTGCAGCCTTCCCAAGGCAGGTGGATTTGCTGGGTCAGAGCCATCTCTGCCATGGGGCACCACGAGTCTCTCTGTGGTGGGAGCCTCTTATTTTCCCTCCCCACAGGGATGGGGTTTGCTAGACAGGGTCTCTCTGTGGTGGGAGTCTCTTCATTTTCCCTCTCCACGGGGATGGGGTTTTCCTGATGGAGTCTCTCTGTGGTGGGAGTCTCTTATTCTCATTTTCCTCCTTCCCACAGGGATGGGGTTTTCCTGCTGGAGTCTCTCTGTGGTGGGAGTTTCTAACTCTCATTTTCCTCCCCACAGGGATGGGGTTTGCCTGCCTGTACCAGGCGGCCGCGGTGATGACGGCCAAGCGCTGCCGGGCTCGCCTGGCCTTCTGCAACGCCCTGGCCCGCTCTGGGATGGGGCTGACCTTCCTGATGGCTCCCTTCACTCAGCTCCTCATCGAGGCCTACGGCTGGCAAGGTGAGCCTTCTCCTGTTCCTTCTGATCCATCTGCTCTGAGAGGGAATTTGGAGAGATCTGGAGGCTCTAAGAGGCTCTTCTTAAAAATTCAGCACACTGAGGAATAACTCTGCCTCTTCTAGGATAGTCTGGGGACATCCTCTTAATAATTATACATTTAATCACTCATTAAAATCAGAGTCAAAGCACAGATTTCAGAAATCAAAATGAGAAATGCCCAATTTTACTGTAGTGATTCAAGACCATCTTGAAGGTCCATCAAGACTTTAAATGAGGAAAAGTAAAACAGATCCCAGACGTAGCTGTGGATTTGTTCTGTGCATCACAGAAAAATGAACTTCCAGCTAGAGAAACAGGAATAAAAATCCCTGTTTTGTTAACTGCCCCGTAAGGAGACAGCAAACTCCCTTCTCATAGCAGAACTTCCTCCATGGTCAGTGAAAACCACACCTTGTTCTACAAAGGCCATTTCCTGCTCCTCCCTTTCCAATCCTGAACAAACCACCTTTTCCCGTCCCTCAGGTACTCTGCTGATTTTTGGAGGCATCATGCTGAACCTGGTGCCTTCCAGCATGTTGCTGTGGCCCGTCAGCCCCCAGCCACCTCAGGAATCTGCCAAAAATCAACCCCGGGGCTCTTCAGTGGCAAAGAAGGATCCAGAAACTCCTGGTGGACGTTTAGATGGAAGCACTCACAGGGAATTACAGCTTCTCCGTGCACAGGAGGCTCCCACCACAGAGAGACTCGTGGTGCCCCATGGCAGAGATGTCTCTGACCCAGCAAATCCACCTGCCTTGGCAAAGCTGCAGAAACCCATCCCGGAGAGCTCCTCCTCAGAAACACCCACCGAGGCCAAGGGAAGCCACAAACCCCTCGCAGCCACCAAAAAAGAACCTTCTCAGCCTCTCCTGGACTTCTCCCCACTGAAGGATCCCGTTTTCTTCATTTTCACCTGGTCTTTCCTGTTCAGCCACTTGGCCTACTTCGTGCCCTTCTTCCACCTGGTGGCGAGAGCCACGACGCTGGGCATGAGCAGCAGGGACGGCTCCTACCTGATCGCCGTGGCTGGTAGGCAAAGGGGTCCCTCACACCCACAGCTCACAGAAAAACAGCCCCAGCTCTGCCAAGAAACGGCCCCAGATGTGTCCTGGGATGGATCCTCCTGGCACAGGTTGAGTCCTTACCCCACCGGGGTGCTTCTCCCAGTGCCAGCTGGACGATCCCACACCCTCCCTGCTCCCAACAACCCCAAATCTCCAGTTACAAGGTGCTCTCTGCCCACCACAATCCCTGCTCTGCTCAAACCCACAAGTCACCAGAATCCAGAGGTGCAGCCAAAACCCTCCAGTTTGACCCAAAAGGGAGAAATTCAATATTGGGGGGAAAACCCCCTACATGAATGTGGATCCAGGGATTTGGATTTGGCACATCCGCCTCCAAGTGGGGAATAAACAAGGAACACTCCCGAAAACCCAAACTCATGCCTGGTTATAAACCAGGATTAACATTAAAGCCATGCTGGGATAAGAAAGTGGCTCCAGCCTCAGTCAGCAGCAAATATTTTATTGTAGAAAAATACATTTTATTTCTGCAGTGCTGGGGAATATTCAGCAGTGAGGGGCTGTCGAGGCGTTAGGAATCCCCAGGAATTAATGGGATATTTGGAATTAGGAGTGGGAGGGACACAGGGGTCAGTGGGACACGAGCTCACTTGAGAGCTCCTTGATCTTTGCTTCATAAAAATGTACCAAGAAATGTAAAAAACAACTCTCAAAACTCCAACTCTCAAAACCCCAACAGCTAAAAGGCTGCTGAGCCTCTAAAATGTCTGGGTTTCTAGAAAACGCCTGGGTTTTTAGAAAAATTAAATTTTAGAATTTAAATAGAATTAATTTTAGAAAAATTGAAATCTCAGCTGCATTTTTCTTCTTCATATTCAGCTTTTTCTCTTCAGCAAGTTCCTCTTTCCTGATTTAGGGCATTTCAGAGTGCAGACACCCAGGAGGGTGAAATCCCCTCCTGCAGGGTGAAATTCCCCCCTGAAGGGAATTTTCCCAGAGCATTTTGGTGCCCTTGGGAAGAGCAGCACAATGGAAAAGGGAAAAAACCCAATCCCTGGATTTTGTAACAGCCTAAAAACACCTGGAACTTTTTGGCATTTCAGCCCTTTGTGGTCACGTCCTCACAATGAACAGAAAAAATGGGATGTGACACAGCCAGTAACAGAAATAATACTGAATAATAGAAATAAGTCATCTTATAAAAATCAGTAATAAATAATAAATATAATAATTTAAAACTATATAAATAAATATATAAAAATAATGGATATAATAATATAGAATAATACAAATAATTAATATAATAAAATAAATAGAAGAATAAATTATATTAAGGTTAATATAAATAATGAAGTGTAACACGAATAATGTATAAAAATAATATAAATATTATAAAATACTGTAAAATATAACTATATTAGAATATATAATATGTAATATCATATTATAATGTATAGTAAAAATATAAATATATTAAAATATGCAAATCATAAATAATAAATATAGTAATGTGAAGATAAGTATAATTTCACTATATGAAATAGTTAACTATAGAAAATAATATAGCAATATATTAAAATTTACTATAATATGATATAATAGGTATATATTATATTATGTTATATTATATTAATATTTCCAATACAATATAATAAAATAATATTAATAATGTAATAATTAATGTAATTACTAATATAATATTATATTATAATTAACTATAATAGCAACAATATGAATAATATAAAATATAAAATACTGTCAGTATCAATATAATACATATACTACAAATAATCATATAAAATACTATAAAGTATAGCTAAATTTATAATATCTAATAAATATATAATTTATATTATCTAATAAATTGACAAAATACTGTATCAATGTAATACCTATACTACAAATAATCATATAAAATACTATAAAGTATAGCTAAATTTATAATAGCTAATAAATATATAGTAATTTATACTATATAATCAATTGAATATATAATATAAAATACTGTATCAATATAATACATATATTACAAATAAAAATAATAATATAAAACACTATAAAGTATAGCTAAATTTATAATATCGAATAATTTAGAATTTATACTCTCTAATAAACCTATGTGAACTAATAATAAATAAAAATATCGAGAAAAATCAGCATTTGAGTATGTCAGGAAGTCAAGTCTCCCGAGGCTCTGAGAGCTGCTGTTCCCTCAGGCATCACGGAGATGCTGAGCCAGCTGCTCTCGGGCTGGGTGGCCGACCACAACTGGACCAAGAAGTACCACCTGCATGTCACCTACCTGCTCCTCAGCGGGGTCACCAACCTGCTGGGGCCGCTGGCCACCACCTTCCCCCTGCTGCTCGCCTACACCGTGGCCTTCGCCAGCTTCTCTGGAGGCTTCATGGCTCTGGTGCTGCCCGTGCTGGTGAGTCCGGACGCGCCCGGCCGGGGCTCTGGCTCCTGCCCCGTGCCACGGGCACCTGGAACACACAGAGCTGCAGCAGATCCTGCTGGGCACCACGGGCAGGCTCTGGGACAGCTGGGAATGCTCAGCCTGGCAAGGGGAAGGATCCAGGGAGAGCTCAGAGC
>QUSF01000132.1:668054-683371 GCA_003676055.1 Chloebia gouldiae
CACCAGGGCATGGATCCCACTAGGGCATGGATCCTCCTCTCCAGCTGCAGCTCCTCCAGCATGTGGCCCACAGGACATCCCTGAGGAGCAAACACAGAGACAGCCCCTGGGACAGCAGTGATCCAACAGAAACTGAAACTGGGCACGAGCAGCTTTTCCTGTGCTTTGTAAAACCTTCCTGTGGAAATCTACAGCGGGGGAATGTCGGTGCCTCTGCTCCGGCACAGATCCCAAATTCTACTGGCCCCCTCCCTTTCCAGGTGCCCGAGCCCAGGACCTCAGGGACTGTGCCGTGTCCCTTCCTGGGTTTAAGAACCCCAGGCTCGGGCCAGGTCTGCTGTTTGTGTAAATCAGGGAAGCCTACGGATGTCTGGATTCCATGGATGTCTCCAGAGGAACTGCATTTCACACTAGCAGCAGATCTGGCTCAGCTGCTGCCCCGCACCCACATTTGGGACTGGATTAGGGTTTTTATGTGCAGTAGCATCTCCCACCACTTTGCAGATCTTAGATTCAAAGAGAGGAACTCTCCACCTTTCAAAGGACTGCACAGACCCCAGATGATTTGCCAGGACCAAACCCCTCCAACACTTGGAGGTCACTTTAAAAGGCGACCTGAATCCTGCAGACATTCTTGTGGCTCGATGGAATTCAGCTTTTCCTTTTAAGTCCTCCCAGAGCCACTTTTATTGATTTCACTTCCAGATCCTGGCCTGGTGTCTCTCCTATTGGACAAAGGACATTAAACTGGGTCAGCCCACAAGGAGAAAAATCTGGAGAAGGGGGTTTGCAGCCCAGATGTTGCAAATACCAACATGTGCAAGTCATCCCTTCAGTCCAATGGGATCTTCCATCAGCTACTCTTGGCCCACTTACTTAAACAGGAAAAAAAATCAGGGGTTAAATTCAATCAAATTAAACACCATGTCCATTACAAGGATCAAAGCTGGCTCTGAGAAAAATGACCTGCATGTCATTTCCTTACAGGAAATGCTGCCCAGGAAGAGTTAAAATAATTTAAGGAAAATATCTGAGCAATTCTTAGATGAGAACACACATCCTTTGCCTCCCGCCCACCTCCTCAAATGATTTTTTTTCACTGAGAAAAATCCCACTGCTTTAATAACAACCTTCTCTCCTGCAGGGTGGCTCTATGACTACACCCAGACCTACGTCTGCTCCTTCCTCTTTGCTGGAGCCTGTGCTCTCATCTCACCTATCTCCTTCTTCTTCGAGCCCACAGCCCAAAAATGGAAGCTAAAAAAAGCCACTTTGAACAAGAGCTGAAGTTTTAAAGGCTGGGCTTTGATCACATCTACACTGGGAAAGTCATTGCCTGAACTGGGAAGGATCAACAGCAGCAACACTGAAAACTGGAATTTTTGGATGTCACATTCAGCTTGGATACCTGGATATTTGTCCTGATTAAAGCCATCTGAGAAATGCACAGTGTGAAGTGTATGGGAAAAATGCAGCCCATGGCCTGGGTTTCACAGTGCCTCTGCTCCTGAGCTGGGTTTTTCTGCCTCTCAGATTTAATCCTCAGCTCTGTCCTTCCCAGAGCAGAGCTGACTCACTCACCTCGTGGGATGAGCAGCCAGGGAGCTCCCAGTGCCAGAGGTTTCAGCTCATTCTATTCAGACACAAACAACTGGCCCTGGGGAGGGATGAAAGCAGGGACAGGGAGGTCAGGGTGACACTTCCATGAGGATCAGCTGCTCCAGGAGCCCCTCTCTTGGGGGGAAGGATGCTGCAGTGGGGCCATTCCACATCCCAGGCACACTTATGGCCACAGCTCAGAGGACCTGGAAGCAAAACCAGTTTGAATTAAAGCTAGAACCACGACACAGCAAAGTCAGAGACTAAACCCACCCCTCCCCAGCTGCCCAGGGATTCCATGCACACACAGAGGCAGCTCCAGTGCTGAGCCTGGATTCAACCAGCATCCCACAGATTGAATTTGGATGGATAAGACACAACTCAGCAGCCTGGACTTTCCTTCCAGTAGTGAAGGTGCAATTTTTTGAAATTTGGTATTTGAAATTATTATGTCAACCTGGGATATTCATTCCAGCCAATGGCATTATCATTTTTACCTTCCCTTTTTTAATTATTAAGGAGATATAATTATCCTGTTATTTTTTCTTACCCCTTTTACTCCTCATCCCTTTATTTTTTATATTAAGGCACCAAGAGAGTTATTTCCCTTATAGAAACACTCCTTTAAACTGTGGAACGGGTTATTTCAAGCCCTAAATGAGGTGGTCTATATTTAATAAAAAGCTCCAGAATATTCTAACAGTTTCAAGGAGCTCCAACACCGTCACAGATAAGAAAGTTCCTCAATAGATGATGGGCCACACAATTACACAGTGCCATAGAAATTCTGCTTAAATGAGGGAAAAATTACAGGGAACGGGGAATGTCAGTGCTACAAAACAGTTCATTTCTCATATGCTGTTTCACAGCTTCTCCCAGGAACCTGCAGGCTTTGGAGTGCTTTGGGAATGGTCCTTTTCCACTGTAACCATCATCCCTTTACAGCTGAAACCTCAGCATCCAGCACTCTGTGATTGGGATGGACCAGTGAATATCAGCGAGGATTCCCAGGGGGGCATTTGCCAAGGCACCAGGATTTCTGGATAAGATTATTATTTCTGAAGTGTTTAAGGCACTGGGAGTTGCAGGGGGATGAACCATACTCAGCCAATCCTGCACTGAGGCCTCAGCCAAGCCCTTCTGCAGCAGGGACAAAGCTTTCATTTAAAAAAAATCAAGTTTTCACCTCATGAAACAATAAAGTTCCTCACTCTCACCAACTCAAACATTACCAGCAGCTTTGGATTGCTGCTGTAACAGGAACCATGTGGGAGCCTCGCCTTCAGGTTTTCCAATCCTAAAGCTTTAGGATTTTAGCATTTCTTTCTGGAAGGCATTTTAGAATTTTAGCTTTTTTCTGCAACTCCCTAAGAGCAGCTGTGCTTTTGGCTTTTAACAGAGTGGGATCAAAGCTCTGTGGGGATGGAAAGAGCCACCCTGCCAGCTCCTCACCCTGCTGCTCCCTCTCTCCACAATTCCAACACCTTTGCCTGGGCTCTGCTCTCTCCCTCTCCCTGTAAATGAAGCCTCTGCTCAACACCTTCCTCCTTTCAACACAAGCCCTGGGATAATTTCACCTCTTTTGCTACCCAGAAACAACTTGGCAGGATGTGGTGTCCACACGTCCCACCCCATCTGCTCCAACAAAGCTCCCCTACAAACCTGCAGGATCTTGAGGGGAGTCCTGCCCTGTCTATCAGACCAATATGTCACCAGTTCCTTGCCCTTATTTAGCAAAACTGGAGTTGTTGTCCCCCCCCCTCTTTCCTTCTGCAGAGGAGCAAAGAGCTCAGGAGCTCCCATTTCCCACATCCCAGCCCATGGAGGGGCACCACCCACCTTTATTTGCCCCCAGAATAATCCTGCACAGGCAAATCCTTGCTCCAGCCACAATTACCTCTTGTCTATCCAAAATTGTTGAGGAAACCAATTCCCACAATGAAAAACTCCTCCCAGGAGCCCTGCACCATCCTGTCAGCAGGCTGGGAGGGGGGTGAAGAGTCTTCCAGCCTTTGTCTTTCCACTGGGCAGGCCCAGGCTGGTGGTCAAACACTTCTCTGCTCACACCTGGTGCTGGGAAGGCAAGCACAGAACAGATGGTTCAGTTCCCCTGGCAGCTCCGAAAACCAAAGGCATTTATTTACTGCAGGATACAACATGTGCATGAGAAAAAGCAGCAGTGAGGATGGGAACATCTGCCCCAGGAAGGCTTTTCCATCCCACTGAAGTCATCATGTAAAGCTCTTCCTAAAACTGTTTTTGCATGGCGCAGAACATGACAGGGGTGTGGAGAAATGCAAGAGCAGGGCTTGCTGGGACACAAATGAGGTTAAAAGCTGCAATCTGAGGTGGACTAGAAAATCCCTTTTGTCCCTACTCCCTTCACAGAATTCCAAAATCTCTGAGGCTGGAAAAGCCCTCCTGTATCGTCGAGTCCCAGCTGTGTCCAATCCCCACCTTGTCCCCAGCCCAGAGCACTGAGTGCCACCTCCAGGCATTCCCTGGGCACCTCCAGGGATGGGCACTCCAAACCTCCCTGGGCAGCCCCTGCCAAGGCCTGAGCACCCTTTCCATGGGGAAATTATTCCTGAGAATTTTTCCCTTACTCAAAGGAAATTCTTCCCTTACTCATCTGTGGTAGTGAGAATCAGCAGCAATGGCTAAAAATGATCCTCAGCATGAAAAATGCTTTGTTGAAGGGTGGTGCCCTCCCAGCCATCCCTCCTGCTCCTTGGAAGGCAGTGGAGAACTGGATCCCTCCTGCCTCCCAACCCTCGTGCACCTCACAGGCAGCAGCTCCACCCTTTGCATTGGAAAGAAATCACCAACAACCTCCTGGGTCTTTCCAAGAAGATCATTTCACTCACAATAAATCAAACCCTGTGGAAAAGCAATGCCAGCATCAGCACTGTGCCCTGGGTCACCTGGGGGAACATTTTCCTACCCAAGCTCATCCTCTGCACATGGGGTAACAAGCCATGGCCAGCTGAATCTTGATGGGAAACCACATTTGGAAGCACTTTAACCAGGATTCACTGGTTTTAAAACCTTCTAAAAACCATGGTGCAGAGAAACCAAACACTAAAGAATTCTCCAAAGATCCTGCAGGGAACCAGAGCTGGCTGGAAGGAATCTGACTGACCAAAGGAACCCAAGAACACACCCCCCAACAGAGACCTGGTAAAACGCCTGAGTGCCTTTGGGGAAAAAAACATAACAACTTCATTTAGATAATTAGTTTTCTGAGCACTGACAGACAAGAGGACTGATACCCTGAATCCTGATTCATTTTAGCACTACAGGATTAAGCAAGAAGAAAATATGGAAGTGGCTTCTCCAACAAGACACGGCGGGTAAGGATCAGTGGTGGGTTTGTGCCATCCAAAGCGCTGGCTGCAGGGTGCCAACCCTTCCCGGGAAGGAAACACTCCTCCATTCATACCACAGATTTACTCCCAGGTGTAATCCTGAAGGAGGAGCCCGGGCAGCCTCCAGGACCTGCTCCCAGGCATCTTGGCAGGATTGATTTATGGGATGGGCACCTGCTGGGTCTTAAACCAGCTTCAAGGGATGTTCCACATGCCAGGATAAAAAGCTGCTAAGACTCAGCTTGGGTCTATCAAAGGGATGGAAATCGGTGCAATTGGAGCTCACATCAGGAAGCACATTGCACCCCCCATACCCACTGGAATGATTTTACATTATTTATACATTATTTTAATTTATTTATACATATTGTTTATATTTTCTATTATTTTATATGAATATATATATAATTTATATTTATAATTTATATTAGTTTATATAAATTGTTATATATTGATATAAAATTATTTTATTTCTTTATAGATATTATTTATATTTTCTGTTATTTTAAATAATTTTTATAGATTTATATGTAGTTATTTAATTTATTAACACATATTATTTATATTTTATATTATTTTATATTATTTATAAATCTAGTTTATATTTTTGTGTATATTTATAAATAACAAATATATTATCCATATATTTATATTTTATATATTTATATATATTTGTATATACTATATATTTTACATATATAATAACTATTATTTATAAATCGATTTTATTTATTTATATATATTTATAAATAATAAATATATTATCAATATAATTATATTTATAATTTATACAGTCATTGTACACCCCTGAATGTCCAGGTTTCCCTTCCTTGTTCCGTATTCTGGGTCATTGAAAGGCAGGATACAGCTGCTAGAACGCGGATTTAGGCATTTCAAAGCCCACAAAATGCACCTCTCCCTGCCCCACAGACTCTGTGGTCAGGCTCTGCCCTTGATAAAAACCATCATCTACTAAAACCCAAGGCTGTGACTTTCCCAGCGCTCCTCAGAGGCCAAGAGCAGATAAAGCAGGCACTGGAGGCAGAGGAAGCTGATCCTCAGGTTTATCATATAATAAGGAACAACGTTTATCTCGCATGGAGATCCCCTCTGAGGGATTATTTCGAGTTTCTCCAACGTGCCCCAGCCTGGGTTTGCTGGGAGCTGTGTGGGAGCCCCACACCCCCGGCTGGCCAAGGGGAGAGAACTCCGGGTTTAACCCCCTCCCTGGGATCTCCCTCTGACCCCTTCCAGGGGCTGTCTGAACCCAAAGCCACTGCAAAGCTTCTCTGCAGTGCTCCCAGCACACTCATTAACCACAGGGAAAGTCTCCACAATTCCCACTTTAAAGGGGAACAAGAGGCTTTTCCACAGCTGAGGCAGCACAAAACCCACCCGAGACAGGGTGCTTCAGCTACCAACACTGCCGAGGTTCCTGGCTTCACCTTAAACCACATGAAGAAAGCCAAAAGCAATTTAAAATAGCTGGGTAAGGATATGACACCAGGGCCTTCCAGCAACAGGAAACGTGGCTGTTCTTCCCTCCCCTGCTTGGCAGATACCTCGTGGCCTGGGCTGTTTACTCGCCCTCACACACACTGATAACAGGAACGCTCTTTTTTTGGTGCTGGTTTCCCCCCTGGCCTGGAACATGTCTTGCAGCTGTGTTTATGATGAAGAGCGTTATTAGGCTGCAATTCACCAGAGCCTGAATTTAAAAGTTTCACTTCTGAGGAGCTGGAAGCCTTAATAGGATGTGGGAGTTGTTTGGAAAATAACAATAAAAATCCTTAAAGATACCACTGAAGTCCATGGGAATGTATCAGCGACTCTAATGAACAAAAATTAAAGCAGATGTTGAAAACCCAGAAGTTTTAGCTTTAGCTGAGCTCCTCATGGGAATACTTTCCAGCCTACAGAAACCACAAATGGGATAGGAGCTCTTGCTCATGACCATGGACAATTCCAGAAGTAATTCAGGGGTCAAAGTCTCTTTTCCAAAGCAGACTTGGCCTCTGAAGCCACCACCAAGCTTTGCAAAACTTTCCCCTACAGATATCCCTCACGTGGACAAGATAGAGCCAGGACTGTACTCCGGAGGAAAGAGGCAAAGGGTGTCTTTACAACACCCCAGGGACAAAGAGAACACCAATAAACTGAGCTCCAGCCCCTCAAGCCTTTGGACAAGCTGGGAAGGAGTCACAGCCACCCTGGCTGGCACAAGGGTGGTGGCAGGGATGGGGTATCTGGGACTGGGCTCTCCCAGCCTCAAGCTGCTCTGGGGATGCAGCTCTGAGTGCCACAGGGAACAGCAAAGGCACTCTCAGGGACCTGAGAGCTCAGAACAGGCTGTGCCTTAGTGCCACAGGGAAAGCTGGGCTGGCACAGGAGAAACACAAGAATCACAGAACCCTGGAATGGTTTGGGTTGGAAGGAACCTTAAAGCTCATCTTGTTCTTCTTCTTGCCGCAGGCAGAGACACTTTCCACTATCCCAGGTTGTTCCGAGCCCTGTCTAACCTGGCCTTGGACACTTCCAGGGGTGGGGCTGCTCTGGGCACCCAGTGCCAGGGCCTCCCCATCGTCACAAGGAAGGATTTCTTCCAATATCAAACCTAAGTTTCCCCTTTTTCAGTTGAATCCATTCCCCTTTGTCCTGCCAGTCCAGTTCCTGATGAAGAGTCCCTCCTGGTCCTCGTACACAGTCTTGTCTTCACCCACCTGAGAGGAGCAGCACGAGAAACATCAACATCCTCTTTCCTCAGCACCTGCTCCCCACAAGCCTCAATGACAGCAGCTCGGGTGGTTCAGGACCTCATCCTGCCCTGAACCTCTGTCCAGGGTCAGGGCTGGAGCAGCCCAGGCTGGCAATGACCAAAGCAATCCCTTGGCCAAGGGGGCTACAAACACTCCATGGCCCAAAGCACATCTCCTCCTCATGGGCAAACAGCTTAACAACCACCCCGGGAGACCTCGCTGGTTTCCCTTCACTCAAACCCTTCTACACCCCTCGTGTGTCCTCAGACACACATTTGTGTCCCCAGCCATATCTAAAATGTGCAGTTGTGCAGCTGGAAACACAGCACATGCATCTGAAAGGAGAGGCTGGCTGCAGGATCCAAGAGCTCGCCTGCACAAAGGGCAGCAACGCCAGGGAAAGCTGCCAGCTCGGGGCTGGGTCAAGTTCTGTGCATTGCTAAACCTTGGCCTGACCTATCACTGGATCTGGGGACAGGAAATACTGAAGAGAGCTAAAAGCCTCCAGCCTGATCTTCAGATGCAATTGCAGAACTAGGCATGAAGGTCAAGGCAGGCAGATAAGGAGATGAAATAGCTGGGACCCACAGTTAATCTTCAGCTCAGCTGCTTGTCTGTGGAGCCCACCACATCCCAACCCCCAGCCTGGGACAACACACACAAGCTCAAACCCAAGAGCCTGGGCACAGGAGCTGGGCTGGGAGGTGGCAACTCATTAATGCACAGCAACAGCAGCATGTTTGACAGCATCCATACCCCAATGTTTAATTAATACATCCCTGGAGCGGGGTACAAAGGGGGAAAAATACAAGCTTTGTGCCACCATCCACGTTCTCTGCTCCTACTGGAGGCACCTCCAGCAGCACGTGGACAAATAGGATGAACAGCAGGAGGCTCCTGTCAAACCCATCACAGCACGTGCACTGACCCGGTCCCTCAGAGCTTACTCTGCCTCAGGAGTTCACCTCACCCAGTTCTCAAGGCAGCTCTAATTACACTCAGGCACAGGGCTCCGAGCCAAGAACCGCAGGAAACACAACGGGAATCACAAAGCCAGCAGCCCAAGAGCCTTTCCAGTGCTCTGCCTGTTTGACCAAACCCTTTTCAGTCTTTGCCCCAGACCTCAGGACACGAGGGGGGAGCACATCCTCCAACAGCATTTGCTGTTTCATAGTAAACCAGCAGCACGAGGCCAACACAAGCTTGTTATTGGCCAAGAGCAGAATCTGGGCCATCTGATGTTTTAAACTTATTAATTCAGCTGCAGCTGGTAAAAGCACAGTTCTAAAAAAATGTGTGAATTCAAATAACCTGCTCCCATCTAATCCGCTCGCATTGCTCTCTGCTGCAGTGCAGTTAATTAAATGGTTCTCGTTATAAATCCACTTTCCCCAGAAGTCTCATTAGCCAAATTAATATGATGCATAGAGAGCACTAAACCCTTCCAAGAGACTGGTTTTAACAACAGCCTGGCTCTACCTGGCCACTGGAGCATCCCTCTAAGCCCTTCGGGAGGCAGAGGGGCAGACCCAGCACCCAAAAAACAACTCGCTGTGGCAAAGTGACTGTAGGAGAACCATCCCACAGCACATCCCACGATACCTCTGAGTCTCTGGAATAAATGCATGATGTAAAGGAGACAAGGAACCATCTCCCAGTGAAACAGACAGTGAAACCTGACTCAGAGAGGCAGAGCTCTTCTGGAACAGCCACTGACACTTCGAAAGCACACCCAAAAAATGGAATAGTGCCCCAGCTCTGACATAAACACCTAAATACCTGAGCAGGTGACCAGCTTGCCAAAATTCCCTTTTTTGGGGTACACTGACAGACCACCCATCTCCTGTCAGCATCCAGCCCCCAACCCAGGCAAAGGGGCTGAAACACATCTCCCATTATTGCTACCAGACCTATTGTACAGCACTTCAAAGGAGATCCAGAGATTGTATCGCAACAGCACAAGAAATACATTGCAAAAAATAGGAATTTTAACTACAAACACCAACTTCTAGAAGAAAAGGCATTTCCTGAGTCTCTCCTTTCCAATTCCCGTCCCTCATAACCAGCAACAGCTACAATTGCTCCCATTTACAACAAAAAGCTTCATTTAAATTATTACACCAGCATCCCACAAACACAGACAATTTGCCAAATCATTGGCTTGGCTTTCCTTATCAACACGTACAAATTATAAACACTATTCTGGGTTAAAGCAGTGTTAATTCAAGCAGTTCATGAAGTCAAAATAACAGCTCCAGTTTGCCAAGCTGAGAACACGTAGCTTTATGTGCACGGCCCTGTTTCTTAACAGGACTCCCCAACAAAGAGGGAAGCACATCCAAGAGTTGGCTCCTTCACCCCCATTCCCGAGCGGGTGGAGCAGCAGGGTGACTGAAGAAACCACAATTAGTAAGCATTAATAAACTGCAGAATCAAGACAACAAAAGGTGAACAACAATCTTCTTTTACATTACAACTCAGTCGAACCTCTTCCAGCCCCTTACCTGTTTTAGGGATTTACACAGCGCTTTGCCCCGGGAACAGACACCTTGCAGAGCACAACCACAGCATCCGTCGGCTGAGAGGCATCTGCAGCCTAGCAAAGATCCTGCCGGGCTGCAGGAGGTTATCCACGGAAGTTAAAAGTATGTCAAGGCAAAAAGGGCAAGCGTTCAAGGTGTCTTCATGGCACGTCACAGGAATTCTACCACGAGCACGGCACGGGAGCTCCTGAAGCCGACGACGCAGCAGTGGCAGCTTCCTCTTGACGGCCGCGGTCCTCAGGCGCGCCCCGAAGTCTCCTGCAGCAAACACGGAGTTGTGCTCCTGCACGGGAACAGCTTTCCAAAGCTCAGGAGCCCCCGGGACAGGAGAACTACAGCACACAATGTTTCGGGCCGCCTCCGGCTGTTCCTCTCCCCGTCTGCACTACACCGGGAGCGACTGCACGGAGCGCGCGGCGGGGCCGGGACGCGAGCAGGGCACATGCACATCCGAGGCGTGTGGAACCAATGGCTTCAAAACCGGTCAAAATAAGGCACTGAGACACCACGCAAAGGTTTAAATTACCGCCTCCAGCTCTCAGGAACTCTTCATCCATTCAGCACTAAACCCACAACTGCTGAAAAGCCCCTGGAGATGGAGGAGCGCCTCGCGTACGGCAGGAAAGGCTTTATTAACAGCATTTAAACACTTTTAAGGACTCATTTCTCTTTTTCTTTTGGCAATTTTGGTGCAAAGGTTTTACGTGCAAGATTCAAAGCAATTTCAAAACTTTTTTTCTTCAAAATTAAAAAAAAAACCAAGAATCAAAACTAAAGGCAAACATGTTGGGTGAACAAAATAAATCAGAAACTTAAAATTCAGGAACTCCATCTCTTCCAACCAGCGAAGCCCCAGACTTGGCCACCGTTCCGAGGCGCAGGGTGGTGCTTCCCTGCTTCTTGCGTGCCAGCAGCAGCACCGCTGCCCCGTCCCGCTGAGGAGAAACGCAGCAAGTGACCCCTTTTTCACTGCAAACACGGCGGCCACAGCAAGGCCATCAGACACAATTCTTCTGACTGGTACCACAGGTCGATCAACGCAAAAGTGTCGGTGCTCTCCCTGCTTCTTGCTCAAGACCCACAACTATCAGCTCAATTGGGCAGCAGCAGCAGGAACCCCTCCGCTGCCAACACAGGGGCCAAACGTTTGTCGTCAATTCACTTCCAGGCAGAAAAACCATTTTCCTCAAAAGAAACAATTTATTTAGAATGAAACAAAATCAGCTCAACTGTGAGCGCATGTTTGAGTGACAGCTACTTTTAAGCTGTGTGAGCCATAAAAAGGGTATTCCTTTACTTTTCCAGCAATCTTGTGTACACAGCACAAAGCAAAGAGGTCATTTTTTTTTTCCACTTAAAACACGGGCATTGGCATCACAATAGCAGATACACAACTTTTTTTTTTTTTAAAGCTGCCATTTTAGTAAAATGCACAAATACTAAACAGATAAGCTTTCTTCCACCAGGAGGCCCATGTAAATTCCACATAAGCCACAGCTTCTCTTCCCAAAGGTCCATTAGAGCTTGGTATCCCATGCGGTTGTCTTCTGCAGTCCACCAGATTTGCTTGCAGGAGGAAAAAAAATGTTATTTCAATACAAATGCGTACACCAGATTTGGGTTTTTCCCCTCCCTACATTATACAGATGAACATAAAGAGCTACGAGGCCTTTCTGAATATTCTACTTGGACTTCAAAAAGCACCAATACCACCCGTGGGCAAGAAACCTCAGAATGAAGTTGCCTTCTAAGGATAGATGCAAAACAAGTAGTGCTGGGCTTCTTTTTGGACCAGGATAAAACTAGGCTTACAGTACTGATGATTACTCAACTTGCAGTAACATTTGTTGGGGCACACCGAAATCATTAACCAGGAGAAAAACCAACCTAATTCTTGCTAATTTGGTTGACTTTCCTCACTGGGTGTTTCCTGAAGGCAACTTATCAACAAAACCATGAAATGTAGTGTTACACAGCTCTTTTGCTCTCGTTCTGCTGCGCAGTTCTAACAGCAGACAATGCCAATATTAAAAGGTCAAATCAAAGACACACCCAATATAATTTAAAATTGTTACTATTCAAGTCATATCTCCTTGCCATCGGTTTCACACAATCGGAACTGCGGGAAGATGAATATTCAATGCACCATTCTCTGCACCACCCGGTCTGCTTTAAGCCTGATACAAAAATCACCTCATCGTTCAGTCTGTCAATCATTGGAATATCTGTCCTTCAGTGCTATAAAGAAATAAACAGGGGGACAAAGGGGAAAGAACCCCAAAAGCTCTAGAGCCAAAAGGCAACCATTTCCTCCCCTCTGTGCACACAGCACTCCCCAGGAGCACTGCCCTCAACACTGTTTTGCTTAGAGCCAGGAACTACCATTTTCCAAGGCATTTTTCCCTGAGTCCTCAGAGTTTTTGAACTTGTCTTCACAATTTTGATTCACTCCTCCTCCCCATTAATACCTCAGGCCTTTCACCTCAGTTACCATCAACCAGAGGGTTCCCAAACCCACAGAAGAAATTAAAACTCGTTTTCATAAAACTCAGCTCTCCATAGAGGCCTAGAAAGTTGTCACCAAAATATTCCGTCTTTAACACCCTTGTAGGAAACAACAGAGAGAGAGGGCAAGGTTTCTTTGCTTGGCAATAGTGCCCTTTTCTCTCTGGGAAGCTGACAAGGTTGTGTTGGTATTTGTGTCCCTAAAACCTCTGGATTGAGGATAACCCCGGTGTTCCCATGGCAAACAAAGCCACTGGCCAGCGGCCAAGGAGGTTGCGCAAAGTTTCCAATTGAAAGAAATAAACAAATTAAAATCTCAAACAAAACTACGAGTCATTTGAGGTTCTTTCCCCAAAGCATAAAGCACAAGGATGAAATGATTCAGGAAAAGGACATCCTTTCTCCAGGCTAATTCAACACACGAATGAAATAGAAGAACATCAGCTGCACACAGGTCGGGAGGGAATAGTGAGCTCTCACCACAGCAATGTAATGCCAGACACAAGGAGAGAGCCAACAACTGCTACATCTGGCTTGCTCTGCACACAGTGGTATCACCCACAGGCTTCTAAACCTCGAGCCCTGGCTAAGCCGACTTCAGTGGACAGTTACTCCAATGGGGAACACCTCAGACCAAGGAGGAAAGCACAGCCCACCCAGCTGCACCGGCCGGGATGGCAGCATGGGAATTCAGTGCCAGTAAAAAAAAGCTTTCCAAGTTTTGCCACAAGAACCCTCAAAGGGTGTTAAAATCCTTGCTTACAAAACAGAGCAGCAACCACAAATAAACCAGATTCAAAGAAGCAGGTGCTCCATTAAATAAGGAACCAGAAAACCTGGAGTCAAACACGGCCTCGCCTGTTCCTTCTCGCCCTCCAGCACAGCACAGCACAATTTCACAGCCAGTGGCAGGTGGGAACAAGGAAATTCCAGGGTGATTTCCCAAGGAAAAATGGAAGGGCACCTAACATGCCCTTCCCAAAAGGCTTCCCAAACCAAGCAGGCTTTGACAAGCTATGTTGACCCCAAGTTTTATGGGTTTTTAAGCAGGTGCCTGCTGCGGATCAGTGGAACAAATGCTGCTCTCAGTGTCCAACACAAACTTCAGTGCTTTTTTTTTTTTCCCAGTTTTGGGCAGATTTAGATTCCCAGCTGTTTAAGTCTCTTTCCTAGAAAACTCTTGCAAGTGATTTCTGTCAGATGACAGAAATCTCCCAGAAAACTCCCTCTGAATGCAAGCAGCACTTGCAGGCAGCATTGATCACCTACTGACACCCAACAGGCACCTGCTCCAATTAAAACATTCTTTGCAATAAGTGGTAAACACGCTGTATCTTCTTAAACACAGTGATTTGCATTTCTGGTGTCATTCCCAAAAATTCTCGTTGTTAATAGTAAGCTGAACAGCTGAATTCTGCCGTCTCTTACATTCACATTGAAGGGCAACCCAGAAATCCTTGATTTTACTCTCAAATTTAAGAGCATTAAATGAGGCTTTCACCTTTTCATTTAGAAAGAAAAGTAGCTATAAAAACTAAAATCTGTGTTTAAGAGATGCTGCCACATTGGAATTCTCAGTTCACCACGATGTTTGGGATGCTGGATCCACTCATTCTGGGCAGACAGAGGAATCAAAGCCCTCTAAAACCACAGCCCCTCTCTGACAAGTGGTTCAGTAACAAAAATTCCTACTTTTGTGACAGAAACTCAAGCAAGTTCAGTTACACCCATAAAATACATTCAAGACATTTCCTCCTTCATCTCCTATTCGTATCCCATTCCACACTTTGAATTTGATTTTTGCCATGCAAGTTGTAAGAGAAATCAACTCATGTATCAATTATTCAAGGAATCTATTGGAGCATGGACCAAGTGACGCTGTGTCATTTCTCTGTTGCCCAAATCCCTGAAAGCATGGCTAAGTGCAAGATTACATTCTGGGTTTAAGTGCAAGATTACAATTTTAGGGCCTGTAAAGAGATACAGTGAGATTTACACCTCAGTTAGAAGCTGCTGCACCATCCATTTGGTTGTTAAACAGAGTATCATGGAATTAAGATCACATCGGGGATTGAGATCCCTTCTCCCCTCCTAAATGCCTGAATTACCAAAGGTGGCTGAGACAGCTCGAGAAAAGTGCCCAATGATTGGGGAAAAATAAGAAAAAACTTACGTTCTTTGAAAAAAAAAACAAAAAAACAACCCAAAAACTGTTTCATCCTTGAATCACAAGAACAAGAGCTCAAACCTGAGCATCCTGGAGTATTTTTAATATTTCTCCAGGATGCTAAAACCACTTTAGTCCAGGTGCCCATGATAAACCTCATGTAATGCCCACTGCACACTGTACCTGAAAAGTCCCTAGCAGACAGCAGTTCCTTGCTATTAACAAAGAGGTAAAATGTTAATGAGAACTTTTATGTAATTAAATTATCACAGAATGAAAAGCATCTCTGGAGAGAAGCACTTACTTGCTCAGTTTGCATTGTGGAACCAAACCCCACTGAACCTGCAACTCTTGCAAAACAAAACAAAACAAAACAAAA
>QUSF01000133.1:0-51124 GCA_003676055.1 Chloebia gouldiae
GTGATTGACTGTCACTAGTAAGAACAAGTTACAGTAGATTGTGCAATGATTCTTATTTGACTTCAAGGATGTATTTATTACCATTTTTGTACAAATTATACTAACATGAAAAGTTGTGGAAATGATTGTGCACTAGATAAGGTGATACATTACAGGAGTGGTTGGGTTTATGGAGCTTTATGCCGAGGTTTTCTCAGAAATTATAGCACAGTCCTGTCACTATAAAACCTGGAGATACACTTGGTAATAACATGCAGTGGAGGGGTTTTTAGGATTTCACTTGTTATTCAAATAGAGTGGGAACTATAGGTTTTTCTACCTCGTATTTCTTTCTTGTATTGCACTGGGTGAAGAGGGGAAAGGAAGCCCAAGGATAGCAGAATGGGCGCTGGGCTGTGGGCACCACAGCCCTGCCCGATGCCTCCAGTGCCACGGGGCTGGGGAGGTTTTGGCACTGGAGGGGCTCTCTGGGCACCCAGCGCTGGTGTGTGACACTGGGGGAGATTTGCCCTCCAAAGGCAGCTGAGGATTTTTTTTGTGAATTATTTCTTGCTTCCCCTCCACTTGTTAGGGCAGTGACGTGATATCAATATGGAGCTTGGGAACTTATTGACTTGTTGGTTCTTGACCTTTTGACTGTGACCAAGTATAGAAATTGAATGTCTGAAAATTAAATGATAGACTCTTTATACATAAATTTTGGATGTCAGTGTATTACATGAACTAATTTCGGTTTACCTAAATTTATGGTGTTTTGTGTTCAATAAAGGAAATATTTCTTCCTTTCAATATACCCAGCATCTAATAATATTGTAGTTGCTAACACTAAACAAATCCATTTCCTTTTGCTGATTGATTATCATAACAGCTGGTGTTTAATCACCGAGATTGTTATGTAACTTTTAAATCTCTAATATTTTGAAGAGGTGCAAGTGACATCATCTTGCTGTGTAGTGGCGTGATGTCATCGGTGCTGTGTTCTGTGGGGCTCCAGACTCAAGTTCTTATTTAGTTCCGTCGTGTTTAGGGGGCTGGGAACACTTGCCGAGAGAACTGCCTGTTTGAAAGGAGACCCAAAAGAGCAGAGTCCGCGTGCTGTGTTCCACGACACAAGAAATGGACATTTGTTTTCCCTGGGACTGTGGCACGGCGGGGCGCGGTGGCAGTGCCGTGCCGCGGCTCCTGTCCGGTGGCATTAGCTGATGGCTCCGCGGGCAGGGCGAGCGGCGCTCCGGCTTTGCGAGCCTCGGGCCTCCAAACCGGCCTGAGGGAGCTGCCGATATTGTTCTCCCCGAGCGCCGCAATAAGGCTGTGGTCAGCACTAATGTAAATATTTGTACAACAACCATGTTCTACAGCCTCCAATTTAATGGTAAAAATCTGCCCTGAACGCCTGGGTAAATATACGCTGAGAACAGACGCCCATTGACTGGAGGAACAATTGACTTTGGGTTCTTTGTTGCTGGAGTGGCCCCCGGTGATGGGCTGCGGGAGGCGATAGCGGCGCGGGCAGTGCCCGGCGCGGAGCCCGCACCGCCCGCGCCGCCGCCGCGGCGGCAACTTGTCAATGGAAGAAAAAGAACTGTAATCGCGCATTTACATATGCTCCTAATTGTTGATTTGGGGATTTTCTATGAATATGGCTTCACAAAACAGATGCTGTTTAAGAAAAGGGGGAACATAATTTTGTGGGCAATGAATTAAGTGTTTTTGTGGCCCTCTCATCCGTAGCTAGGAGCAGTTTGTGGACCGCGTCTGTGAACGCCGCTCATAATTGTTTTTCACACATAAGTTATGCAAATGAGCTTTTATGGCAACTGGCATAACAATTAGCATCCTCCAGCAATATTTTAGCAGGTTAATTGCAAAATTTCTAAATTGTACATCTGACTTGTTAATTAGGCATGACAGAGGTGGTAAAATAGTTATCTTCAGGCAGTGGCAGCCAGGAGCTGCTTGAAATGCAAAGAGCAAGGATTGATTGGATTTGAGGGTTACAATTGTGGGAGCACTGCTGTTGTCAAGTGCCGCTGAGCAGCTCTGCTCCATCGGCTGCCTCAGAGCAAGAACCACGTCGGTGCTGAGAGGATCCTGCCAGTTACAAATCTGCTTTATTTAACTCTGAAATTCTCCAAATCCCGGCTGTGGGAAGCGCCCAGCTCCTGCCTGTTCCTCTGTCTTAGGCCCACGGCAAGGGGAATCTATGGACCCGAAGTTGCAATTTTGATTTTATTTACAAATAGGCCTGAAAGTTCAGCTGCTGGCACAGATCAGCAAACACTTCTGTTTTTCAGCCCCAGTAAAAATGCCATTGCTCTCCCCACCATGTGCTGAGAATTCTGCTGTTACTTCCCTTAAATTGCAACCTTTGCTGCCTGGTATTTTCAGATGGTGTTGGTTGCATTTTACAAGCTTTATTTCCTCAGCTTGTTTCTCTTAAATCCTTGCTTTCATATATCTTTGTGTGTCTTACACTATTAATCATATTAAAATACAAAAACCCATGCCATTTGCAATAACCCGTTTTTAGGCTCTCAGAGGTATGTCTGGATGATTTAAACAAGATTGGAACACGCAAGTCTTCATCCTGGGAACGTGTTCCAAACATCCCCCAACGCTGTCTGGAGCAGATAACAGTGTGCTCAGCAGAGGTGCAGCCTCTTGAGTCACACCAGCACAATTGGCCAGCGCAGGATCTTCTAAATACATTTTGCTGGCTTTGACTGCTGATTTTGATATAAAATGCAGATTTCTGGGCTAGTTTAGTGTTGAATAAGTTAAAGGGTGATAACAAACAGAAAAAAAAAAATGCCACTGAACAAGTACCTCTGGGAGCCAGAGCAGTCGGCGGCGCGCTCTGAGCTGTGTGTGGCTGTGCCATTTGTCTGGGCTTTGCTGGGGGACTCAGTGTTTCGTGGCTTAAATAAAGTCAATCACATTTGAGTACCTGTGTAGTACCTGTAAGCAAAAAGAAAATCAGCACAAGCACATGTGGAATTACATGTCCTCTGTTTTCTCTATATGCATTGTCTTGATTTAACCACATGGTTTTTAAAACTGGGATGTTATATTTTCATTTAAAAAGTAAATGTTCCTGCATGCGTAACTGTTCTAATATTTTACATTTTCTTGTGACATGTGTATATGGAGTAAGTGCCATTTATGATATGTTGTCATCAATAATTTTGTCACAGAGAATAAAAGCCTTTAAACTCATCCACCCACTGGAACGTTTTATCATATTTATTTTAAGAGATATGAAATTAGCAGAACAATTGAACTCTTTGTATATGGGAGATGCAAATGTAACTGAATATTTACCTTTAATGAAGGGCAGCATAAATATCTCAGTACCAATAAATTATATGCAGTAGCAGAATATTCCATAAGTAACTAAAACATAGTTCCTTTTTACCCTGGATTCACAAACTGCATTGTCCTTTAGGATAGTTGAATTTACAGTACACAGCGAAATTAAATGATGTTTAACTTTTGGAAAGGATCCGTCATAATTGGAAAATACTGGGGTTTGACTAGATCTAAACCACACTTCCAAACCATTGCGTTCCCTGATTAAATGCTCACTTGCACAATTTAGGAAGAGTTTACTACAGTGGTGCCTCAGTAGATAATATTTGGAATGGAGTAACCATTTTAATGAGGTTCATCGAGAGATTTCATCAGGGAACATTTCAGGTGTGTTATGGCTTTTGTCTTGTCACGATGCACGTCTTGGTAGCGTCAGAGGAGTTCCAGAGCAGCTCTCTCCTCGTTTGAGACAATAAGGAGTTCTGTAGAACGTGTGAGCAGGGAAAGGCAGGACCCGCTGCGTTGTGCTCCGCGTTTGAGCAAGCCGGTGAGTAAATACACCCCGTGGCTTAAATGTACATCACATTTTAACTGTCCTAATATTGATCATCCTATGGAGGAATGCAATGGAAGCCCACTGGTTATTAGTGTAAAGAGGGTCAGAGGCAGAGCCGGGCACAAAGCAAGTGCTCTCATGGTAATGATGCTGCTATTTATAGATCCCCATTTCATTAGTTGCAGAGTTTCAGGGAAGAGATTTTCTCTAGGGGAAATGGATACTTGAAGTTCATTTTCTTCCTGCTGCACATTAAGGCAGAAACGTGAACAACCTTCAGGATAGGACAGGGGGATGCAGATTTTGTGAGGCCGCTTTCCCGGAGCTGTGTGCGAGTGCCAGCCGCCGCTGCCTTCCCGAGTGCCTGTGCCACCGCTGCTCTGCCACGAGAGCCTTCTTCCGCCCAAGGAATTCTGCAGGGTGCCACACCAGTAACCCGAGCACTGTGCTGCTTTATAAAACTAACACATCTGGATCACCTGACTTGGAGCAGCCTCGCTACAGCTGGCACGCACCGGAGTGGATTTACTCACAGCACCTACCAACTACAGTCGCAGTTAATCAAAACACGGCTGGGTCTTCTGATACTTACTCATAAACACAGAAATTTCTTGGAGTATCTGAAAACTCAATTGTTTAACCATACTTTGTTTCCTCCTGTGAAATCTAGATAGTCAAAGCACCCTTTAATTTTTGTGTGCCTTTATTTCTAGAGTTTTCCTTCTTGGAATTCTTGCTATCTTGATTTTTTTTTTCCCTTTAAGAGAATATTTACTTAGTTAGTATTCACTTAATTAGAACTGACTGTTTAATGTTTTCTGGGAGGGTATTTATGGTATTTTCTTTGCCATATTTGCATTCCAGAAATTAAGTCCCCATGCCATTATTCGGCAAGCCTTTCATACATTAGAATGATGAATTGAAAGCAGAAATGGGAAAAAGACTGCAATGCAATGAAAATTTAATCAGCGTCTTCTGCTGCTTTAATAAGGCAAATAATTCTTATTGGCCGCTGCGTTAAGGTTTCTAATATTTAATTCATAACAAACCTTGCATTATTCTGCAGCAGCATCGACAGCTCCACTTTGCTGCCTGCCAACAGGCAACCATAAAAACTTAAAAGCAGATGTAAATGTCTGAAAGAAGGAGAATGATTGGGTCTAAGCGGTCAGAAAAAATCAACACTATTGCCAGAGAGTTTGATAAATCCTTACATACACTTTAGCAAGGTACAAATGGTATTAATTAAACTCATTAAGTGTGTTGATTTTAAGGCTTTGAGGTACCTTTATTGAAATGTGAGATTTTTTTAGTTCCTGGAGACTCCCAAACGAAAGGAATGCCAGGCTGGCAAGGCAGGGTGCTGGACAGCTGGGGCAATGTTACAAATCAGGCAGATTCAGTTAATTTTCATATTTCGGGTATTTGTTACATATCAATGGTAAAGTCACTGCAATTTGCCTTATGTGTCCGTGCAGTGCTGGAATTAAGCAAAGGAGCAGGAGCTTGTCCCCTGCTCCCGTTCCAGCTCTGTCAGCCCAGCAGTGACAGTCATGGGTTACAAACCCCAGGTGTGGCAGAGCCCGCGCTGGGTTTTGGGCGTGCTGCTGCTGCCCGGGCGGGTGGCACGCGGTGCCCGCGCTCCCAGGGCAGCTGTGGCGCCCGGCCAGGGCTGGGTGCGAGCTCTCGTTACCGCCAAGGGCTGCGCCGGCTCTCATTTCTTCTTGAAATGGCTTAATTGGTGTCAGCACCCCAGGGATAAAGGCCTCCAACGCTGAAATCCACACGATTCACCCTGTCTCTGCTCAGTGTAGGGAAACTGGTAACAACTGGTGGTGAATGAGGAGTGAGCGGTGCTGTAACAATACTCGATGATGTTTGGGATGACAGAAATTAATACGCACTTGCTTGAAGAAAGCAATGATTAATGGCAGTGAGCAAGGGAATGCTGTCCCTCCTTTAACTCCACTTTGATGGGGATTGAAAAGCAAAAGGCTGTTTTCATTCTCTCGCGCAAGCAGAGGTCATCCAGAGTACATTACAGCAATTTTTTCTCTCTGTTTTTTATTTCATAAATATTATGATAAGCACAGATTAGATAGATTTTTTCATGGAGGCTTAAAAGGATATTTTGTCTGTTTGCTGTTTATGCTTAATGAAGAAATTGGATTTCTTCTGTTTATGCGTGAGATCATTATATTCAATGGAATAATTAGTACAATTAAGAATTTCAGAAGCTCACCATTGTGTTAGTTTTTCTGAGGTTTTACAGATGGAATTTCATGGTCTCCATTTCCAAAGTGCTGAGAGGTCAGAACAAGGCGAGGAGTGTTGCCGAGGAAAGAAAAAAAAAGGTTAAAAATCCAAGATTCCTCATTGAATTGTTGATGTAAATATATTTTGCAAGATCCTCACACTTGTCAGTGGCTTTTTAAGCTATTTGATAAAGAATCTTTATTCTACAAGGAGCCTGAAATAACACAACACTGCTTTGGATAATGAATTCTTCATCTAAGCAGAACTTTAAAACAAAGTACAATGTTGGCATTTTTTTCTTTGAGTGAGAGGGCTGATACATCTTTGGGATCCGACAGGAAGACATAAATTAATAGAGTTCTGGAGATCAGTTTCTCATTAATAATCCATTTTGTCATGGTTCTTGGCATTGTCAGCCTTGGAGCTGGTTCATATTTTGCTAAAGGATAAAAGCACATGATGTCTTAAGGCACAACATAAGGAGAAGGAGTTTATCATCTTCTGGAAAAGCCATCTCTGAAAAAATAGATTGTTTTCCAGGAAATAAATGTCAATTGCGAGTTTTATGCATTTTTAATCTTCAAACAGGTTTTTTAATGTCTACAGTTGCAAAAATAGACTCGAGTTGGAAGAGGTTGTTGCCAAAAGCCGTTGCTTTGCCTTTGTCCTCTCCACTGCTTTTTGATTTTTTAGAAGTTGGAGTGGATTCCAGACCTTTAATTCAGTTGGTTTAGACACTGTGGCAGATTGTGTCCAATTTAAAACATATAATTTAAAAAAAATTACCGTTTTTCTTTTGAATGGGTAAGCATGAAACCTTTGTTACCTTGCACTTTCCCAGCAGTATGGGACATCTCATAGACCACTGCACGTTCCCCTAGCATTTTCAAATATTTTCAAATTGGAAAATGTTGCTTTTTCTTGAGTATGATGACATAAATGGAGTCACCCTTTTGAAGTCTTAAATTTGGTATTTTATATATCTTAAGGTAGTGGCAGATTGGCAAACAGAGTAGCCACCAAAAGTGTTCAGCTTGTGCTGTCATCCCAAGTAAGGAAGAACAGAGATCTGATTTAGATGCCTGCCCTTTATTTTATATACTGAAGAGTGACATAATGCAGAACTCCTCAGGAACGCGTGATGTGTTTGGGAAGGATAAAGGGGAGGAAGAAATGACAACATTATCCCAGATCAAACATTTATATTTTAATCAAAGATAAATGGTCTACTTTAAATGGCGTAGAGGGAGGGACTGGGAGGTTCTGGACGGAGGGCTGAAGGGAGCTGGGATCCGGCTGGGATTCCTGCAGGGCTGGGAAGGAAGCAGCATGTCCAGGATGCTGACCAGAGCTGGCCCGTGCAGGAGCAGCCCTGGGCATGAGGGGGTGCAGCAGCCCCTGGCTGGGGAGGTCCGTGGGGCAGGAGGAGACGTGGCTGCTGTGGCGCTGCAGCAGCCCCAGGCACGGCGTGGCATCCCCGCTGTGGGTGCCCCCACCACGGGTACCGCTGGCCAGAGATGCAGGCAGGTCCTGAGTCACTGGCAGGTAGACACAGCGATTCCTTTGGAGTGCTGCTGGCCACGAGCTTCATGCTGCCTGCTCAGGGGCACTGGGGGTGCCCCCTCCCCACGGCTCCTGGCTGGCTGGGCCCATCCTGGGTGAGCGCTGGCCGGAGCAGCAGTCCCGGCACTCCGCTGGCCGGGACGGAGCTGCAGCATTTACCCCACCAGCAGGAATGCTGAACCCTTTCAGGCTGGCTTTGTTGCCTGAAAACAGGGAAGGTTTGAGTTATGAAGATTTAGAATATGCTTCCTTCCACGGAGTTGCAAAGGACATTTGTCTCAGCACATTGTAGTGAAATTTTAAAGAGCAGGTTTTGACAGGAGACATTTTGCTGACACAGAATATTTTGTTCACTTCTGACTCTCAAATAAGTGCTACTTCTGTCATAATGATTGATTTATATTCGGTTTAGTCCATACATTTTACATCCTCTTCTTTAGTGCTTATGGCTCCATGGCTTCAGAACAGCCCAGTTTAACACTGGTATGAGCCTGGCATCACATTCACATACCACAGTAAAATTGATTGTAACGAGTTGTAGGTATTTCATGCTATGGTGTATTTAGAATAAAATTATGATTGTTATCCTCTCCTGGAAAAAGAAAATTTTAAAATGAAGATTTCTGTTAAAAAATCATTTTTACAGAATTGTAATTTAAATTGTTCCTAATAACAGTGCCTCAAAGGCCCAGTGACCTGCAGAATGCTGCTCCCATGGCTTTATTACAGATGCTTTAAAATTAAGTACTGAGCACCTTTGCCCTCCCTGGGGGTGTGCTGTGAGCTGCTCCTCCCTGGTCGGGATGGACCAGCCCTTCCAGCACCACTGGAAACTCAGCCTGGGCAGGTGGCTGCTCTGCATTTACATTAACCCAGCCTCGTCCCTTTATGTGCTGGACAAGAGTCTCAGCACATTTCAGTCCATAAATACTCAGGAAAAACCCTGGAGCATTTGCTGTTTGGTTTGGAACAAACCCCAGGTAGCCAAATCATTCCCCTGGGAGCAGAATTCTCACTGGAGCACGTGTGAGTGGTTTGAGGCAGAGGAAGCTGGTTTGCTGCATTCCTGAGACCGTGAAGAGTCTGCAACCAGAGACCTTGGGCACCTGCAGTGGCAGGGTTTGGGTTTTGGTGGCACTGCTGGTATCACAGCCTTGATTTCTCAGTGATCCTTTGGCAATGGCATCTGCTAGTTCATGCCTTTGTAGGTGTTTAGCAGAGCAGGTACCCTTCTGTGCAGGGTGCTCAGTGGCACTGCAGCCTGGGAAAAGGAGAAAAATAGAAAAATAGACTCCCCATTTTCAGAAAGAGAATCTTGTGCCTGGTGACCGCTCCAGTGGGACCATCTGAATAACTGAGATTTCCGTGTTAGCTGAGCTGGGCAGCTGGGGGCAGGAGGGACTGCAGGGTTGGTTCCTCCTGCCCAGGGCTTTGCCCATCAGCACCTCGGAGCAGATGGGACTGTCCTGCACAGCTGGGGCTGCGGGTGCACCAGCCTGCACCCACCACAGCCACCCACCAACCAGTTCTGGACAAGGCCTCCGTCTTGCCCTGCAAAATTAATGCTTATACACATCTTATTATGGAATTATAGTACTGCTCCTTCCCATCAATAAAAAATATTCCTAAGACCCCCTAGGAACATAGCATGTGAAGAGCTCTGTTGGAGCAGGCAGGCTCCCTGAGCCCTTCCTTGGCTGTGGAGATGATGTCCTGTTCCCCACACCTGGTGAGGAACAGGCAGCACGGAAAGGGTCAAAGCCAGCTGCCTTTGGCATTGCTGCAAACATATATATATATTGAGATATTTATTTCTCAGAGAACGAAGAAGCTAATATTCAACAAGGCTTCAGGAAAAAAGGGCTTCCAAGATGTTACAGATTTTGGAAATATTTGACAATGTTAGCAGCATCAACTACTGACACAAAACCCTCTCTCCAGAAAATCTTTCACAGTTGTGCCAAGAAAAGCAGCTTCGATGGAACATTTTCATAAACTATCATCAGTTATGCAGCAGCAGCTTCACAAATCAGAAATGATATCTTCAGGCACTGCTGTCAAGTGTTATTCAAATAATACCAGCCTCACATTTGAATAACAGCAGACATTTTGAATTAATTAATCAGATGAGATAGTCTAGGCCTTTTCTCATTAGTCTCTGGGTCAGGCATGGAAAGATATATGCGTTGGTGATGATATACTTGTCTTTAATCGTGATTTATGAAGATTTAGGATTGTGTGTGATTTGTCAAAGGTTCTGGGAAAAGGCTGGTGCATATTTCATTACCTAATCTGAGATTGATTTTGTGATGCTGAGAGATAGAACCCTATTGTTGGGGGGGCTGGGAAGCGCAGGTAGACGCAGCGCCCAGGGTTTTACTGGCTTATCTTTGTGACTGTCAAACAATGCTGTAAACTTTTACTGCCAGCAGTTAACAATTCCTGCTTTAATTATAGGCAAATTCTTCTTTCCATCCAAAGGGGAAGATGCAGTAGTTATTTAGTTAAAAAGCATAAGAGACCTTATAGCTATGACCCAGTGTAAATCATGGACAAAGTTGGCAAATTTCATGGCTTGGTCATGGTGAAAATATAAAATTTCATGGTTTGTCACAGATTAATAGAAAAATCCTATTAAAACTGTGCAAATAACAGCACAACAAGTTAGGTGGAGCTCCCTACATGGCACCTTCCTGCTCACAGCATTTATTTTAGGTTAGAATTGCTGCAAACAACATGAGGCCCTTTGCAGGCTTTTCTCTGCTGCACTGTTTTCTATTCAGTTTAATTAGTAGTTGTTGTTTGGTTTGGACTGAATAATTATCATGTGATTGTTTTGAGGCATTATTTACATGAGAAAGCGTGTGTGACTGCTGCTGCAGTGAAAGGAGCTTGGGAAATGAAATATTTGAATACAAATTGTGTATTTTTAAAAAATCCTTGAGATGGCAATATCTAATAACTCATCAGTTATCAGGATTTTTGATATTGGAACAAGGTCTGAGCTGTGCTGGGTCCTCGGCCGCTGCAGCCAAGCGCTGCCCACGTCTCTTAGACCAGCAGACCGTGGCCGAGCCTCGAGTTCCCTGCAGATTGCTAATCACCTACTTCTTCATCTTTAATCAGAAAGTTCATGTCTTTTACTGTTCTTGGTGCAATTTTGCAGCCCATCTATCACGGCACGCGGCTCTGGCGATGCTCCGTGTCCGTGCAGCCCTGTCTGCCACAGCCATCAGCCCTCCTGCTCAGCCTCTGCACTCACTGAAGGCCAGGGCAGGCCTTTAATACCCAAGATTTTTACTGGTTTGTTTTTTGCTATTTTGGTTGCCTCCAGAATTTTGATGGGTGATTCAGGAATTTGGATCTAGGCCAAGATACTCCAAACACACTGAGCTCTTCCACTCGATCTCCTAGAGGGAGCAGTTTGTGCTGAAGTGGTCAATTTCAGAAGAAAATGGCAGTTGTTCTGCATTGGAATAATGATAAAAAGGAATCAAATTCTCAGAATAAGGACTTTTAAGAATGACACCAAGATCGTGATGACATCACTGATAGCAGTAACAGCTTTGTATCATAAATGGCCCAGAATTGCACATATGAAGCTTATTTTAAAAATTAGTTTTATTTTTTTTTAACGTGAGACTTTTCTTTCCAAACAGAAGGTTGAGAAAGATGTTTTTAGGGGAAGGGATGCAATGGTTCAATAATCACACAAATATGAAATTTCAGCCTCTATGTGAGATAGAATGATGAGCTGGTGAAAAGGAAAAGCACCATAACATGAGAAATAAGTTCATGATTCCTGTTTAAGAAAAACACATCAATGAGTGCTGTTTATATCAAGTTTACAATTAACTGTTGTCAGGTCACCTCCATCAAGAGCTTCATCTTCATTCTGACTAACTACCAGGTTCAGGGAGTAATTAAAGAACAGCTAATCACAGAACCATTCAGGTTGGAAAGCCCCAAGTCCCTCCGTTCACCACTAACCCATGTCCCCAGGTGCCACACACACCTGGCTTTTAAACCCTGCAGGGATCAGGACTCCACCACTGCCCTGGGCAGCTGTGCCAGGACTTGCCCCCCCCCTCTGTCAAGTCTTTTATTTTTCCCAATATCCAATCTAAACATCCTCTGGCTCAATTTGAAGCTGTTTCCTCTTGACCTGTTGCTTGGGAGAAGAGGCTGAACCCCACCTGGCTCCAGCCTCCTTCAGGCAGTTATGGAGACAAGGGGGTTCCCTCTGAGCCTCAGCCTTTTCCTCATCCTTTGTCACTGTGATTGCCCCCACATGCAGTGAGAGATGGAAGTGCTCCTTAGCCCTGCTTTGTTCCTAATGTATTTATAGAAGCACTTGATTGCCTCTCATAGCAGTAGCCAGGTGAAATTCTATTTGGACTTTGGCCCTTCTAATTTTCATGAACCACAGTCTTGTGGCAGTAAATCTCCGATGACAGTGTAGTGGTAATGTGTCTCTTTTCCCCATCACAAATAAACATAAAATATAGTAGGAAGAAAAAAAAAACAGGTTTGAATTATTGATTAGTGTTTTGCTAATAAGAAATTAAATTTATCAGCCACTGCCATTCTCTAGCTCTGCTTCCCCATGAGTTAGTTGGCAGCTGCAGGCATGTTCAGCAGAGCTGTGGCTGGCCCAGGCTGGCAGCTGCTGCCTCGGGAGAAGGATGTTTAACCCTATTAGTCAGGTCATTTCGCTCTTTTTGTGGAGAGGTCAACAAAAAAGAATTCCTTTCTGAAGTCGACTTTCCCAGCTTTCCTTTTGAAAGTGAACGAATTGTACCAGCTCCTGAGCATGGTCCAGTGCCCAGATACTGTGTGTGAAGGTGGGAGCTGCTGCCAGGTGCTGAGCTGCTGTAGTGATAAATATGGTGTAGAAACTACCATATTTTGGTTAATAGAATTTACACAGACAGAACTGGGAGGGGAGACCTGGCACATCAGCTCCTGGGGGCAGCTCAGGGAGGGACTCAAAGCTCCGGGGGTGGGAAGGGACATCCGTGGAGCTGAGTGTCCCCAGCCAGGAGCACTGGGAGCTGCCTCACCCCTCTCTTCTGCCCAGCTGGCTGCAGCTCCAGCCCTGCCCGGGTGCCAGGAGACACTGGTGCAGCCAGCACAGCCCCTTTCTGGGGACAGCGAGCTGGCCCTGGGCTGGGACACTGCATCCAGAGCGTGGTGCAGTGTGAGGCCGGGCGAGGAAGTTTTCCAGCATCGCCAGTCAGAGCAAAGTATCTGATGTGTGGGAATCACTGAATGCTGAGCCTGTGGGTTGTGTGGCCTTTGGGAAGATGATAGCTGGGTCCCTGTGTGACTGCTGGCTCTGCTCACGGCGCTTTCCCACGCTGCAGAGTGCAGAGTGCAGTGCAGTTGCAGTACAAACATACACTTCTGTATATTAAGTATGTGCATTAATATATTATTATTACTTGGACTAATAACAAATAGTAGTCAGTCAGTGAGATAAAAAAGGACAGAGTTCAATAGTAATTCGCAGACAGCTTAGCAATTACCCAGACAGCTTGCAGTCAGGAAAGCTGCTCAAATCTAGGATTACGAACTACACCGATGGCAGCTCTGCTGGGTGGGGTTTCACAGGATGATGTTTGCACATAGCTGTGGGACTTGGTTCCAGCACTCCTCCTGAGGAACTTCTCCTTTACAAGCCAGAATCAACAACCGTAAAAAACCCTCCGAAAGCCAGGAGGCTGGTTTCCAGAACCAGTCAAAATTATTAAGTATTGTTTTCTGTATCAGAAAGATGCCTGTGCTTGCAAGGATCTTGGAGATTTTCTTCCTTAATGACATAAATCCCAAATTAATTTCTGTGACAATAATCAGCATCAAATCGTATGTGTGGCAACACAGATTTTGTGGTTTTGTTTTTAAAATCAGTGTGTTTCCTTGCTTTATGGGTGAGGGTGGCTTCTCCCCTCATACCTTAGCTGGTTTCATTGATTCCTGTAGTGTTTTGTGTACCCGCCACCTGCCCTGGCAGGGGAGCGCTGCCCTGTGCCAGCAGAAGGCCAAGAGAGCATTTAAGTCCCATTTGAGCCTGGAGGCATAATCTCAAAACTTCTTTAGGAGTGGGGTCAGCAGAGCTGGCACCTCTATTCAGCATGCTCTGGGTGCAGGGGGTCCCGGGGATGCAGCAGACCTGGGGCCTGGGGGGCTCATCCACTGCTCCTGCTCCACAGCACCAGCCCAGGAGAGGAGAGACTTCGGATACAAACCTTGGGTTTGAAGCACTCGAATGTCAAAGGAGTGCTGTTGGAATTTTAGGGCATTACATGATTTTTTTATGGGGTGCATTGAATCCTGCTCCTCCAGCGGGCATTAAAGCCACCTCATCACTCAGCACTGGAGGGGAGCACCGGCTCGGGAGCAGGAGAGGCAGCTGTTAAAAGATTTCCATCTCAGCAGTCTCTTATGCCAGTAGGGTTGTGATTTGGGTATATAACAAGGCTTTGTGGACTCAAGTTAATAAATAACTGGTGTATTTCCCTTTCCTTCTCTCTGTGCCTGGCCCCAGTGCCATCTCAACCCGAGCAATTATCAGTTCTTGGACTGATGGATTTGACATAAATTCATACATCCTTTAAGCACAAAGCCTTCACAACAAATTTTGCTTTTAAGAGACTGTTGAATGGAGAAAAGGTCACTTGGGTGGTTGAGTGTCTGCACTCGGATGCTGGCAGTAAGTGCTGTGTTTGCAGTGCTGGATTTGATCCCCTTGGTTGAGGGAACCAGGTGCAGGGTCTGTATTTTGGTTCATGTTTCTTCTGCTGGGGGGGACAAAAGGGTAGCTTGGAATTATCTCCATGAATTCACACTTCCTCGCAGTCCACTCAGCCTCTCTTTAGCTTCCATTGGTGTTTGTCTGTTCTCATCCCATTCCGTAGGTACAAGATGGAGTTTAGTGATGATGCCATAGCAACTATATCACAATACGGAAATTGTAATGGTCTAAATCTTCAAACTTGCGTAACAAAGTTAATGGGAACCTATCAGAAATGTACATGCCACTATGTGTTTAGAAGTGGTTTTAAATCTAGCTTTAAATTTGCAAGCCAGTATCCCGTTCTCAGGAATTCCAGAGCTGCCCCGCAGGAAGCGAGAGCACAGTTGTCCATGTGCTCTGCACCAGGGAACACATGGCTGCAGGGGACAAAGCCTGCTGTGTCCTGTGAGCCCACTCCCCCGAGCCTTGTGTGCGGCTGGAAACGGCATCCCAAACGTTTGTGTTCCTGCGGATGCATGCAGGATGGCTCCATCACCTTCCTCCTCAGCCGTGAAGTAGTGCAGAGTCAGCAGAGGAAGAAGAGGAGGCAAAAGGGCTGTTCTGTGTCCTTGGGCTTGTTCCCCTCCACGAGGGCGCCTCTGATTCCCGCTGGGTGCTCCGGCTGGACAGACTCCTTCGCGCAGAGCGGCGCTGGCCGTGCTCCGCTCTTTCCCAGCCCGTGTCCACCCTGGCCGCGGTTCGTGCTCCCGGTGGGGCAGCTCTGGAGCTGTGAGCAGCCGGAGGGGCAGGCAGCGGTGCGGGGCGGCTGCGGGCAGGGTGCCGGTGCCGCGGCATCCCCGTTCGTTCCAGCCGTGCGCCCGGGCTCGGCGGAGCCGCTGCGGCCGCCGCTCTGCCCGGCGGGGATAGTGCAGCTCTGACATGTTGTTATCCCGAGACACGGAGGCTGGCAGTGTTCTTGGAAGGGCAGCCTGCAGCACCCGGGGGTGACACGGGCGGGCGGCTCTGCCCTCCGCGCGGAGAGCCGGCCGCGCCGCTCCTGCTCCATCCGTCTGTGCCAGCGCAGCGTCCCCGTCCCCGGCACGGCGCCCTGCCCTGCCAGCCCTGCCAGCTGCAGGAACTGCAGTGCGAGCAGAGGGCACGGCAGGGCTCCAGCGCCCGGACCCCCGGCCCGGTTTGGGCTGCTGGGTGTCCTGCATGGAAGGAGTGGCCGAGAGCCCCGGGGCTCTCCCTGTGCACGCAGCGGTGGCAGCCGGAGGCAGGACAGCCGTGGGCATCCCCTGCTCCAGGCACAGCGTCCCTGTCCCGCCGCGCAGGGACAGGTGGTGTCTTCACTGGTGCTGCTCTGGCACCGTCACAGGTTAGATCCTGCTTGCCAGCAGAAAAAGAGGATGTCTGGCTGTTCTTGGAGCAGGCAACATGTAGGTTTTGTAGGATAATGCTAAAGTACTTGCACTGTGTTAAAAAAATTAATACACTTGTATTGCTACTGGAATTGGAGCCTGATTAGAATTGTTCCAGTACTGTAGTTTTAGCTTTTAATTACTTACTACATTACACAGTATCTACCAGTGCTAATAGAGTACAGAACTGTCATAGCTTTTGTTTTAAAGTACAGGACTGTGTGGTGCTTAATTGTGGAACAGTGTTGTTCAATTACATCTGAAAGTGTTTAATAAAGTATGGCACCGAAACGCAGCTCGGAGTGGCATGTGTTAATTGGTGTCCGCGTCATTGACTCCGTTTGGTTACGGCGATCGCTGCGGCGTGAGGACCGAGTGGCAGGGTGCCCACATGGAGGCTTCAGCCCCAGCTCTTATCCCTACCACTGCCACATGCCTGTGCTCTCCCACGTTTGCACAGATTTTCACACCATGCACACACATGGTGTTGTTACGAAGCACTGGTGGTCGTATCCCTGCCCTGCTCCAGGGCTGCTGCTCCCCATTCGTGGCTGGCAGAGTTCTGTGGCCGTGGCACAAGGAACTCTGGACACCACCCAGAGAACTAGTCCCATTCTCCAAGAAGAGCTCAGGACCCCCCAAGCAAGTCTCCTGCTGCCCACCATTGCTTTTATCCTTTTGTCCCTCTCCCCGAGGGAGGCCCTGTGGCTGAGCTGGCTCCCCAGAGTGGGCTCTGCTGTCCAGAGCCAATTCCCAGATGCAAACAAAGTGGTACTAGCAGTTTTATTTCCTGAGTGGTGGTATCTTTTATATCAATGTTCAACTTTTCACCTGATTTCACTGAAATATTCTCTGGAAGTATTTCTTCTAGAATAAACATTTCAGCACATCAGGTTTGTTCCATAAGGGTTGATTGTCAAATTACAGCCTTCTTTCCTGTGAACGCTGCGCTTTGGTATGGGATCAAATTGCATTAGATGTTTTTTTCCTCCAGTAGAAACACAGAATAATACTGATATCTTTGTTGTATCATATTTCTGAATGAAAAATAATCACAAACAGATTTTCCTGTGGTGTTGCTGCAGAGCAGTAATGCTTTTCCTGCCAGCCAGCCTCTCGAGGTGGTGCTAGGCTGGCCCAGGGTGTTTGGCTGGTGTCCCCGGCAAAATTCAGTGTCCCTCGACATGCTCACCACACACACTTTCTACGTTTTCTTGCCTGTGGTCCTCGAAGCCACCTAGCATGCAGGTCATGTGCCCTTAATTTTCATTATGAATGAAGAGTAAAACGTGAAGGTTATTGCCTGGCAGTACAAATGCACTGGGTTTTTTTATTTAGAAGCTCTATTAGAAGTGTCAGGAGTCCCATAACAAAGCCAGGCAAATATCCGCAGAGACACCTTGTTGAGAAAGGCAACTTGGTTCTAAAAGGTTTGAATATGAATGTGGTTGTTTCTAATCAAGCAGTCCTTGAAAAGAATTCCCCACTAGTAGTTACCTCTTTCTTTTTTTTAACCTTTTTCCTTGTAATCTGTCTGTTTCACTCCTCAGGAAATGCTCCTCATCCCAGCCTGCAATGGGCGGGAGGGAGACACAGCCAGGAGAGGAGAGTGGGGCCAGGGGGAAACCCCACATCTAAATATTTCTACATCCAGAGGTGAAGCTCAGGATTCAGGATATGGTCAGAAAACTGCTGTCTTTTTAAAGTGAGAAGCCTGGGAAAAGTGGGCCACTTTGGGGGCTTTGGGGACCACATCAGAGGCACCACCTGGGGTGACACAGATGTTTTGGACAAAACAGAATCCTTTGATTTAGGGCAGGAAAATGGGTATATTTTGGACTTTGTCTATTCCTTGGACAAATGCATCCAGACATGTGGGACATGCAGGCTGGTGCTGCTGTCTGCAGTGGCTGCTCCCTTACCCTAAGCGGGAACCCCCAAGGTTTCCCTGGCACCAGCACAGTGTTCCCATCCCCTGGGAGCCCTGCTGCCAAGTGGGAAACGTGCTCATGTTTGAGCCAAACGGCAGGTGAAGAATGAAGTCCTAATGCTTTCCCTTTCTGGAGTCTGTATTTGTCCCAGCTTAGCAGTGACCGTTGTGGCTGTGGTCACCTGCACAGCTCGGGACCAGGTGAGGACAGGGACACCCCAGGAGCTGCCCTGTCCCGTTGGCCACGTCGTGGCAGCCCCCGGAATTCACCCAAACTCACGTTCCAGTGCCACGCATGGCCCCACGTAAATAACATGGCCAGTGCCACCACGGCATGGGCAGGCCTGGGCCTCGGTGGGTGAGGGCAGGGGCTCCTCTGGGAGGGGTCAAGTGTCCCAAACATCTGTCCCCTGTCCCTCCTCCTGGGCTCCCGTGGGGCACGGGGCCGGGGTACTGCCCCCTGACCGTGCTCCCAGGGCACATCTTGGCTCCGATGCCTTCAGCACACTTACAAAGTCTCCCTTCTTTTTCTTTTTTTTTGTAAATTGTCAGTGTTTTTTCCCTCTACGAACCTGTAGCATCTGGCAGCAGGAAAGTACAGTAGGACTCGCTGGCACTGTGGTGTAGAGCCTCGAAGAATTCCGTATTGTGACAACACATCAAAATAAATTGCTGTCAACAGACCAAAACACCAAGTGCTGTGATTCTGTCTGACGTGTGAAGACTCAGACAGGCTGTCTTGACAAGTTGTGGTGGAGCACCTGCAATTGGCAGAAGACAGTGATATAAATCTGATTTGCCTGATATGCAGCACCTAGATATCGTTAATGTTGGTGACAATAACTCTGCATAACATTCCCCAGACATAGATCTGATTTTTTGTCTATTACTTGTGTTGTTTTTTGTCACTCTCTGATCCTGGATCTGCTTCTTTTCCCTGCTCAGGGTCTACCTAGGAATTTCTTGGAATAATAAACCATGTTAAAAAAGGTAATAACAAATTAAGGTTTAGTTCAGCCTCTTCTTGAGCGGGAAAAGGCAGCGCTTGGCCCAGCCGCTCAAGGCAAAGGATACACCATGAAATTTTATTTTACACTAATCATAAAAACAATCACAGTGGAAGTTGTATTAATTCCCTCACTCGCAGCCCAAACATTTAAAATAGCAGGTTCAGTGCCAGGAGCTGCAGTAAATCTTTTCTGAAATGTCTGTGGTTTTAAACTCCTGGAAGAGGAGCGGGATCGTTGAATAGGTGGTTAATTTTTACCTTTCATTATCAATAAATGGTAATTCTTTACAGTAGCAGGATATATCACAGCTGGTTTATGAAGATGTGAGACGTACCTTGGCTCTGGAGTTTAATTACTGGGAGTTAACACTGTCATCTCTGCATCAGCCCTTCCTCACGGCGCCGGTGGGATGGCTTTCATCCGGCACGGGCAGGTCCCAGAACACAGCGGCCCATGGAATTTCTCCTGGTTCCCTGTGTGCTTGCAGTCCTGGGATTTGAGATGAGTGATCCTGCTCTGCTGGTGACTCTTGGCCTTGGGGCTGGAGCCATCCCTGGAGCCCCAGTCTGGGCTGGGGCCGCTGTGGCCGGTGCCGAGCAGGTCCTGGCACGGAGCCGCTCGTGGCGCGGGTCCCGCCTGGGCTGGCGTGGGGACAGTGCCAGGGCTCGGGGCAGCCACCAGGACGGGAGTCAGACACGAGGAGCCCACTGGCTTGGGGCTCCTCCTGTCTGCAGAGCTCCTGGTCTCAGGGCTTGTTTTTGCCAAACTCCTTTGGCAGCAAACTTGGGAGATGTCACCGTCCAGGCCGAGGGGCTGCAAGAGCAGAAAAGAGGTTTTTGAAATTACCATTCATTCTTGTCTGTATTGTTATTTTATCCCTTAAAGGCTGCTAATGAGAAATAGAGCCTCATTATGATTTTAAGGATGAGAGAGGAAGGCTTTTAATTAATGATATGTAAATGGTCTTGAATTGATTATGTTAGAATATCAAGAGAGATGGGTAGAAGCTGTGGTGTAATATATTTTAATTAAGAATTAATTAAAAATGATGGCAATTTCATAAAGCCTCACAGAAAATAGTGGAATTTACTTTCTGTCAGGAGTAAATTAGCCAGTGATTAAATAAAGGGCCTGCATTAATAGTGGAGTTATTTTTAAACTGTGCTATGAAGAATTGTGTAATTTTCCCTAAATAAGTAAAATAAAAATGTAATGTTTGCAAACAAGTTTTGGAAATGACGGAAGAATGAAAACTTAGTTTTCTGCCGTGCCCTGGCTGCGATGCTTTGGAGAATGGCCTGCAGGGGTTGGTGGAGGGTACAATGTGTGGTTGTACCCTGGGGCTGTGGTGGTGCAGGGCCTCGGTGGGCACGGCAGGAGGGACCTGTCTGGGTACTGCTCAGTCTGCCCAGCAGCCCCAGCGTCCCCGCTGTGGGGCTCCTGCAGGCTCACACACATCCCTGTGCCGCACACAGCTCTGGGAGGGTCTGTGCTGGAGCGTGGCAGGCTGTGCCTGTGCTGTGGGACCATCCAGTGCCGGCCCTGGCGGGGCTGTGCCCAGCCTGGGGTCCCATTCGAGCTGCCAGGGGAGCTCCTGGCTGGGGGCAGACCCTGCAGGTCACTGGGGCTGCGCTGGCATCCTCCAGCAGCCATGGAGGACCCCGGGTGCCACGGCTGTCCCTTCGGGGTGAGTGGGGAAGTGTCCCCGTACCTTCCACCTTCCAGCACCTCTGGGAAGCCTCAGCTGGGCTTTCCTGCCCCCAGCACCACCCCTGGCCAGGGGATCCAGCCGCCTCCGCCCGTGCGGGTGGCACGGCGGGGCTGGCACAGGGGGACTGCTGCCCTGCTGGGGGGGCGTGGGGGACCCCTGTGCCTCACCCCTCCGTGGGCAGGCGGTGGGGCCGCCGCTCTGGCCGAGGGAAGGTCAGCACCAGGGGGTTCGCCAGGCGTGTGCCCCATCTCCAGGACACATCTCCCGGGGATGGGGACCTGCTGCACACCTGGGGACAGACCAGGCTGCTTGTAAAATTCCTGCAGGGGTTGCCGTGGGTCTGGGAAGGCCCCGGCTGGGGCAGTGCTCCCATGCTGGCGTGTTCCACGAGTTCCATGGCCTGGCACATGCTCTGCTGTAAATGGGCTTTATGCACTTGTTTAGGCTGCTGCTCACTAAAGAGCATTGCCATGGCAACTGCTCCGTCACATGCTGTACACTCATGCTGTCGCCGAGATAAAGAGCACATTTTAGAGCAGCATATTCTTAATGTCGATGTCCTAAAATGTAATTTTTGATGATTATTATTATTTTTCTGGGAGAATATTTGTGATAAGCGACCACGTCTCCTCAGTGTCTCTTAACTCCTTTTACTACTACTCTGCTGGCAGAGGACCATATGCCTGCGGTAATTTCTTTTTCATCTGTAGATTTCCACACAGACATGGTGAAATATTTGTTAGTTCAAATCACAGTGTGAGGCCTCGTGTCAAAGGGATTTTGTGGTGTTCAGCAGAGTGGGGCTCTGCGGCGCTCCCAGCGCGGCGGTGCCCGGTGCCCGACACGTGAACCTGCGGCCGTGCCTCTGCCAGCCTGCAGGAGAGCAGGGCCTGTGCAGGTGGCACTGCCACACTGCCCTAGAGGGATGGTGGCACAGCCACACTGCCCCAAAGGACGTGTCCTGCAGTGTGTCTGTGACAGTATTTGTGAGAAGCCCTTTCCCGGCCCTCTGCCCCGCTGGAGGACAGGAGGGCAGGAGCAGCAGGGCAGTGGGTGCTGTTCCATGGAGTGAACCCCCTTGGGCACGTTGTGCCCCCGCACAGCGCCGTGCCAGCCTCGCTGACTGCTCCCTGGGTCACCCCAGCCTCATTGACTGCCCCTGAATCACCCCAGCCTCACTGACTGCCCCTGGATCACCCAGCCTTACTGACTGCCCCTGGGTCACCCCAGCCTTACTGACTGCCCCTGGGTCACCCCAGCCTCTCTGACTGCCCCTGGATCACCCCAGCCTCGCTGACTGCCCCTGGGTCACCCCAGCCTCACTGATAGCCCCTGGATCACCCCAGCCTCATTGACTGCCCCTGGGTCACCCCAACCTCGCTGACTGCCCCTGGGTCACCCCAGCCTCGCTGACTACCCTTGGACCACCCCAGCCCCTCTGCCTGGCTGGCCCTGCGTCCAGGCTGTCCCACATTAAAGGTTCTGTGCAGGGAAAAGGGCTCCAGTGCAGCCTCCAAAGGTGTGTCCTGCCTGCATTCACATCCTGTCTGCTTGAAGCCCTAGCCTTTGCTCCTTCAGTATTTTGTGAGAGGCTTATGGGCAGCTCTTGGAAGATGCAGCTCCACAGTCCGGTTGCACAGGGCAGGGATGGTTTGTAAGAAACTTTGTTTTTTCACTAAGCAACTTTTATGTGACAGTAGCCAGGAGGTGAGTGGGAGCTCAGTCCCTGCAGGCAGCTGGGGCAGGGCTCCAGCCGTGCTGCCACTGGACACTCCTGCTCTCCGGTGGCACACACACTGCTGGCAATATTGCTTCCATTCCCTACAGCTAATAACTCAGCATGCCTGTGCACAAGGGTACCAGGATAAAAGAAGGAAAGGGGCATTTTTAGTACAGAGGGCTTCAGTCAGCTGGCTTATCAGAGCTGGAGGAGTGTTACAGGGGCTGGAAACTACCTTAGAATTAACTTCATTGGGTTTTAGATCAGGACTCATCTCCTCTGGAAAAAACATGCATATAATCCCCATTGTGTGTCTCATTATAATCCTCCTCCTCGTCTTTCAAAGGCAGTGAAAGGTACAGAACAGCAGCAGTGCTCCCAGAATAGTGGAAATTTTCTGTAGGATTTTGTGGTTTGTCATATGTGTGGGCACCTGCCAGGCCCCCACGCTCCCCCGCTCCGCATGTGATGTCCTGACAGCGGGGCTTGGTCGCAAACCATCCCTTGTTCCCAGCCAAAAAGACTGGAAGAATTAACATTCCTCACAATTATCCAACCATCTTAATTACTTGCCCGATAATCTGTCTCGATATTAGCTGCCCAAATAATGTTGGGATTTTCCAGACACAACTTTGTTAGCCAAGGGACTAAAAAGGAAGTAGAAAATCAGAGTGAAAATTGCTGCCATGCTCTGGGTAATATTCCAGCTGAGCCTGGAAGTGCTGGTAGCTCCTTGTGCCCGGTGCCAAAGGGATGAACAGGGACGGGGAGGCGATGCCATACCCAAAGCATTGGCACACTCTGCGCACGTATGCTCCAGGAGCCACAGCTCTGGTGGGGTTCCAGCCCATGTCCTGGCCCTGCCCTGCCCTCGGCTGCGGGAGCAGGGCTGGGAAGAGGCAGCAGAGCCGCAGTCCCCGGCCCCTGCCCCCAGCAGCCGGCCCTGGGGAGCAGCGCTGCTGTGCAGCCAGGCTGTTCACACCAGGATGCTCCTGCACATTAACATGCCGGGTGTGAGATATCTGTATCATCTCGCCCCCATCCTGCCTTACTGACTGCAGGAAAAGGCCATTTTTTATCAGTTTCTGCTTTAGTGAAGCAAAAGGTCCTTTGGTTCCCATCCACTGTCTCGAAATGCAGAGTGTGTCATTGAAGAAAGCTCACAGGTCAATCAAATGCCCCTGGAACTTTCTTTTCCAGCCAGGACATCTCCATCCTTCTGGCTGCAGGAGCTGGAACAAAAGCCCAGCCTGGCTCCGGGTGGTTTATGTTGTACCACAAATGGCCAATAAAGGTTTGTCATAACAGGAGCTCTGTAAGCAGAAGGACACGGGCAATAGTTTACGGCTCTCATGCTGTCTGGTGCCATTCATTAGCAGGTTCCATGCTAGTAATGAAATTTTACAGGTTGGTCATTTAAATGCAGGTTAGAATTAATTTTGATGATCCAACTGGAAAAGTATCAGATGCTGGTCAGTCTGCCTTTTTACTCCCAGTCATACACTGAGTGACAGGAGGCCCAGCACCCCCGATTAGGCAATAGTTTACTCATCATAAGGTTATTAATCACAGGGCTTTGACCCCAGTGCGGGGGCGATGGATGGAGGGGTTTGGGCAGAAAGGGAGCACGGCAGTGCTGCTACAGCGTCATCCCTGCCAGCGCTTCCATTTATCGTGCCCTGAACCCTCGGTGTGATGGAGGAGAGCTGCAGCAGGTCTCCCTCTCCCTTTGTTCTGGGATGAGCACACGGCTGCTCTCGCAGCGCTGGTGATCAATGAGCGGCGCCTGGAATCACACCGGCGTGGAGGGAGCGAGCAGCAGGGCGATCCCCCGAGAGCGCCGATTGGAGCGCCGTGCTTCCGAGCCAGCGAGGAGGGAGACAGACAGGTTGTTTGAGAAAATTCCCTTTAGACCAAACACTGATGCTGAGCTGAGCTACAAACGCTTCTGCTGTGCGGAGTGCAACTTTATCAGTGTTCTGGGTTAAGTGCTGCTCCTGGAACGCAGCGTGCGCTCTGCCTGCCCGCTCCTCCGGCTGCGTCCTCCGCAGCGCGCCAGCATCAACTGCGCAGCGAGCCTGACTCGGGCTCACTAATGCACTACCTCATTTCTCAGTGCAGGTGTTTACCTTGGTTTTTATTTTCCTGTGAAATGTCCCATTGTTAGTGCCCCAGAAGGGGTGAGTGGGGGGCACAGGGACAGTTCCCCGCGGAGCAGCAGTGGCCCTGTGTCCCAGGGCATGCTGTGCTCTGCTGCCTGCAGGATGCCCACTCAGTGGCACAGTGGACATGGGTCACAGCTGGGGACGTGGGGCTTTCAGTGATTCAGTGGGTCTTTAATGAATTTTACAATTGTGTGCAAGTGCTTCCTCTTTAGAATGACCTTGTTTGCTTCAGTATCAGATGCAAATCCAGTACCAGCTCATGTCTTCCATGGAAAATGCAGTATTGTAGAGCCATTTCAACATTTACTTCAGGAATTAGGGGATATCTAATTAAATGTTTGGCATCTGCAGCATGCAAGTTTTGGTGTAGTGATATAAAAAATGTGAAATGTTAATATAAGGTTAATTTTGACCAATTCAACAGCTTGCTTTTAAGTTTCCCATTGACAGCCAAACTGCAGGGTTTAGTGCTAAGCTCCACATTGCAGCTTATCTCTCCTTAATTAAAATTAAAATGTGAGCAACAACTCAGAGATATTTTGCAGCATCCTGGAAGAGGAGAAGAAGACGCTCGAGTGATGGTTGTTTAATAAGATTATAATTGGAGAGTTAAAGCCTTGTGATCTATGTGCAGACTGGGTTGGTGCTGGTGCGGCTCCGTGGCAGGCGAGCCCCAGGTGCCTGGCCAAGCATCCCTCGCCGACATCTGGAACCAGTTGCAATACATCACTGTCAAAACTGCTTTCTATACGTATCTGCATTTACACATTAGTTACTCACGCAGCACTCATCAAAAAAGCTGAACAATCTTGACACGGTGTCCCTGGTGGAACGACAAAGGTGAACCGAAGTTGGGAGGCAGTGTCTCGCGTCACTGTCTGCTGAGCTTTTACAACAGCAAGCCTGATTAAAACTGAAAGGAAAAATTTATCGTCAGCTTCTGCTTTGTATCATTTTTACCTACAAAAAGAGTATTTTGTTTCATACAAAGCAGCTGATAATGGGGCCAGAGGTGCTCTTCACTTTCACCACTACCTTTCCTGCAGTGGTGCTTTGCCAGGCCAGTCATCATGCAGGGCTTCGGACAGGCTTTGGTGTCTGATTATCCACAGAATTCCCTCTTTCTTGCCCAGTTCTTGGTCTGAATTACAGTACCCATGTATGGTTCATTCGGGTTTGTTGCACAGGGATTGATGGAACAGGGATCCAGTTAGTCCAGGCAGGATGCTGGTATCACTGAGGGGTGTGTGTTCCACGGTAGTGCTCGTGTCTGCTGGCAGGCTGGGAGATGCAGAGCAGGAAAGAAAATAACTGAGAACTTCCTTGGGAGTTCAGGGATTAGATGCTAATTAGGAGTTAAAAGTAAACATGTTGAGGAGCCACAATGACCAAAGCATGGAGCTCCCTGGTGTCCTTTAGGATGGGAAGTAAGGGCTTTGGTGACTCAGGGGGTCTCACTTGGTGCAAGTTTCAAGGAGAGGCAATGCAGGGTGGTGAGTTTATTTTCTCCTTCGAAAATGTCGAGTGTGCCCTTGCAGTGAGAGCTCTGGCTGTGTGTGCCAGGGCAGCCTGGCAGTGAGTGCTGCTGTTTCCTTCTCTGTGCCACATCCCAGGAACTTGGGGGGCTCCTGCACACCAGGTAGGTGAGGAGTATATGGAGCATGGAGTTAGTTTAGTTATGTTCTTAGAAGACAGGAAAAGGATCCTGGAATGTGACAAGAACAACTCATTTTTCAGAGTTTCCTCGGCTGTGGCATTGATGCTGCATGATGTTTCATGACTTGCTGTTTTCATTAGACATGTCCAGAGCTCTGGAGATGACGATGAAGTGTCTCTGTAACTTGTGATTACTCCAGTAACCAGACAAACATGAAATATTGCAAAGGTTGGGAACTGGAGGTGCTTTATCTTTAGTGATTTCACCTGTTTGTGTATGTGTAACATTTCTGAGTGGTGGTTTTGGCAATGCATTATAACCTCTGCATGGAAAAGCCAAGAGGCTCTGTTCAGGATTCAGTCCTGTTTAAGCTGATGGTGAGCAAAGCCACGGAGCTGTGTGAAAGGTGCACATCATTTCCCCGGTGCCCCGGGTGCCAGCGTGCTGTGCACGTGCAGGGGACCTTCGCTGGCCACCCACAGTCTCAGCATGTGCAGAGCCACAGGTGCAGGCAACCCCAGCGCCTAAAGTGGAACCAGGACAGGCCCAGATCTGCCAATCATGACTTCTGTTGGGGCTGATAATCTTTCCTCAGGATGCTGACAAAAATGGCATTATCTGCGTTTTCCAGATGGGCAGAATGTGATGAAATCAAAGATCATTTTAAAGAAAACAGAAATAACTGAAGTACGTGGATTGACTTCATTCAGCGGCTTGTCTCAGCTCTGTACTCCAGTACCACAAGCTTTGCTGAAAGCAAACAAAATCAGTGCCCAATGAGCCCAGACTGGAATTCCAAACAATAGCAACTCCAAATCAATGTGATTTCCTCCAGGCTTTACCTTCAGTGCAAGACCTGACTTCGCAGAATCAGGACAAAACTTGAGTGATGCATGAAATGAAAATTTCCTGCCTGGTGTGTAGAATAAAAACAGCCTAAGGCGTGAGGCTGCTGCAGCATGTGGCTCACACGTGGCTCACACGCAGCCAGAGGAACGAGCCAGGCCCAGGCATCTGCCTGCAGAAACCATCCTGTTGTGGGAAAATTCCTGGTTATTTTTTATCTCCTTTGGGACCTTTGGAGCAGCTCAGAGAACAGACTCATTTTATCATCTTGTCTCCATGGAGGATGGCTCGGGGAGATGGCTTTGGGGTGGCAGGACGACATTCACAGACCCTGTTCTGCCTTAGTGACAGTGCTGGGGTGTGTGTGGGGGGCTGGCAGAGGAACAGGTCCTGGTGTGACACATGCTCCCATGTGCAGTGTCACCTCCCCACCCCATGGACATGCAAACGCCCATAGAAACTGAGCCTTCTCCATCCTTCTGGCAAGGGGAAGTGAAAAGCTTTCAAGAACTTGCTTTTAGTTGAGAATCCTGGATAATTTCTTGGCTAAAAATCCATGTGCACTCATTGTTGCCACAAATAGGGTTAAAAAAATCAGCCCAAAGCATATGGATGTCCTGGTCAGCTGGAGGCCGATGGCTGCAGTGCTGTCCCGCTGGTGACAGCAGATGCTGGAGGAGCAGGTCACAGGTCAGGTGTGCAGGGAGGACCCTTGTGCTGCACTGCCCGAGGCTGGTGAGCAGGGACACTGTGAGAGGGGACACTGTGAGCAGGGACACAGAGCAGGGACACAGAGCAGGGACACTGTGGGCAGGAGGTCACCGCCCGGGGTCACAGGGCGCTGCACAGGCTCTGCTGGCCCCTCTGCTGCCCCTCTGGTGTGAGCACAGCTCCCTTGGCCCCGCCAGCTTCTGCCCCTTCCTGTGCCACAGGCGGGGAGCAGGTCAGGGGCTGATCCAGGTGTGCAACCTCTGGCTCTGCTGGCAGTGCCAAGCCAGCCCTGCTGAGCAGGATGCTCAGGTGGCCCCAGCTCCACTGCTGCACCTGGGGCACCCCATCCCCCTGGGGCTGGGAGAGCCCCTTGAGCAGGAACCTCCTGCCCCATGCAGCCTCAGCCCTAAGTTTTATTATGAATTAAGAGTAAAACTCCTTCTCTGCCACAGAAAAAACTACCTCCATTTTTCAGAGAGCCTCTGTTTATATAGTTTATGGGAGAAGAGGGCTCTTAATATTTCAGTGTCATGACCATAAAATGAAAAGGTTACTGCTTGCTGCAAAGGCTTGCTTGGATCCAGCACCAATTAATTTTCAATCTGAAATATATGTCTCCTGGCCGTCTCACAACAGCCGGGAGCGGGAGGTTCCTCTTTAACACATTTGAGCCACAAACCCGGTTAAAGGATTAGCCAGCTTTTTCCATGCTGTTTTGTTCGCCCCCGTTGGGGATTCCCATTATCCTTGATAGACTGTTAGCCCTGACAGTGGGATATGACAGTGTGAGTTTTCCTCCTCCTCGCCGTGGTGGCCACAAAAGGCTGCTCGGACCTCGGCTTTCATTTCCATTCCGGGTACAGCGGCAGCATATGCTAAAGGCAGCGTTGCTGTGCTGAGCTGCTCCTGCAGAATCATCTGCAATGTTTAATTTCTCTGTGCGCGGCAGCCCCGCAGCCGGGCAGAGCTGCCAGCCTGCCCTCCCCTGCTCCGGGTAACGTCCGGGGGCACAGTAAGGGCTGGAGCTGTACCAGAGCATTGCAAACACACGCTGACTTTGTGGAGGGTGGATGAGCTTCTCTTTATCTTTATTTATTAATAAAAGACGGAATGCCTTGGGAAACAAAAGGTTTTAATGGCTGGTGCTTGGTATCCTTGACAACAATCCCCAAAGAATATTACATTAGGGCACCAGAGAACTTTTAAAAATAAGTAATGGAATTCCGTCTCTGTTATGCTTTTAGTAGTCATTTCGGCCATGGTGCAGCGAGGTCATAAGCTGAGCTCAGTGAAGGGAGCCAGAACACGAAATGATGCTGAGAGAACGTCTGGGAGATGAGAGGTACAGAATTACAAGCGAAAGTGCAGGCCTGCTGAGGCAATTACAGCTTAATGGGGTCATTTGGAAGGCAATTGCCAGGGGTTAATGTAGTATGGAGAGATGAGGTGAGATTGAAGTGAAATTTGGGGCTGGAAATGTGTTAAGATGAAAGATCAGAGTGCAGCAGATTCTGCAGTGGAGAAGGTTTATATCATGCAAAAAATTTGAGAAAAATGTAAAAGTAGTAGCCAGATGTTTCAAAATAAATAAATAAAACCTTAAGTAAATGCTTTTAAAAAGTGAAATAGCTGCATCAAAACACCCTGTGCTGGGAGGGGTGACAGTGAGCACGGCAGGGTTTGATATCACAGAAAAGGGCTGGTTTGGAGCAAAAGTTGTGTTGCATTTGCACATATGCCCAGACAATGTGGTTCCTTATTGACACAACAGAGTGCCTGATGAAACGCTGACTGCTCGCTCAGCTGTTGTGCCTTGTTTTGAAAAATCCATTGTTTTCAAACAAAACACGAGCAACAGTCCTCTATACACATATTTTGATATATTTGCAATGGATTCATCACATTATCTTTTCAGGCATTAAAATAATACTCATAAGATGTCAAAATATTGCAGGAATGTAAGCTAGCATTCTTTGAGAGCGGGTATTTGGGTTCTGAGAAGTATGCTTAAATATTACAGGTGTTTAAATTAAAAATGTCAAGCCATGAAGGCATAATGGAAGTAATCATTTTTACACAGTTTTAAGCCCCGGTGTTGGAGAAAGCTCTGCATTCCAGACTATTGTGAGGGAGCGAGTTCATAAGCATTCAGAGGACAAAAGAGATCATTATGCTTTGTTACCTCAGCCAGTTCATTACCTTAATTGCTGAGCGTAATCCAGTCTTGGAAGAAAACTCTGGGGCTTTAAGGAGATCAGCACTGGCACCCTGTGACACAGAAAATGGGAGCCCTTTCCTGCTCCACGGCCACTCCGGGCACGCTAAACCTTGATCAAAGGCTGAACTTCTCCGGGGCTCGGCCATGTGAAAATCCCCCGGAGCGCTGCCGGGCGCTGAACCGTGATGGAGCCGCGGGCTCGGCCGCGCTCCGGCGGCAGCGTGACCGTCCGGCACGGCTCGGCACGGCTCGGTTCGGTTCGGTTCGGCACGGCACGGTTCCCTGGGCAGGGATGGCACCGCGGCCGTGGCACGGCTTGGTTCGGCATGGCACGGCCCGGCACAGCACGGTTCCCTGGGCAGGGATGGCACCGTGGCCGTAGCCCCGCACGGCTCGGCTCAGCTCGGGTCAGCTCGGCACGGCCCGGCATGGTTCCCTGGGCAGGGATGGCACCGCGGCCGCGACACGGCTCGGTTCAGCATGGCACGGCTCGGTTCGGCATGGCACGGCACGGCACGGTTCCCTGGGCAGGGATGGCACTGCACGGCACGGCCTGGCACAGCTCGGTTCCCTGGGCAGGGATGGCACCGCAGCCGTAGCCCCGCACGGCTTGGGTCAGCTCGGCACGGCCCGGCATGGTTCCCTGGGCAGGGATGGCACTGCACGGCACGGCCCGGCATGGTTCCCTGGGCAGGGATGGCACCGCAGCCGTAGCCCCGCACGGCTCGGCTCAGCTCGGCTCGGCTCGGCACGGCCCGGCACGGTTCCCAGAGCAGGCGAATCCTGCCCGGCCCCGGCGCTGTTGCTCCCGAGTGATGCCGGGGCGTTGCTGGGGAAGATCGGATTTATTGTAAATACATTAGAGCAGGGTTTTTACCCCTGTTTCTCTCTGTGCGTGCGCTTTGTATCTGGTTATCCAAGCTGATGATGTGGGCATTCCCCCCCCGTACAGTTGCATATATTAAGGCTTTTAAGAAATATAGTAAAACAAAAAATATGACCTTTAAAAGCATGGTTGAGTTGCATTCATTTTATAACCATCAAAGCAACTCTTTACTGTTGTAAGGTAGAAAAATCAATGATGCAATCTTTTTCCTTTTGCCTCGTGCAATCCGTAATTGAAATGGAAAATCAAATGAACGGCTAACAGATAATTGTTTTATCAATATTCCCTGCCTGCCCTACAAGGGTCAGCCTAGAATGATCATGAGCCACGGATATGATGAGGACAAAATGTGAAATTGAACAGCAAGGAGGCAATAAATCAACCTTGACAAGAAAGAGTGACCAGCATGTAGCTCTTGTAGGCAGCTTTTGGGACACTTTTTGTCTCAGGTGTCTGCACTGATTTAAAAATGTGAGAATATAATATTTGAAGCTCTACCAGTGGGTAAACAACTGCAGACTATTTCTAGGCTAAGGCATCATCAAAGCAAACATGCTGCAGCTGAAAAAAATTAATATATTGGGGCACAGTGGGAAAAATCCCACAGTAAAACAACAGGGGAATAGCAGAATATTCTGGGGCTGTGGCAAGAAATTCTCCCTCTTCCTAGCTGGTCTACAAAACTAGAAAAGATAGTAAATATATTAAAATGCATTTTTCAGACTGCTCTTTTGCTGCTCCATTGGGCATGAAAAATGCTTTCCATTGTATTTCTGGTATTTTGGGAGCTCCTGGATCCCGGTGCTGGAGCAGCCTGTCTCCTGCTGGAGGCCCATCAGGGACATTTTGGCACTCGTGGGCAGTGGAGGTGTCAGGGGGATGGGGACAGGTAACGCTCCTCCTCACAGGCACCTCTGCTCATCATTTGATCCTTCAGTTCTTCCACTGAAGACTGGACAGTTTTCTGCTATAATTTTGCAAAGCACTGGTTTAAAAGAATGAAGTCTTGTGTGCGTTTCCTCATCGTGACACTGAAAGGCAGCTCTGACCAAACACCCGCGAGGGCTTGAGCCCCAGCCTCACCTGGTGCCAGTGGTGAGGCCACAATCACTCAGCCCAGCTGCCAGCCCTCTAGGTTTCCATAGGCTGTGCTGTTAAACCAGGCAGATGTTCCTCCCCTGGACTACTGCCCACGCCGGTGTTGAGGCAGTGGGAAATGGTGTGAGAACAGACTCGGCCAAGGTGGCAGGGCTCAGGTTAAAGCCTGGAAAGGCTGAGTTCCCCTGGAGCCGGGGGAGCCTGTGCCAGATGCGCAGGGTTCGCTGGGCCCCAGGCTGGGCTGTCCGGCAGGAGCCCCTGTGGCCACCCGCAGCCCCACGGGCTGGGAGCCAGCTGAGCTTTAGGGTGAAGGAGCAAGTGGAGATCATGCATGACACATGCAGAGCTACGAGAGAAACGCCTTTTTGCCACAGATGAAGTCTGCCTGTGTTTGCTGTGAGCAGCTCTGGGAGGCTCTCCTGCTGTGCCCTGCCACCCCCACTGCCGGACCCCTCTCCCGGCCTCGGGGAGTCCAGGGGTGCCTTCCCCTCCTGCAGACAGTTTCTGGTGCTGCGGTCCCTCTTGGTGTGCTGGGATGGCTCATGGACCAGGACATGCCTTTGTACAGAAAGAGCTGACTGGGGCTGAAGGGGGGCAACCTCGTCAGCAGCCTCCAAGCCCTCTTCCCACCGGGTCCTGTTCTTGTTTAGCTGCAGGAGAGGGATGCTGGGGTGCCTCAGAGCAGCAGCTGGTCTGACCACTGTGCTCCTGCTCCCTTCTCTGGACACCATGTGTGGGAGTCCACCTACCCATCTCATTCCATCCCATCCCATTCCATCCCATCCCATCCCCAGAGGTTTAGCAGAGGCTGGTTTGGGTGTAGTCTGCATCCTGAAGGATGCCAGGCTGGAAAACCATGCTGAAAGCTTTATTTTTAACCTTGGCTCTCCTGTCCCGTGGTGTCCCTGGGGAGGAGGGGGTCTGGCGCACTCGTGGTCTTGGAAACAGCAATATCAGGAACCCAGCAAAATAGGTTGCCAGCATGGAGAATATTTTTTATTTTAAGCACAGTATTTTAAACACACCATGTCCTCCTTCCCTGGGGGCAAGGCTGAGAGACTTTAAAACTATTTTTTACAATTGGTTTTTCAAATTCATTTCTCATCAGGCCTTTTCCCACATACAGTCAGGCGTGGTGCTGGCAGGCCCACAGCCCCTGTCGCGGGGGGTTTGAGCAGCTGAGGGATGGGTCCAGGGGAGCCTCACAGGGGCTCTCCTGGCCACAGAGGGGGACATCTCCAGGAAACTGCTGGGCCACGGGGGCACAGCGCCTCGCCCTGCACTGGGGTGTGTGCCATGGCAGCATGGGGCTGGCCACCCCAGGGGCACGGGCAGGACGAGAACAGCCCTGCCCACCCCTCCGGCCACCTTGGGGACACGGGAGTCCCCTCCCGCTTGCATCTCTGATGCAATGAAGTGTCAGCTGCTGCCATCACCGTCCTCCACGTCCTTGAAACCCACACGGCTTAACCAAGAGTCTCTCCAATTTGTCAGCAGTTAAAAATAGAGGGAAGCTGTGAAGGACAGTCCCTGCTCCCCAGGAGCCGGGGCTGCGTGTGGGACTCTGACCTCTGTGGCGGGCTAGGACAGGGCACACGTCCCTGGTCCTGCTTGGCAAGAGCATTTCTGTCCTCTCTGGACGTGGCTGCCGAGGGCTGGTGATCCCTGCAGCCGGGTGAGGGGATGTGTGGACACACCAAATCAGCTCAGGGCGCTGCAGGCAGTGAGCCCTTCCGCGGCAGGTCCTGCCGAGCCCCGCTTCCGCGCGGCGCAAATCCAGGTGTGCGGGGAGCCGTGCCACGGAGCCTGCAAGTGCCCTAAATACATATTTACACCGTGGAGCTACTGGCTCCGAAGAAGCTGCTCAAGCTGCCGGGCTGCTAATCCACATTTAATGCCGCTGGTCTGTCAGGTGAAAACCTTCTGTGAAATGATCCCCACTACAGCGTCTGCTGCCTGGGGCTGGGCACGCTCTGGGGCGGTGTGTGCGAGCCTTGGCACATCTCTGCCCTGGCTGGAAGCACAGGAAAGCCCAGCCTGGCCAGGAGCACCTTCAGTCCCCAAAAGGCTCCCCCGGGGTCTGGGTGTGGGCCAGCACGCCGGGTTTGGCTTGGAGAGGAATGGGGCTGGGGCTGAATGTGGGGTCCCATCTCAGCGTCCTGGGGCCTGTCCTTCCCTCATCACGGCAGCACCGCCTGGGCCGGGCTCTTGGGTCGAAGCTGTGGCTGTGTGCTAGCAGTCCCCTGGGTTTGGGCTGGCCAGGGACCTGCCTCCTCCAGGTTTGGGTTTGGAGGGAGCAGGATGGCGGCACATTTGTTTTTACTGACATTGATAAAATAATTTAGTTTCCTTCGTGAATTAGATTTGGGGAATTTGAAACTTAACTCTGGTAGCGCTTCTTTCCCAATTTATTGCATATGCTTAAATAAACATGTTGAATTAACTTTATAAGGCTTGTAAAAACTACAGATAAAACTGCTCTAGAAAATCAACATTCTAAATCATGCTAAGTCTCTTCCCATTCTGCTCATCCTCTAGCAGGGCATTGACAAAAATATGAAATTGATTTGGTTGAAGGGTGTTAAAGAGCCGACAGCCAAATGTCACAAACAATGAATGGCTGCAGTGTTGAGAAAATCAATAGGGAGGTTAAAGCTGGGCTTGTGAAAGACTTGGCAGACTGCTCTGTTCCAGGAAGATATCTGTCTTCTGGCCTTGGTTGCATGATCAAAAGGAAAACTTGATAGGTTTAATGAAGGGAGATACTGTAAAACTGACAACAGAAATATAGACACTGTGGTAAACTGCAGTGCACATCAGCGAGTGGGGCTATTAGATACATTTTTCAGTCTGAAAAAATATTTATAGGTAAAGATGTCAAAAAAAATATTAGTGCATTCCTCCATTTTTCCCCTCTTGTTCCCAAACACAGCCCTGTTTGCGTGGTGCAAACAAAGCTTTGGCTCTGGGTTTAATTGTACAACATGATGGCAAACGTATAGGGCAAAATAATTAGCATGATAATTAGCAAATCGTAATGTTTTCAAATAATTGCGTGATGAGATTGCAGAGCCAAAGTGAGACTGGAATCTCTTCTTTACTTGGAGATGGTATTTCAGCAAATCATGAAGTGAAAACAAGCGCCTGCTCTATCAATTAAAGGTGAGACCATTGACACCAACTCTCCATCGCCCACCCCATGCCTTTCACACACTCTCACTCTGCTCTTGATAAATACACAGCTGGCTTTAAAATCAGTTTTGGGAATATTAGATCTGCAAATATAAATGAGGATTAAAAAAGGTTAATAATGTTAGATTCATTTTGGTTCTGAAATCAGCTTGTAGACAGAATTTGCCCTGCTTTGCACCTGACCCATTAGCAACACTCTTATGTAATGTATCACATCATTACAGAAGAACATTGCGTCAGGGCTGAGTTATTCCTTCCCACGTGTTTGTTTTCCAAACACTGCATTGCACTTAAGCCTTAACTGTGTAGCAGCATTTGAAATAACGCGGCCCCTTTGCAGTGTGTATTTCCCAGCCCTGTTAGACCTGAATGTTCCCTTCCCCAGCCCACTGATCTGGGCTCAGTGTCACCTCTCAGTTCTGGGCATCCTGTCTCTCCTGTCTATTGAAGCTCCCTCTGTTTTTTCGGGTTTTTTTGTTTTTTTTTTTCCTAGAAAAATGAACTCATTAGTTTAAAACTCCCAAATGCCACATTCAGCTCAAACAGCGAAGATGATAACCTGTAAAAAAAGAGGAGAAAAGAGAGAAGGAGGCTGGCAGGTTTTCTGCAAGTGGACGCTGTAATAAAAATGCCCCCTACTTTGTCAGGATGGGGTTTGGAGGGCTGCTGCCATATGTTACTTTCCTTTTTAGCTGGGATTATGCCATCATTATTGCTGATAAAAGCTGTTTACTGCCTTGGCAGAGGAGTGATGCTTGGCGCAGTTTGGGAGCCGCCATTCAGTTTACAGAGAAGTGCATTTAGTGCCAGATGCTGGGATCCAGGGGCTTTGTTATCTTTTCCCATTATTGGGATCATCCATTGTGTGGTTTTTTTCTCCTTTTAACTTAGCTCTGGCTTTGTTGTTTGTGTTTTGGATTCACTGGCTCTCAGGCAGGTTGACCCTGCAGTTTTAGCTCACCAGGCAGCGCTGGGTGCAGCCAGTGGCTCGCAGGGACCTTGCCTCTTCCTGGCACTGCTGCAGGATGTGATGGGTTTTGGTGCCCTGGTGGTGGGTGTCCAGTCCTGGAAAAGGTGATGGTGGCTGTGGGAGAGCCCAAGTGAGGAGCATCCCTGCATGGGATTCAGCATGAGTGTTCCTAGAAACCTCAGTGCCCAGGGTCTGGCACAACCATGGGGCTGCAGCGAAGCAAGAAATGCAGAAAAATGTCTAACTGAACGAGAACATCATATTTCAGTGTGAAGGTGGCATTGATTCATATGCAAATTCTCTGAGTGAGGACTAACAGAGCTGTTGGCCAAGCAGCAGTGCTGTTGATGCCAGACTTTCCCTTAAAAACAGTTGTGGTGTCCATAGAGAATGGACCATATGTGGGCTGGATTGCACTAAAGGCTGAGGGAGAAGAGGAGGTCACCATGCCAGGGTGGTGACCATGCCACTGGGTACCTGCTCTGTGGGAGAGACTGGGGCATCTCAGGGTGCTGCCCTCATGGCCACACGAGCTGCCCTGGCAGCAGCCCAGTGCCGTGGGACACTGCAGACACCAGATCCATCCCAGGACCCGCTCCTGGTGTGTCTGAGGCCAGCCCCCATGGCAGCACCAGCACCTTGGGTGAGCTACTGCCAGCCAGGGCTCTTCCCTGAGTTCTGGTGGTGAGGAGGAGCAGTCGTGGCCAGCATGAAATGGTGGGGCTGTAACCCAGAGCTGGCACATGGTCTGGCCCCAGTGAGTGCCCCCACACCGCTGGCCTGGGTGGCCTCTTCCCAGGCTTCCCCCAGGCATCCTCTGCCCTCCCAGCTGGTAATCCAGCTGGGACGTGTCTGTAAACCTCCCCCTTGCTGGAGACACCTCCTCGCTGTTCCAGAAGGGCCTCCTGGCCCCGCAGCCCTTGTGCTGTGTTTGGGGCTCCTCGGGCACGCTGGGTGAGGGTCCTGGGCTCGGGTGACCCCCGTGCCACTGCCCTTGCCCCCGTCCTGTGCCGGGCGAGCCGGCAGAGCCGCGGTGCAGGGCTGTTGTGGAGCTCCCCTTCACCTCCTCTGCTCCCGTATTCTTTGGGGAAGAGGCTGTGACCTTATTTCTCCTGCTAAGAGAGATGCATCTGGAACCAAATGAGGGCAGTAAAGTATAATAGAAGGCTTTACAAATGAAAGTTTTGTTTCTGCTGGTGCAATACCTTGTTTCCCCCTCTTGTATCCTGGGAAATCAGGCTGATCAATAGTTCCCATTTCATCTCAACTGCAGCCAGCATTACAACTGTATAAAATTTACAACATTGTCTGCTGTAAATTTTAATTGGAAAAGCCTCATAGCTTCACCCTCGATCTTTGCACCTTTAAATGTATTTGATTTTAAAAAATCAAACAAATTTACAGTGTATAACATCGTGTCACACGTTTCGTATTGACAGTGCAATAGAAGTAGCACAAACCCACCTTCCTGCTGGAAGAGAAAATGGCTGTAAAATACCTGGAAAAGGCCGGGAGCGTGCTGAGGACCTGTTTGGGAGCCAAGAAGCCCACGGTGCCAGGCAGGTGCCGGCGGGAGGGATCCCGGTGCCGGTCCTGGTGCAGTGCCGCAGCCTCGCAGCCGCCCCGAGGAGCCGCAGCAGAGCACGTTGCTTTCAGCACAGCTTTATTTCTGTCACAGGTCAGGCTTAAAATGCTGTGTGATACAGTTATTGACTCTAATCTGGGCATAAACACAAGTCCTCAAGCACCAGCCCAATTAATAATTTGCATAATTAACACGCATATTAAATAGGGACTGGCCCTGCATCTGTATTCACGGTGATCGGGGTAATGAGGGCTAGCGGAGCGGCGCCTCGGGCTGGCGGGAGCAGACGTGTGGCAGTAGTAATTTTTGCTTGGATTGACAACTGCTAGACAAGCAGTCCCAGCATAAAACTAAACCCCGTTTGGCAGAATTAATCGTTGACAAACTGCTCTTAAAGCTGTAACATTGTTTCTGTCAGTTGTTCGGTTTGATGTCACTGTTAGACATAATAAATCAATAGTGTCAGAATTTGGTAATGTTTATAGCTAGCAAGGTTTATTATTTCATATGACTGTCATGTACAAATCGTGGTATCATGGCTGCCTCTAAATTATCAAAGGCACAATATTGCTGAAATAGATTTCTTAAATTCCTTCTCCAATTAATCCAGTTGATTGTTAGCTGCGATGGGGCCCACTTGTGTTTTGGGAGGGGTGAGTTTTTTCTCTGGACATTTTTTAAAGACAAGTTTGAGCCATTGTACACAGCAGGATTTATTGTTGCTGTCTCCAGCCCAGGCAGCAGCTCTCTGCTTTATGGACCTCACTTCTCCTGCTCCAGTCACAGCTTCCAGGCTGTCAGTGAGGCCAGCGTGGGGTGGGCACAGCCAGAATGTCCTGATCCCAGTGGGACTGAAATCCCACCCCCACGAGAGAGGCCAGCCCTGGGACAGGGCCAAGACTCCTGCTCTCACCTGGGGATGTGCAGGGATGTGCAAGTGCGTGCGTGTGCTTGTGTGGTCTGGAGCACCGGGCAGATTTGGTGGTGCTGGAGATCCCCTCCCGTGGGTCACCCCACGCTCTGCCATGACCACGTGCCATGCACCACACGCTGCCCGCAGCTCCACGTGGTGCCAGGGTGACTCTGTGCCCGCCCTTCCCCTGCTCTCCTGGCACCATCTCGCCCCAAACACCATGGTTTGATCCACCACACCTCTCTGATTGTTGCACATCCCCGGGGACCCCTCCTGCTCCCAAAGGGCCAGGACAGTCCCTGGGCTGGGCTAAAACTGTCCCCTCACCAAGGCAGTGCATATAAATTACAACAATAAATTACTGCAGCCCCAGGGTAAAAGAAGCATCAAGTTATGACTTTTACATGAGTATTTAGTCAGCCATTCAATAAAAAATAGGTCTTCCAGTTGCACAGTACCATTTATCAGCTCCATATTTATTATTTATCATAGCTACACATGATGCAAATGTGAATTACCTCTCTGCTCCTCCAAGGAACACTTGCTTTTATAGAAATGTAAACATATATAACACAGTTTGTGGAGTTAGAGACCTGACTTTGAAAGGAAAGAGAAATTAGAGATGCAGATTATATTTTTGCTTTTCTTTCTATGTAATAAATTTTCCTTCTAAAGGGCATTTCCAGGAGTAACTTTCCCTAACTTTGCTGCTCTGCGGGCAGCTCTCAGAAGGGATGTGTGAGAATGCTCGGTGCCCACTGGAGCCAGGCAGAGGGAGAGACCGGGGTCACAGCTCTCCTGTCTGTGGACAAGACTCTTCTGTAGGTGTTTGCGTGGCTCCTGGGAGGGCTGATCCTGATGTTATCTGTGCCCTGCAATCCTCTGGGCTCACCATATCCGTGCCTGGAGCTCTGCAGGGCTGGCCAAGGTTGGCCAATGTTGGAGGGTGAGCGAGAGGGCTTTGTCCACTCTGGGCATTCCCACCCCTGAGGCCAATCCTCTCACCTGATGGCAGTCATTCATAGGCAGGAAATGCCTGCAGTCATTAAAATTCCTCCCACATTTATTCCAGCTCTGGTAGTCTATAAAGTGATTTCAATTCCAAAAGACGGATTTGAAGATTTCTTCACTGCTCCATGTTTCTAGAGTTTCTGGGGTCCTACAGGGAATTTCAGGCACGGAAGTATTTCACTTACATGAATCGCCTTTCAGTTTCAAAATTCTTTTTACATCTGGGAACCCCTTCCCAGCGCAGGACTGAGGGGCAGGGACAGGCCAGGATGATGTGCCAGGTGTGACAGGGAACTGGGACATGGGGGTGACAGGGGGATGGGACATGGGGGTGACAGGGATAGGGACACAGGGGTGACAGGGATAGGGACACAGGGGTGACAGGGGGCTGGGACACCAGTGTGGCACAGTGGCCAGAGCAGGGGCACAGCTGGGCACGATGCTACTGTGGCCTTGTGTGGGCACCAGGATGGGCTGATCTCCACTTGTGAGGCCCCTGCTCCTCCTCTGGGCACTGTCTCCTCTCTGTTGCAATGGCCCCACATCAAGGCAGGGCAGGTGCCCCCTTGGCTGCAGGGCCAGCGTGCCCGTGGGTGCTCCTGGCCCGTGGGTCACTCTTGCCCCTCACCATGGGAATGGCATCTGGAGCTGGAGTGCTGCCCTCCCAGACACGGCTGTGACCCCAGGGGCAGGCAGGAGAGCTCTGCTTCTTTGTTTGCATCAGGAGATGCAGAGTGTCCTGGAGAGAGTGTGAGGACAGGAATTGATTGCTGAAGAGCTGAAGTCGGTACAGAGCTGAGGGTTCCAGGTCCCAGCCCGGGGGCACGGCGGGGTCCGTGCCTCCGCCCAGGCTCTGTCTCCCGGAGCTCAGGGGCGGCACTGCGGGGACAGCAGCCACGGGGGCCGTGCGCTGTCCCCTCGGCCCTGGGCTGCCCTGGCAGCTCTGGCAGCGCCCCGGGCTCCGGGGCACCGTGTGCTCCCCGCCGCACGGCCCGGCGGGGATGCAGGGGAGGCAGCGGCAGCCGGCGGTGCCCGTCCAGCCGCCGCCAGGCTGGGCTCTGCCCCGGAGGAAGGTGCCGGAGGCGGCGCGGAGCGGCGGCCCGGCCGCGGGGCTCGGCGGCCGCGCAGCGCTCGGTCCTGCCCTGCCGCGGGCGCCCGGCAGCAGCGCCTTCGCGGCGATTTGCTCGGGATGCTCCAGAAAAGCTTTTCCGACGGGCGGCCCCGGCTCTCCGGCTCCCACGCCGGGGAAAAGCAGCCGGAGCCGGGGCCGGCTGGATTTTCTGGGGGGAGGTCATTAGTTACCGCATCGAGGGCTGCACGGGAGAATAACAGCACATCAGTTAGGATGCTAATTCACTCGACTGGCAGCGAGCGCTGGGAATGACAGCTTGGAGGGGTGCGGGGGAGGGTCTGAAAATGGCAGCAGATTGGTATTTTGAAAGGGGAGGGAAGTTTTATAATGATGAATAAGAAAGATGACATTTGGTGCTCACATTTCCCGTGCGTTGGCTGTCCGCGGGAGGGTCAGTGTGCGGAACCTCCCGCAACGAGCCCGGGGCTGCCCAGCAGCTGACTGGGAGTGCACCCTTCCAGGGAACAAAAAGAAAGGCCCAGATAATTAGGGCAAGTTGAACTGCAGGAGGTAGCCAGCTTCTCGGCTGCCTTTTGTATATTCATGACCCAGCTTGATTGATGGAAGGACAGTGTTTGGTGACACTGTCATTTGCAAGTTGAAAGGTAGAGTACAGGCTGGAGCTCTGCTCAGATGTGCCTTAAAGGGTCCTACAATAAGCTCATTTGGATGCTGATGATGTTCGCATCTGCATTTCTTTGTTTCTAACTGTTTCAGGAGGACATCTGTTAATTTGTATAGATTAGCTTGGATGCTTTCATTTAAAAACATCAAATTATGGAGCAGGACTGTTTATTATAAAAGTTTCCAGGAAAGTTTAAACTGATTTGGAAACCATGCAGAGTGCAAGATTTAAAAGCAGAATTAAAAAAAAAAAAAAAAAGATTATTTTTTACATTTACATTCAGCCTCCCATGCCCAGGAATTAAGACTTGCATTTCTGTTGCAATGTTATCAAGCAGAAATATCTGTTGAATTATAAATTTCAGGATAAATGAGGCTTGCCAAATTTCATATCTGCTGGGGAGAGAGGCCCCCTTTGCTGGACAGTGAAAGCCTTTACGTACGAAGTGGGGGAAGTGAAATGTAATTAATTCAAGAGGGGAAATGCTTTTACTGTGTAATATTTAGCCACATATTTCAAACATAATGGTGCTTCTGTCAGAGCAGTTGCAGTTTCTGCAGGTACTGTTTTCAGAGAGACAGTGGGCTGGGAGCTGGGGGAGGTTTCACCACGCTGAAGGTCTGGCTGCCCTCGGTGCAGCAGCTGTTGGTTGACTCTGTGTGTGCCAGGTTGGGCAGCCCGCGGGTGCCTTCCTGCTGGAGCAGCAGCCAGCTCCCAGAGCCCAACAGAGCCCAGCTCCCAGAGCCCAACAGAGCCCAGAGCCCAACAGAGCCCAGAGCCCAACAGAGCCCAACAGAGCCCAGCTCCCAGAGCCCAACAGAGCCCAGCTCCCAGAGCCCAGCCAGCTCCCGGCCCCCAGATCCCGCGGAGCTGGACAGGCAGCAGGGACAGGGATGGCTCATCCCCATGTGCAGTGCAGCCCTCAGGCCTTTGGCAGTGACCTTCCCTCATGTGCCCCTTCCCTGGGCCCTGCCTGTGGCTGTAAAACCTGGGCTTACTCCAGGTATTTTCAGGAACATTAACTCACACCCAAGCAGGCTCTGCTTTTCACTTCTGCTCGGTGCTGCCTGCCTGCTTCCCAAGAAAGCCTTTGCCATCCTTGGCCACGTGGCCCAGAAACATGGGAATTGGGGTCAGGGCACTGCCCCAGGCTGGGGCACACTGGCTGCAGGGTCACACCCCTGCCCACTCCTCCCTGCGCCGTGGTGCACAGCCATGCTGGGCTCAGACCTGCTCTGCTAAGAATCTTCCTCAACAGCGCTTGGGAATTTATGGCTATGACTCCCCTCTTTGTATTTACTCCAATTAACACATAAATCCTAATTACCTAGGTCATAGGAGCTGGTAGGCCATAAATGGAGTGGGACATAGCAGAGCTTGGCAGATGCCTGAGTAACAAGGTGGCCGGGGAACGGGAAATACCAATTTAGGAGGCACCAGCAGTGAGCAGACATGTGGGATAAGGGCCACAGGCAGCCCCAGGCACCGGGATAGGCCAAGACCCATTTGTACATTTGAGAAGTCTTGGCATGGGCTGGGGGAGGGTCTGGGGCAGCCCTCCCCCCTCCCAAGCCATGTCCTGACATGTGTCCCCACCAAACAGAAATGCCCATCACCCAGCCTGATGGGCACCTGCAGGGTCGGAGGGCACCTTCCCCCTCCGTGCCCCGCAGCGCTGCGTCCTGGCACGCTGCAGGATCCTGGCAGCCATCCCAACACCGCGGGCGTGCCCTCCTGCCGGAGTCACGGGATGGAGATCAGCGGAGGTTCCTGGGGCAGTGCCCCGGTGCCCCGGAGCCACGCTGGGCCAGGGGCAGCCCCGGAGCCACGCTGGGCCAGGGGCAGCCCCGGGCAGGTCTGCCAGCGCGGGCGGGCACCGCGCTCAGCCCGCAGGCGCTGGGGCCGGATGGCCCAGCGGCTCTGGGATGGGTGCTGGCAGCCTGCTGGCTGGGGAGCACAGTGTGCTGATGCAGGGCGTTATGATCGCAGCATATGCTGGCTATTAGTGTGCCTTTTATTTAATTTTTTTTTAATACAATCCTACGTCGCTGTTGGCGGTGCAGGCATAATTGCTACCTTGCCTGAATGCAGCTGAGTTTGTAGTTACTCAAGCAGGAGGTTTTTAAAACTGTGAAATAGTTTCTCTTCCTGCATGCCCCCAGATCAGGTAGAAAATGGGGAAAGAACTGCTAAATGATGTATTTAGAAAAAGCTGTTCTACAAGAGTATTTGAAACATTACAGATCTGCCAGAAGGTCCATTAACATAAATGTTTAACTCAGACACACAAACTTATGTACCGAAATGAAAATGTTTCATGCATTAATTTGCTGCAGAAGGTACTAACATAACAATTAGAGCAACATTCTGCCTGCGTACACTTAAATTTCCTGGGGCAGTGTTTCAGTGGTAACGCAAGCGTTGATGTAGGATCTCCTTGACTCCTGGCTCAACACATCCCAGCACTGCAGTTCATTCTGTTAAATCAAATTCATAGTTTCAAACCTGGCAGTGAAGGAACTGGGAGGCTGGCAGTAATGCATTGTTTTGGGGAAGGGGGCCTGGCTTCGGAGCCCCTCTGGTTGCGTGTGTGGGTCAGCCAGCACCGCATGCCCATGCTGCTGACATCCCACGTTATCTTGGTGCTCTTAAAAAGAAACCTGCTCACCCTTCAGGTTGCTTTGAGTGTGGATGGCAGGCAGTGACAGCAAAGCAGAGGAACGCCCAGGGCAGCCAGGTAACGCTGGGCTCATTCCACTGCTGCTCCCGTTTGTTTATGTCAGGTCCAGAACTTTTGCTGGGCTTTGGGTTTTCCCTGTCCGTGCCTGGCAGGATGTCCTGCTCTCTCAGAGGGTGTTTAGTGCTGAGTAAAGGCTGGCAAAGGTGGCAGGGAGTGTGGGAGCACCGGGGGCTCCCACGGCAGGCCGTGCTGCCCTTGGCACGCGGCTCCGTCACACGGAGCCCTGCGCGGGGCACGACGGCCGGCGTTCCTCCTCCCAGCAAACGCTTGTCCTAAACTGAGCACCGTAGAATAAAAATGGAAACATAAAAATAGCAGTTGGAAAGATAAAACAGCATTTATAGTACTAATAAAACCGTTGTGGCTTCCACAGGAAAACATGCTCTGTAACCTAATGCTTACCTGGGAAGACTGTCGAGTTTCGGAGAGTTATAGCTGTTTTTGTAAGAGAAGCACAGAGATTTGCTTCAGGGCTGAGTGATAGATTCTCCTGCCTGGAGCATCCCAGTGTGTTTATACATGGCTTGTATGGCAGCTTTCATAAGACATTTACCCCATGATTTGCGATGAGCTTATGTGTGAATAATTAATGGCAATTAATCCTTAATTACAGTAATTAGGCAAGTCACAGGAAATTAAGCTGCAGCTGGAGAAGACCATGCCTGGGAAGAGAGGATTGGGGGCTGTGTGAATGTGCCATTCACTGACAACATTACGAGGATGAGCAGCATTCAGCAGCTTTGGCATTTCTATTGGCAGCCTTGGGTAGGACAAGAACGCTCAACATTAGCAGCAATCTATAGTTGTCTACAAGAGTTTTTAGTTCAAGTGCCAAAATGTTATGTTGCATATGGTGATTATCTAAGTTTATTGGTTGCCATAATTCAAATGGGTGTAATTGTTTTTGGCTTGATGGTGACATTAGAAACTGAAGCTTTTATGTATTCGTAGGTTCTGCTGGCACCAGCCATGGTTCAACTTCTAGAAACAATCCATCCAGGTTTGCAATTATGGGAACAGATTCTACAAATGGCTGGAAATTAACAGAGAAATTTTCAATGATTAAAAAAAAAGACAACAGCAAAACTGGCAGTTTCTTAGTTGCGCAGCTAATTGCTTTATTATTAGCTGCCTTTTCTATTAAAATGAGGTTTGCACGAGGTGCAGTGTGTGCAGAGGCTGCTGTCTCATTTGGGGAGTGGGATCAAGTAGGACAAAAATGGAAATGCTGGTGGGTAAGAGTTCACAGGGGAAAAGCCCATCTGAGGGATCTCCTGTGCTAATCCCAGCCACGCCATTGTACTGGAAAGCGGATCTGTGCTGGAAGCCTTTTGCCCTGGGCAACCCACAGCGAGGCTGTCTGCAGCTCAAGAACTGCAGCCTTCCCCATCATTAATGTGCAAAGTTTTTAAACCTCATGATTAAACATGTTTCTGTAATTTACTGGGTTTCCAAGTGGCAATGTTTGTGCCAGCAACAATCTGGGGCAGAGCCGTGGAGGGAAGCACACATTAGTATCAATGGAACCCACAAAAAGCAATCAGTAATTTATGAGCTTGTGGAAAAATGCCCACATGTTCTCATCAAATTATAGGGATCCTATAATTTACTCAGTGACTACAAGGTGCACGCTCCCAAACCTGCTGTGGGGTGTTAACTGAACCTCTGATTAGATTTAATCCAAACAACTAATCTGTTAAAGGGTCCTGAATAAATAGGCTATATGGCCAGAGCAGGTTGTTATTCTGGAGTGAGATGACAAGTCCTGAGGAGGTGAGTCAGTTCCACCCTAGAAATTAAAGTGGCCTGCTGCAAAGTTGGGTGTGGCTGCAGCACCCAGCCAAAATCCTGCGTGTTCTCCTCTGGCACTGACAGCGTTGAGCGGGGGGGGGTGCGAGGGAGATCTCTCCTGTTTCAGAAATAAAAGCCTGGAGCCAGATGTTTGCAAGCTCTGTACTTGTTTGTAATATGGAAACATGTAAAAACTTCAGCTCTTTGCATGTGGAATCTAGATCAATTTTTAATTTACTTGTACGCATGGATGACTCATTTGAAAAAGAAAATTGTGGCATCAAAAAAAAAAGACATTTCAGGCTGCATAGGTTGCTGCATTTATCTGTTTCTCGTGCACTGTGGAGTGGAAATAAGTCACAGTATCTTAATAATGGTCTTGATTTTATAAATGATTTTTCCCCTTGAAATAAGCAATCCATTCATTTTAATATGTAGAATTGGTTTGCTAGCAGGGCGACAGTTTAAAAAGACTTCCAACTGTGACACAAGTGCAACCATATTGCTTCCTATTACTCGCTAAGGTAGTTGTTTAGAAGAGAGAATGTTCTCCCTGGAAATGTTTAAAGTGCTGTAATTTTATTTAGGATAATGAGGATTTATAACAGTTTTGCCATATGAAAACCTGCCTTTAGACAGAGCGAAATAGGCGGTTGCGGTTACGGAGCGTGAGAGCGGCGTGGGGAGGTGGCCGTGTCTGCCCGGGCAGCGTATCCGTCACCGGGCCCAGAACATTCCCTGCAGCCGCGTGGGATAATTCATCACCAGCATGTATGGATTTCTCCGCTTTAATCGCTCGAGACGTTAATTAAAATCCTGTTTTATAGAATATTTTAATTTCGAGATTTGCCCAGCTGTACAGCCTCAGCTCCGTTGTCAGGGTTGAGCCGTTGGATAACAAATGGCTGAATTTAAGCCTAGTCAGGAATTTGGGGGGAATTCCTGGCGGAGTTGAGGGAGTTTGGCCGCGGGTGGATCGGGACGCTGTGCTGCTGCTCAGCTCTGCTGGAAGGTCGTTCCTCTGCGTTTATTTTTGTTGTTAGGCCTTGAAAGATTTTTGCCTCATTAGGAACGCTTCCCGTTTATTACCAGTCTCGCTTCCTGGGCAGGATCGGCGCGGGCTGGGCACGGGTGCTGAGCAGAACAGTTAATGCCCTGCTCATAAATAGAAAGGAGAAGGAATTGAACTGTTACAGATTTTATCAGATTTTATCTCCTCGCTGAAAATCTTAGCTCTCAAAACATTTCTAATTTCCCTTATTTGAAGGCTCAAACAGTTTCAAATTACTGTTCGTGGATTGTTCTTGACACCGAGAATGGTAAATTTGAGCTGTGGAAACGCTGGAATGTGTGGTGTGTGCTTTTCCTGAACAAGGGAATTCAACGGGTAAATTACAGTCATTTACTTGGAGTGTAATTTACTGAGAGCCTTTAGGCAAATGCAGGAGAAAGGACAGCAGGACAGGAAAAATAGCTAAAACAGGAGCTCTTCCCCTGTCTTTGCATGAAATCCACTCTGCATCCATGTGATGGGGATAATAAAAACTTTCTTATTTAGAATATGTATAATTCCTATTATTTTTTTCAGTTCATAAGGCAGGGATTTGTAAGTATGACAAATTGTGTGATTTTAAATCTTGCTAAATTATATACACATCTTCTTAGGCTTGTGCATTTTGTACCTCAGTATCTGCATGCAATCATCCCATATTTGAGATTGATAAAACTGTTAATTTTATGCCTAATAACAGGTCAAGCATCTGAAACTGTCATCGTGCTAAGTGGAAATTGCTGTTTTCATCCTATGGAAATATTCAATATTTAATCAATTTCTTTAAAACAAAAATGTTTATCTAATGGAATCTACAACAAAGAGATGCACTTGAGGTTTTATTTTAAATGAGACCATAGACATAAATACCAGCGTTCTTTGTTTAAATGGCAGAAATATGGCAGAGAAGCAGCCAAGGACTTTTAATCTGCAGGTCCATGGAAGTGCAGGATGATGCTGGGGAAGTGTTGTGGCCTGGCTCCTGCGAGGTGGGAATTGCAGAGCAAAGAGCTGTGAGCGGGTTTGTGCAGCACGTTGTAATCTGACACTGAAGTTGTGCCCTGCATTCCCCATGTCATAATTGATGGCTAAGGAAAAGCACATGCTATGCTAATCCTTTGTTGGAATAGCTTGTTAAATTGCGGATGCCAATTTAAAATAAACTATGGAATGCCTGTCTGTATTTGAAGGTTTGCAGTCTGCAGTTTTAAACAGTCATTTTAAAGCTGTTTTTCAACTTTATGTTGCATGCACACTGTCTGCCTGTGCACACAAGGTCAGCGTGTTCGCCGCTTTAATAGCCGACCATCAAGAACAAAATCAATGAGCTGCGTGTTTCACACCAGTATCACAAGGGATTTTCCCATTTATAGCACATTTGTGTACTGATCCTAAGTTTAAATGACAATATTGATGCCCTATTAGAGCTGTGCCGAAACGGACGTTGTGCAGCTCCTGCTCGAAGTTGTCTGAACTCGCTCCTTTCCCAGACTCCTGTTCCACTTTCAGTCCAGCTGCCAAACATAAATAAGCCCAGTGCACGTCCCGGTGCTGCGGAATGGGGCTCAGCTCCCACGTCCCTGCTTGCAGGAGGGGGAATTCCTTGGCTGCAGATTTCAGATCCAGATCTTCCGTAGTTGCTGCGAGGAGGATTATGAGGCTGCGTCTAAATAATCATCTGCGTGCTGATTACAGAGAATAAAGTGGCATTATTGCTTATGGATGAGAGAAGGCAGCGCTGCCCTGGGAAGACGCAAGTGCCAGTTCTGTGGGAATTTTATGAGTCCTGGTGCGGTGTAATCAGCCGCCGCCGGCTCTGACGGAAGGACAGCTCCTGGTCTGCAGGGGAATAGATCCTGTGCTGCCGAAAGGAAATGTTACTTGTGCAGAAGAATATGATTTAATGTTGGTAGAAGGGTTATTCATTTATAAGGGATTAAAAATGACTTCAATATAATACCTTTAATTTGTAATAATGGTCTGCGGGGCTGTTTCCTGTCTAAAATAAACCGTTTGACTGGCATGTTCGTTTGATCCATTCAGTACTATGGGATATTGGAGGGATAAAGGTATTCTTTTCAGTTATTGTATGTTCGGGTAAGCGGTGAGGGCCTTGGTGGCAGGGTGGTGTCAGGCCCGACCCTGGGCAGGGGGATGCTGCTCCTGCCCGGCGTGGGGGCAGGACCCGGCACAGTTGCTGGAACTGCTTTCATGGCAGCAAAGCAAGGAGAAGCCAAAGGCCTGGCTGTGCAGAATGCCTTGGGCTTGGAGGGACTGCAGACAGCAAAAGCAGCACGAAAGGGACCTTTCTGCTGGTGACCTGCCGTGCCCTCCTGCAGAGCAGAGGTGGGTGACACTTGAGCCAGCACCCAGCGGCTTGTCCTCGTGCTGGGACAGCAGCGCCCGCAGCCCGGAGCCTCCCCTCACAGATCTCCTTGGCAGGGTCCCTTCGGGGTGGCTGCGCTCATTTTGGGCACAGATCCCGGACAAAGGGGCTGTGGCTGTGCTGCATTCAGTCCAAAGGCACGTGGGAGACAGGACGTGGGCACCTGAGCTGGAGCTGCCCACTGAGCAGCTGTGTGTCCCCTGGCAGGGCTTGGTTTGTCTGTTCACTGGGAAGTAAACAAGTGGAGAACCAGCTTGCTCACATTTGACAGACGGGTGTCATCAGTTTTTAGCCCTAAATAACAGATTTCACTATTTTGATTCTTGTTTTTTGGAAGTTACAGGTTTTGGGGATGACCAGGAAATCCCCACTTTCTAGACAAAAAAGACTTCAAGGTTCCAGCCTTTACAGACACATCAAAAAGGTGACCCAGAATCTCCGACATGGGAGCACAGATAAACAGGGTCCATATTTATTGCTGCTAAAATTATTTTGCTTTTTGAATTAACATGATGTGAGGAGGAGGCAAGAGTCTGATGGGTATTTTCATGAACCGTGTATTAGCAGCTGGGTGCAGGGCAGCAGCATTCTCAGAAGGTCGGAATAGTGCTGGTCTGCCTGGGAGCACAGGCAATCATGAAAAACAATGCAGAAATCCCCAAATTCCAGAAAAACATACCAAGAGGTGTGCTTTTCAGTGTAACTACAGACTTTCAATGTAGCTAAAGAATAAGCAGGAAAACAAACAAACATATAGTGCTTGTGAATTTCCTTTTGTTCCAGATCAAAAATACAAGGCAGAGCTCTGTCTGGTAGTGAAATACAGGCAGGACTAATCTGAATAAACATTTCTAGTGTGGCTGTTGTGGAAAAAAAGGCATGTGCTGCTTGCAAGGCTGGGAACAAAGTGCCGAGAATAGGGCAGGATCTTGCCCTCCTGCTTTAAATTCGCGTGTATTTAGTGCAGAACTGCTGTCTGGTTTACTGGGAAAGAAAAAAACCAACAGAGCCAATTTTGATTGGAACAGGCAGGATTAAAATGCAGGATTATCCCTGCAAAGGCTATATCGGGTACGCAGCTCAGTGACCTTTTTGAGGAGCGAGCATGTGTGGAGCGGTGCAGGGATAAATCCTCGTGCTGTGTGTGCTGTGGCCTTCCGAGCGCTCACGGAGCTGCCCGGGCGTGCTGGCCCTCACCTGGCATCTGCACAGCTTCGTGTGTGCACATGGAATTCCAGCGCTCAGCCCAGACGGCGTCTTTGTATGAATTTGTGCTTGGAAATAACGTTCCTATAGGTTCAGGTGATATAAATAATGTATGTGGAGAAGCTCATAAATGTAAGCTCGAATTTTCCTCAGTAGTTTTTGTTCTCAATCACCTTGATGAAACAATCTTGAAGGCGCTCTCCTTTCCGTGGCATTTGGAATGAGTCCCTGACAGGCTGATTTTCCACCCCTGTTGTGATGCTGCTTTCTCTAGTTAATATTCCTCTGTAAGTGTCGTACCAAAGTAAACCAAAGGAGCCCGGCTCATGACACTAAGGCTGCATTTGCATTAATTATGCAGTCAGGGCTGGTGAGAAAATGCTGTCACAGAGAGAGAGGCAGTAAATGAGAACCCTCCGAGTGCGCCTGAATGAAGAGCATTAAGTTCATTTACATGGGCGCAGGCCGCGAGGCTGGCAGGGAACAATGGCTTTGCTCTTGTCGCTCGCCGCCGTATTGTTCTGCGGCTTAATGACTCCCCGGCAGAGTGGGTGCGCTCACAAAGGCACAGCCGCGATCCCTCCGCTGTTAATAACGGCACTAATAATTAATAATATCCCTCTCCTCGGGAAGCTCCCGGCGCCCCGGGACCGCTGAGGTCCTGCCCGGCGGGGAGGCTGCGGCCCCGAGCCCCCGGGCAGCGGGAGAGGCACGGGGCGGTGGGTGCTG
>QUSF01000133.1:55969-63469 GCA_003676055.1 Chloebia gouldiae
GGGTTTATCCCAGGGAATGGGGTTTATCCCAGGGAATTGGGTTTATCCCAGGGAACGGGGTTTATCCCCAGGAACGGGGTTTATCCCCGGGAATGGGGTTTATCCCAGGGAATTGGGTTTATCCCAGGGAACAGGGTTTATCCCCAGGAACGGGGTTTATCCCCAGGAATGGGGTTTATCCCAGGGAATGGGGTTTATCCCTGGAAATTGGGTTTATCCCAGGGAACGTGAGGTGGGGCTCATGGAGCTGCTGGTCCTGCCGGCACTGGGATCCCGTGGGAGTAAGGCTGCCCCGGGGAGCCTCGGGGTGTCTGCCTTTACCTGTGCAGGTGATCACTGGCCATGCTCTGCTGCTGCCAGGCACTGAGCCCCTGGTGCTTTGAGTCTTAAACATGTAACTGTGGTCTTACAGATGAGGCAGGATTTCAGATCAATGCCTTTTCTGGTTTTATTCCCATGTTCAGCAGCAGCACTGAGGGGCACAAATCATTTTCATGTATGCAAAAATAATTTCGAAAATGGTATTAGTCTCAGCAGGTGAGGCCTTTTGTTTCTTCCATGTTTATGTACAAATTCCTAGGGAACAGTAAATATTAAATTGAAATAACCCTCCCTTATTATTGCACAGCCAAAGATTCAATTTAATTCTCTTCAGATAAGGTTTTTCTGGACACGTATTTGCAATTGCCTGTCCTGTAAATACAGTTCAGACTAGCCGGGGCTCCTTCCACCTGCTTTTTCTGCAGGAAAGGCAGTGTATTTCTGTGCTTTTGGATTTTTTTGGATGCAGACACCTTCCTTCTCACTCTCATTATGTTTATGGATGACAGGAGTGCAGTAAAATGTCCCCTCTCCCCCTTAACTGGACGGAAAAATGGGTTAATCTCTCCACAGAGCCATTCCTCTACTTCACCACCTGTTTCCAAATCCCAGTTGTCAAAGGAAGAAAAATTCAGAGCCTGGTGTGGGCTTGAGGACTGGGGGGGATGGCAGAGCCCTGGCAGGCCCCTCACCCAGGGGTGACATGAGGAGGGATCTGCTGTGTGTTTGCTCGGAGCTGGCAGTGTGACAGCTCTGGGAATGGCCCTGCTGCGGCTCACAGGCCATTGCCACCCAGGCTCCCACCCTGCGGAGCTGGCACAGGATGCCTTCTCCTGGGGAGCACACAAGGGCATTCAACCCTGTGCTCTCCTCCTCTGATAAGATACCCTGGAGGTTATTCAGAGGTGAGATATAATCAGCCAAAATTTTATGTTTTATTCTTTACACTACAGAATTAATTTCATTTTTGTGAAAATAAATACATGGTCTAGCTCTCCTAATAAGACTATCTCCTTGGTGTTTAAGTAATAATCATTTATTGTTTAAATACAGTAGAGGCTGTAACAAAATGCTGTCAAGAGCCATCACACTCATTAACCTGCCAGCTAATTAGCCTCCTCCTGCCTGATTGCTGACAAGTTCTTCAATCTGAACCTATCACTGTTGTGTCAGCGCTGAAGCACCAAGCGAAGTGGAGGAGGGCTCCATTAGATGTTTGCGAACAAAGTCTGTGCATTAAAGGTTTGTTTTCTGCACTCCAACAAATGTTACAGCATTAATATTCTCAGCTATAATTAAATTGGCAACTCTTAATTATGGTAATTAGTGCATTAACCATGTCTTGCCTGGCGTCGCTCGCAGGCAAAGCTCAGGGATGGAAGAGGAAAGCCAAGACGCTGCCCATTTCCCAGCAGGGCTGTCATGCCAGGGGCACAGCCTCTGCCCCCGAGGCTCCAGTTGTGTGCAGGGCAGAGCCAGGGAGAGGAGGAAGAGCTGGGATGTGCTGGCACCAAACACTTGTACTACTGTTAAGGAAACACCTATGGAAACAAAAGGGTGTGAGCACCCCGCCGGCGCCACCGGGCTGTCAGTGTTTGGTTGGGTAGAAGTGCTTTGGAAAGGCAGAGCACGATGCCCTTCCTGCATCTCCCAGACTCTGTAATCACTTGCCCAAATTTTCACTCCTGGAGAACTCAGGAAATGAGTTTTTTCAGTCCCAGTTGGATGCCTTTGAACTGACGTTCACATGACAAAACCAACCTGTGAATCACCATAATTTGTGCCCTGGAGTATGGAGAGCTCCAGCAGCAGCTGGCAAAGGTTGCACGTCCCTGGTGCCATGCAGGGTCACTCGAGGGACCTGCAGATGAAGCTGCTCATTCCGAAGATCCCCAGTTTGCATCCATTGCCTTGAGTCTCTGTGCTTGGAAAACACACAGCCTGGTTTTGGTACGGGGTGTGAGGACTGGCTGCACTGGTGCCTTGGGGTTGGTGGGAAATAGCTGCCAATATGTTTTTGAGGTCTTCAGTTCTAGCGCTCTTTGGTCAAGGCTCCTCAGGACTTGGTGGTGTGGCCTGAGTACCAGTCTTACCTTCTGAAGGAACTGAGGCACAAGGAGAGCAAGTGGTTTGTCTGAAATCCCATGGTAATTTTGGGATAGAGTTGGGGCAGAGACCTCAGTGCACAGCGCAGCTCACTGCCCAGCTCCTGTGTAGCTCTCCCCTCCTTTGTCTGGTATCCCAATATGTTTGAGTCTGGATAATTCCTGTTCTGCTATTCTGGCCGTGCTGGGAATGTTTGGAAATCAGAGCAAGGTCAGTGCTAAATGCTAAACAGCCAGTGAGTAAAGGTCTGGTGCTCATCTGAGCTAAACTGGAGACATAAAGATGGATAAATGTGCACACAGCTCCCAGCACTGAGGCTAAATGGCCCCAGTGAGGCTGCAGGAGGGTCTGAGACCCTTGGTGCACCTGCCAATGGTGCTGCAGGTTCCTGTGCATGCAGCCATGCCGGGGCAGAGACAGCAGCTCTGCTGGAGTTGTACCAAAGGACCCTTCCAACCAGCCCTGAACCTGTCTCCCAGCTTCTCCCCTGATTCCAGGGAGAAGGGAAGTTCTGCCTGATGTCTCTGATCAAGGCAGGGGCAGCGATTCTTGCTACTTTCAAAGGGGGGAAAGCGTTACCTTGATATGTGCTCTTTTCTTCCCCTAGTGCATAATAATTCCATATGTATATAGGAAAAAGGGAGATAACCCAAGGCGAATTTAATTTCAGATTGGGTTTTTGCTTAATGTATTATTCATAGTATTATTTATATCATCACTTAGACATATCCCTGGCAATAAATGGAAAACTTAACTTTAACAATATCGGGCACCTCTGTTTTGGGGGCGATGGTGGGCTGGGAGCCTTTGGCTCCTCTTCATCACATGCGAGGTTTAATAAAGGCTGCGGGGTGGGGGAGGGTGTTTAATGAGGGGCTTGGAGGGGGGTTGTTTGGCAGCTTTTTTATTCCCCCCAACATTTTTGCTGCATGACCTGGTTTTGCATTTTTCTGCATCTATGTTCATCTAATTAGGATGTTCTAAAAAGACCTGGACCACTTATTGTACAGAACTGTAGCCTGTGGGTATTTAATAAGGAGCTTTCAGTGGTACATTTGCATCTTTTGCTCCGGGTCTGAATAGCGAATTACCTTAAAGATCATTAGAAGCGCTGCCGCATTGTTAAAACCAGGCCACGGTATTCTAATGACAGTTTAAAACTTGAGGCGTTCCCTGTGCCACGGCTCACCCCGGCATAATTGCGCGCGGCGCGGGTGACCCCGGCGCAGACGGCGGCGGCGGCAGCGCGTCCCCGGGCGGGCAGGTGCGCTGCCCCCGGCACCCCGCACCTCCGGAGAGCCGCAGGGAGCCTCGCCTCGTCCTGTGCCCGGCTGCGGCACCGCTGCCAGGGCGGCGAGTGCCGTGCGGGGCCGAGGGCAGCGGAGCTGCGCTGCGCCCCGTCCTCCGAGCGCTCCGGCCGCGCGTCCCGGCCCCGGCGCTGCGCCCCCGGAGCGCTGCCGCCGACCCCCGCGCGGCTCTGGGGAGGGACAGGGGAGGCCGAGCTCAGGGACGGCCCTTGGCAAGCTGGGAGCGGCCTGGGTGGCTTGGCCGGGCCCCTTGCGCAACCTTGGGCTTGGCCCCTGGGCTGCTTTGCCCAGCTCCTCCTTCCCAAAAGTATTCTTCTCTCTGTGTGTCCCCTGTGGTTCGTGTTTCCTCTTTCCACAACGCATTTTGTGGAGCTGATGGGCTTTGTGCCTGCCCAGATCTTAGGGCAGAGCTTGGAGAGGTTTCACAGAGGCTTTCACATTCCGTGTGCCAGCTGAGGGACAGCGCTGACCAGGGCTGAGCACTTCTCCTGCTCTGTGTCCCTGCCTGGGCAGGTGTTAGTGCTGTGTCCACCACTGGGCACTCCTGTGCCAGGTGTGGCATTTCCCAGCTTTCTGGTTATTCCTTCCTGGGTGCTCCAGGAGTCCATGCCCAGGACCTGGGGTATCTGTGCAATCCTTGTTGCCTTCTCTTCACCCTCCCTGAGTGCTGCCAGGTCGAATGGTGCCCGAACTGAGCTCCTCTTTGTGCCAAGGGTGCTTCTTTCCCTGGGGCTGGAGCGTGTGGAGCCACGCCTGAGCACTTCTTCCTGAGGAAATCAATGCTGCTGGGGCACCAGGCCCTTATGGAGTCTCATGCCGAGGAATTACCTGAAGAAATGGGGGACCTTCAGGTGAATGCACTGCTTGGGCAGGTGAATGGTTTTAGGTGGTTAAAATTGCCAGGAGTAGGCTGGTGATTTGGCGGAGAAGCTGTTTGTGCAGGGAAGAATTTCTCTTTAAAAAATTCAGTGTAACCAGCATTATTTTTTTCCTCTGGGATCCCAGACAATGAATGCACAGGCCTGTTCATTAATATCAGTTGTCTTCTGCAGGGAGTATCCAGATTTGTCGTGCCAGGTTTTAAATTTTTAATGTATTACCAGTTCTTACGCGGAGCAGGCCTTTTCTTTGTTCTTTTTTTACACTAATACTGTTTTGTATTCAGCCTCGCACTCAACTGATGCATCTCTCGGTGTCCCTTGTAAAAGCTCTCCCTTATCAGCCCTGTTAGGTCTGACAAAGTCTGTCTTTGTGAGTTCCTGCAAATGTTCGTGTCCAATTTTCTTTTCAGAAGAGCGGGGCGGGTGTTTGAACGGTAATTGCTCTATGCAAATCCGCGGCGGTGCGGGAGCGGTGCGGGAGCGGCGCCCGGGCTGGGGGCACCGTGACCGGCGGTGCCTCGGGCGGGAGGGCTCCGGGACCACCGGGGCTCCCGCCCGCTCTGCACCGTGGTTTCCTGCAGGGAGTGGCACGGGAGTCCCCAGCTGTGGGGAGCCCCGGTTTGAGCCCGTGCTGGGGCCGGGCTCTGTGCCCGGCGTGCCTGGAACTCACCTCGGGGCTGTGCACAGCCCTCGGGCACGTTCCGGGCTGCGCCTGGCGAGTGGAACCACACCGAGCGATTTGCATGACAGACTGTAACTCTTAAAAATCCTGCTCGTAAACATAAATAATTAATCACATTATAGTTTTTATCATGCTTTTCCTTCCTAGCAGTATTAATAAGTAGCTCATCTTCTAGCAACACCTGTTAAACCCAAAGCTGTCAGTCTTTATTTTCCCTAGGGAGCCAGGGAAAAATTTGTTATGCAATAATTTCTCTTTTACTTTATGCTGTGACTTCGATGTGTTTTGTGTTGATCTGTGTGTACACAAGCTGTGAGAATTGTCTCTGTTATTTGCTTGCTCTGTGCACGCCCTGCCCTGCCTGGAACATCACTGGGGCCCTGGCTGTTCTCCTCAAGGTGCCATCACACTCCTCTGCATGAGCAGGCCTTGGGCATGGTCACTGGGAGCCCTGGGAGGGGCAGAGGAGGTGGGTCAGTGTGGCCACCACGGTGCCCGGCCACACTCCTGCACCTGACCTGGTGGCCCAGGAGCCACCAGCATTTGGAGAACCTTTATTTCCACTTGATTTCCCTTGTACAACAGACATGTGCTGTGCAGTGCCTGCTCAGAGACCCCTTGGGGACCAGCCAGACAGAGCAGGTGGGTCAGGATCAGCTGCTGCCCATCCCCTCTGCTCTGGTCACTGCCCCTTTTGCCCCTGTGCCCAGGAACCCATCCTGGGGGCAGCCACGTGCTGTGCCCTCTCCAGCAGCACCAGGTCCCATTTCCCCGTGGCTCCGCTCGGGGCTGAGGTCACAGTGACTCTCTGGGTGCTGTGCAGTGGTGTGGGCTGTGAGGGCTGGGGTGGGCTGTGTGTGGGCAGCCCAGCAGTGCCTGCCAGTGGGGTCTGCAGCTGCTCCTGGGCGCTCCAGCTCCAGCACTGAGTGCCCTGGGAGAGGATGCCCGTGCACAGCTGCACATTCATCCCCCTTGCGCCACAGGCACGGGTCACACTTGTCACCTCCCTGTGCTGCCCGGGCTGCCTTTGCCCTTTTGGGGTCAGCTCTGGGGTTTGCCCTTTTGGGGCCAGGTGTGTCAGCTCGGGCACCGCCGTGTTCCCGTCGCTCCCCGTGCCTGTGGCAGTGCCAGCGCTGCCTGGGGCGTGGGGAAGGGACTTGGTGGTGCCCTGCTCCATCTGCACGGGCTGTCCCTCTCCTCTTCCTCAGTTTACAGCACTGGAATTCCAATCTCATACTCATGCAAAGAGGACTGCAATAAATCTTGCAGTCAGCATTAGATATTGTTTGTTTTAGCTGCCTTGCACTTCATGTTTCCCCTTTTAAGGCAGAGCCATTCCGAAAGGTTAGATTCACAGTTAGTGGCGCTTTAGCTCTCCCTTTTGAATCAGTGAGGTTGCCGTTTTATTGCTCTCTGACTTGCACTTCAGTGATGAGAGTAAACTAGCATCAGATTAAAGGTCAGCAAATCCCATCAAAGAGAGGAATATTAGGGGCACAGATAGTTGGAGAGGCAGCACACCACTGGGTATTGACAGGGTGATTCCAGGGTATCACTCAGCAGAATTATAGCTGCCCAGAGAGTCAGTACTGCTTTAATGAGCCTGTGTGAAGAGGAAGAGGGTGGATTTATGTAGTTCCTCATAATTTTCTGTAGAGACTGTTATTGCAGACATTCTGTGGAGTGTTCTGGTCTTTCATTTAATTCAAAGGTCCTGGAGCTTTTCCATCCAAAGATTCCTTTCTGTTAGCTCAAATCAAAGCTGACATCTCTGCCTCTGCCACCTGAAGCATTGGCTCAGGGAAGGGCTGTTCCTAGCAGGTTCAGGTCCCCTATATAGGTAATCCAATCTGCAGGGCTGAGCAGGGGCCTTGCTGGTGTGTGTTTCACCATCATACAGGCAGCTAAAATAGTCATTTCTCTGTCACTCTGAAACAAAAAAGGTAGGAATTCACAGTGTGTTCTTCTGGGTGTCTGTGCTGGGAATCCCCCACAGTTTCTGACCTGCTTCCAGTGCCTGGTTTGCGTGGTTTACATGTGCTTTCCTTCCTTTGCTGAAATGCAATTAAATAAAATACAGAGAGCGCATGAGGCAAACTGTGGGTACGTCAGGTCATGTAAACTCCTGCAAGGAGGAGAGCACCATGGGGAACCAGAAAGTTGCAGCATTTATTCCTGCTCCCTCCTCTCTGCTGTTAGGATA
>QUSF01000133.1:68469-85789 GCA_003676055.1 Chloebia gouldiae
GCTTAATTCTTGTTAGAATTAGTTAATCAGCTCGTGGCTTTGCCGTTGCAATGAACGATGCGTCTCACTCAGGGGCAGGATAAATGTTGTGTCCCCACACACGCTCTGTCACGCCCTTGCCCGTGGGTGTCTGCGGGCTCCGGCGCTCCGGGTGGGATGCTCTGGACGTGGGAGCGCTGTGTGGGATGAAGATGAGCGGGCTGTGCCACCCCGGTGCCACCAGCCCCCCAGACACGCTGGCTGCGTGCGGAGCGCCTGGGTGGCTTCGTCGCTGTCCTCATGGAGCTCCCTCCTGCTGCGGTTCCAGCCCCCGGCCGGCTCCTGCGGCCCCAGTGCAGCACCAGCTCCTGCTGCTCCACCTTGGGGGCCGCTCACTTACTGAGTCAGGCTTGCAGACAAGGGCTGGGGCTCTGGAACGTTAATCTGAGTCTGGGTGGATCCTGTCGCTTTGGAGAAGCCCTCTCACTTTGGCCTGGAAGTACATGATGCAGAAATCACTGCCGTTGTACCAAATTATTTAGCTGCAGGTTTTGGCTAGGCATCTGCACTTGGGAGCAGAGTGGGACTGTGATGGGATAGTGGGAGAGACATGAGTTCCATGGTGAAAGCAGAAATGCAGCTGAGGAATAACAGCTGGAACAGAGCACAGTAAACATGGACTGAGAAAGGGTCCAGAAGATAAAAGGAAAAACAACAGTAGAAATCAGCTTGAGTGGACTAAACCCAGGATGTTATCGAACATGCTGACAGCAGAGCAGAGGAGGAGAGTGACAAACAGGGGAACAACTCCCCAAGGAAATCACCCCTGTGTTGTGGCACTGCAGGCCAGGAGCTGTGCCGAGGCAGTGGGGCCTGGCAGATGAGGGAATGAGGGATGGGTGCAGCACTGCCTTGGCCAGGCACCACCACCCCTGCTGCTGTGGGGACTCCCAGGTGTGGCATCACCTTCCCTGGCTGCAGCATGGGTGGCCTGAGCCATCCCCAGCATGTGTGTGCCACCTCAGGGACACGCCGGGACAATGTGTGGTATCATCAGCTTGTGTCTGTGGACCTCTGAACAGGCAACAGAAATAATTTAAAGAGATGATGAGACATTTTTATTATTCCCATGAAATTATATGGAATTATAGTTTTAAATGAAGGTGACAGGTTTAAAATGTGTATTTTAGAGCAAGATTAATGCCTTGTGCTTTCTTGAGTTGGAAAGTTGTTCAGTGAGGGGGTCATCTCCCACTGCGTGTCCTCTTCGACAGTCAGTGTGGAATCCTGTGCTGTCCCCTGAGTGCACAAGCACATTGCTGGTGCCCAGGTCCATGCCTGGCATCTCTGTGTTGCTGGCACATCTGGCACAGCCTACTGAGGTACTGTTCCTGCTGTGTATGGGAGCAGAGAGGTCCTGTGGCACTGCCATCCCCCGTGGCACTGCCAGACTGCGTCTTATGGGGCTGGATACTGTGCTGGGGCTGTGCTGGGGCAGGGCTGGGGCAGGGCTGGGGCAGGGCTGTGCCCAGGGGGTGATGGAGGCAGGCTGTGCTCGTGCTGGGGCCAGGGCTGTGCCCATGGCCCTGGGCAGGCGGTGTCACAGAGGGCTCGTGGCAGGCGGGCAGTGAGCGGGCAGCAGGCAGATGCAGAAGTACTGACTGTGTTTTCTCTTGTTCTCTCTTTTCTGCCCAAGGTTTGAGCATCCGAGGAGCCCAGGAGGAAGACCCTCCCGATCCTCAGCTAATGAGACTAGACAATATGCTTCTGGCAGAAGGAGTCTCAGGTCCGGAGAAAGGTGGGGGATCGGCGGCAGCAGCTGCAGCCGCAGCAGCCTCTGGAGGGTCTTCAGATAACTCTATTGAACACTCAGATTACAGAGCCAAATTGACCCAGATCAGACAAATCTATCACACAGAGCTGGAGAAATATGAACAGGTCAGACATCAGCCTCTCGGTTGTTCGTGTACCTGACACTGCTCTCCTCTGCTTGCCAGTGCCCACCACTACCCACTCTGGACCACAACCCTTCCTCCCCTTCCCCACGCCTCAGCCCATAGAGAGCCACGGTGGGAGTCTGTCGGGCTCCAAGGAGCTGCTGGCTGGAGCCAGGACGCATGTCTTGCATGCCTGAGTGTTTTCTGTTGTCTGTAACTGCACAAGAGCAGCACCCAAGCCCGTGTTTCTCCCCTTTGCCCAGCCCACTGAAGTCAGAGATGAGATGTCTGTCACTCAGTGCCACCCTCTGCCCTGATGAGATCTCACACTGCTGGGTCTGGCAAGCTGGGGAGCACAGGCAGACAAGGGCTGCACTGGCCATCTCAGCCCACAGGCTCCTGGAGCAGGTGGCAGGAGACTGGCACCAGACTTGGCCACGGCAGGTCAGCTGGAGCTGGAAGAGAGTGGGCAGTGAGGCGTCAGCAGAGCACCTGGCCCAGGCCTGGGCACAGGAACTAGGGAAATCCTGGTTCAGGCAGATGCCAGCACAGTGTCTTTGTTTGGAGCGAGGAGCATGCTGCAGAGACCTGTAGGTTGGTGTTCAGCACCGGGACCTGGTGACCCAGCACACTGGCCATGCCGGTGGCACTGGGAACGTTTGCCACATGCTGCCAGGTGCCAGCAGCACCGCGTGTGCCAGTGGCACTGCCTTGTCTGCGCTGTCTCATTCACTGTGTCGTTCAAGTGGAGAGCAAATAACTGAGCAAACACCTGTCAGGTCTGTGGAAATGTGCTGCTCTCCCTGACCCCGCAGGGCCCCAGCGGTGCTGGCTGGAGCCCCGGGCCCTCCTCGCCCCGCCGGGTGCAGCCGTAGCGTTGGGGTGGGGGTGGCTGTGGCATTAAGGTGCCTCGGACAGGCACAGCACGCAGGCTGCAGGCAGATCTGGCCAGAGAGGCGGCAGCTCGGCGCTTGCAGCCGCTTCCTGGCAAACATCCTTGGACTCTAATAAGTTTAATGACGTGGGGGAAGCAGGAGCAGTTTTTGCCCTGTAGCTCCATTTACAAAGGTTTCGGCTGAAATGTCACAGCCATTCGTCCACACCACAGGAAATTTTGGAGGATGCTCAAATGCTGCTGGAGCAGGAGAGAGAGGTAGAGCTGAGGATGAGACATGCACGCTTCCCCACGGATCCTGACACCCAGCCACGTCTGCTCAACAGACATATGATGATTTCCCCAGCCTGGCAGCAAACTGTCTCCTGCTGGTTTGTCTCACTGCAGTGCCCGAGAGGCAGCCAGGGCTTGGCATCTCAGCCCCTGGCGCCACAGGTTCTGGGAGGCAGGAGCCCTCCTGCAGCAGGGAGCTCGTGCCGGGCACCTGCCCGCGCCGCGGAGCCGCTCCTGCCATCCTGCCCGCCATCCCACAGCAGCAGGAACCAGAGCGCCTTCCTGGAGACGCTTTCCAGGCAGAGTTTGATCCTGATATTTGTTGCCAGTCAGGGGAATGCACTCAGAAAAAAAAAAAAAAAAAAAAAAAGGAAAGAGAAATGGAAAGTGTGTCACGCCATCACCCAGCGCTCCCTCGCCGGGCGCCGGGAGAAATGGCCACGCACAGGCAGCGCCTTCCATAATTTACAGCTCCTATAACAGAGATGACATATTGAAAGCTATCTGCTGTAATTACACTGAAATACATTTTTTGCTGTAGGCAAAAGTACTGTAAGGGTCCCAGGCCTCCTGGAGCAGCTGGGAACCCACTTCCCAAGTTCACAGATGTCTCCTGAATTCACCTGAATCGGGTGAGGTGTGGCGGCTCAGAAGCCACCACCAGCCTCACAGAGCACTGGCTGCCACCCTGCCCCTCAACGCTGTTTTGGGCCATTTCCTCTCTTTTCCTGTGCACTTGTGATGAAGCACTGAGGCAGCAGGAGCATCCCTGCTCCTACAAGGTTTCTGAGCAGGTTAACAAGGCCATCACTTATAACCTGACATTATTAATAATGTCTTGGGCACCAAGCAGAGGCCTGAAAAATAGTCCTGGAAAAGGGATCAAGTAGCTTGGACGCTATAAATAAACAAGAGAAACAAGACAAAGCATCAGAGTCTTCTGAGCTTCCTCCCACTGTGCTGTGTGAGGCAGCTCTGCAGCGGGGAGGTGCTGGTGGAGATGAATTAAACCCAGGCTCTCCAAGCAGTTGTAGCCAAACCAAGTCTCATCAGGCAATTAAGTAAAGTCAGGGAAATGTTTTTGCTTTTTGAAAGCAAGAAACTAATTTTTTCTTTTCAAAGTCCAGTTTTTGATACTAAATCTCTTATAGAAAAGACATACCTGAAAATATTTCTAAGACAACAGTTACCAATTTTATTGTACTTTAAAACTGAATTCCTGGGATCTGAAAAGAAGGAGGCTTGTGCCTGGAACATCCATCCAGTGCCAAATTCGTGGGTTCAGCTGTATTTTGGAACTATCAGAGCTGCTGCCTGATCTCGGGGGGAGAGCTGCTGCATTTTGGTGCCCGTGTCCCCTTCCCTTCTGTGCAACATTTCCCGGCTGAGCCAAAGCCGGTGCCATCGGTCCTGCCGCCGGTCAGAGGGCTGGACCTGACCTGCCGCATGCTCGGGCTGTGCCCTGATGAAAGAAAGGATGTGCTGGTGGGAAGTGAGGGTGAGAAATGCCCAACTCCTTCCCCTGGCGCCCCGGGGGTCCCGGCAAAGCCGGGGGTGGGTGCTGGGACGGGCAGCGGGCTCGGCGTCCTCGGCGGTGGCGAGCGGAGGGTTCTGCACCAGGGCTGCAGCACTGCCTCCAACGGGTGCTGCGAGGATGTAAATTAGCCTGTAATTTACTTTCAGTAGTGTAAAGAAAAAAAATCACTTTGCCTGAAGTGTATGCATCTTTCTTAAGGGTGTACCCAGATTTTAATTATCTAAATGTAAATACTTAACGAATTTTACTTAGAGTAATGAGCTAAAGTGCACACTACATAAATGAGATGTTCTAATTAATCATGTATGAACTACTGGTTTAAAGAAAAGCTATGTGAATTCTGCGAATGTTGGGCTATTGCCAAATTGCTAATCAGCATTTGCATTCATAGATGGCTTCACTTAATAAGTTGTGAGACGTTCAGCAAATGCTATAGGAAATTATGAGTTTTTAGATGCGTAAACTTTTCACTTTTAACTCCTTCAATCACATAATCTATTGAAATGTTGGAGAATCCTTGAAAAAGTGGTTGTCAGACATATCAGCTACATATTTTGCAGGCTGGCTTTAGAGGGAAGAGGGACGCTAGCAGAGTTTTTGGCAGGCTCCAGCCTGCAAAGGGAAGTCAGGAGAGCAGGATGTGTGGAGGGGGTTCCTGGTGATGGCTCAGCCTGAAGTTGGTATCAGCATGCCAGAGGCTGGGAGTGGTAATCCAGGGCTCCCAGTGCCCTCCCTCAGCGCCTCGGCCGCCCAGCGTGGCCAGGCTGGGGCACAGTGTCACTGAGCCCCCCAGGACAGGGACACACGGCGCCTCAGAAAGGTCTCAGGTCCCTCGGTGCTGCAGGGGACACCCAGGGCTCGGGGTGCTGCCCCGCTGGCTGTGGGGTGTGCCCCCCTCACACCCTGCCCCTGCCTGCAGCTGGCACAGGGGCTGATCCCACTGCTCCTCTCTACGGGGTCTGCCTGGAATGGGCAAAGGGATGAGCGCAGCGGGAGCAGGGCCGTGGTCACTGGGCTCCCCTGGCTGCCCCAGGACAGCTGCAGGTCTCCTGGACAGGGTGGCCACATGTGGAGGGGACAGGGACATGTGAGAGGTCCCCCAGTGCCCAGTGCTGCCTTCCCCCAACACCTTGTGTCCTTGTGGGACAGCACAAACCCACGTCTGAGCCTCTTCTTCCTCCACAGGCATGTAATGAATTTACCACTCATGTCATGAACCTCCTCAGAGAACAGAGCCGGACACGTCCCATTTCTCCCAAGGAGATTGAAAGGATGGTGGGCATCATTCATCGAAAATTCAGCTCCATCCAGATGCAGCTCAAACAAAGCACTTGTGAAGCAGTAATGATTTTAAGATCAAGGTTCCTTGATGCCAGGTAAGGCAGAGGCAAGTGCTCTTGTCTCTTTTTTGGGGGAAGCAGTAATTTCTGGGCAGCCCAGGAGGGCCTGGTCATACTGGGAGTGGTGTCCCATGGCAGCAGGGATGGGTGGGAGAGGCTGCTCTTCCCAACAAAAGCCTTCATCCACAGCTGCTGTGGAAGGGACCCCCTGCAGAATAGGCCTTCAGAAGCAACAAAGTCTTCAAATTTTAATGCAAAGACTGGGCTTGTTTTCCCACCTCGGACACCTGCACCACTGTTGGAGCTCAGTGCCTGTCCGCAGCACCCACAGTGCCTGAGCGGGCTGCTCGCTCCACAGGCTGCCAGGAGGCAGGCAGACAGGGATTAGGAGGGGGGTTTAGGCACAGTCAGAATTGTTCTGAAGCCTGATGAGGTGGGGTAGTGATCCCCTGCCCCATCCCCTTCATGGGGCTCCTGTCTGCAGAGCAGCGCCCCAGCAGAGCAGGAGCGGAGCCGGGCGCAACAGGGAGGAGCAGCACGGAGCCTCCCTCCTCCAGCAGCTCAGCTTCACACCTGAAAGCTGTGAGGAGCTAAACAAGACCAAAATAATGTTATTAACAAGGAGGTCACTGGCAGGTGTGGGAAATCAGGGTAATTGCAGGCAGTTGGAGGAGATGTCTATGGAGAGCTCCAGGAACGCAAAGGTAGAGCCTGCAGATGTACGTTTTAAAGTGATTTCTTTAAAAAGGAGGAAGGTAAATAAGGCAAAATGAGCAGAAGCATAGTAATGAGCTAAACAGAGCTCCAGGGAGGGAGCCTGCCTGCTCCAGGTTGCAGTGCAGTTAGCAGCACCGTGATACGCGGCAGGAGCGCGCTGGGGATTGCGCTGGGCTGCGGGCTGGCCTGCGGCGCCGGCGGTGATTGCAGCAGCCCTGGGGGAAGGAGCTCCAAGGAAATGTTGAACTGAGCCTGAGAGGATGTTCTGCCAAAGGAGAGCGGCCGCTGGCAGGAGAGAGGGCACTGCAGCCGAGCAGGCGCTGCCACCGTGACCCCGGGCGGCTGCCCCCATGGCCAGGGCTGCAGGCTCCTGGGCCGGAGCACGTGTGGCTGCTCCTGCAGGGCTCTGTGCCCTGTGCTCCAGCCAGGTGACACCCCGGGGCCTGTCCACGTCCCCTGCGGGCCAGAGCCTGCGTGCAGCCCATGGCAGGAGGGGGCACAGATGGGTCTTGCTCACAAAGCCCTGAAATCCACTTGCTGCTGGAAGCCAATTAGCTCAGGGAGGCCGTGTGAGGACACCTCAGCACGGCTGCCCCGTCCTGTTGTACCATGCTCACCCCAGGGAGCTGTGCAGGGCCCCAGCTGACCCGTGCTGAAGGAGTTCTGCCAGGCTGCTGCTGGCACACAGGGGCTCCGTGGCCGGGAGCTTTGGGCTGGGCTGTGTACCTGGCTGTGGAGGAGCCACAAGGGAGTCTGCTGGCTCAGCATCTGCCTCACCTTTTCTGCCACAGCACGTGAACGTGGTCTGTGCTCCCAGGGGCTGAACCCTGTGGGGAGGAGGGGGTGTGAAGCCAGAGGCAGAGTCCAGAGCCCCCCTGGGCTGGGTGCAGGATGTGGTGTTGCTGCCTGCTGCTCCCTCCCATGGTGTCGGGAGCCCAAAGGGATCAGGGTGCCAGGACAGTTCTGCTGTGTTGTTCTGTGCTGCAGCACAGACTGTGAAACAAAGGCTGCTGCTCCCCATCCAACCCTGCCAGGGACCTGCTGGCATCTGGAGGAACAGCGGTGTTTTCCTTTTCTCATTTCAGACGGAAAAGGCGTAACTTCAGTAAACAAGCCACAGAAATCTTGAATGAGTATTTTTACTCCCACCTCAGTAACCCCTACCCCAGTGAAGAAGCCAAAGAAGAGCTGGCAAAGAAATGCAGCATCACGGTATCACAGGTAAGCACCCACAGTGTGTCAGTCTCCTGGTTCCCCTTGCAATGCTGGCACCTCCTGCAGGCTCTGGGAGGAGTAAGTACGGAGCTGGGCTTGCCCAAAGCACCTCTGTCACCCTTCGTATTTGTGTGTTGACCATGGGGAGGTTTGCAGGGTGATGGGATGTGGCTGAGCTCTGCAGGAAAGGCTGGGGTGGCTGGGGCTGTGCTGGGGTACAAAGGCACTATGCGCAGAGAAGAAGAAAAATAAAAAGCAACAAGGTCTGCACCCCACTTCACATCAGCCTTCCCTCTGCACAGCAGCGAGGTTCCTGGCTGAGCCTTGCTCTGCTCTGAATTCAGTGCAACTGAGCAGGATTTCGGGGAAAGGACGGTTTATTGACAAATTTAGGATCTATATTTATAGATCCAAATTTCTTTGATTGCTCAAAGTTGTTTTTCTAAGCCAGTCAGAAATTTAGCCTCTAGCTACGCTGAAATGACACAAGTGGATTCTCTGTGGCAAAACTGCATTAGGCAGCTTTGCTCCTTTTACCACACAGAACAGCTGCTAGTGTGCCGTTAATGGAAGAAAGGCAGCACCTCCCCAGTCAGGACTGTGCCATCCTTGGCTGCAGCTGCTTTCCCTGTGGGCCAAAGTACCCGTACAGCTCAACTGGTGTCTCACAGCGGTGCTCAGGCTGATGACACCATCGAGTTTTCCTTCACCAGGCAGCTCAGAAAGCCAAACACCTCTTGGCATTCCATGTGGCCTGTATGTTTGCTAGAAACCCCAATTATTCTCACAGAAATCTGGCTTGCACAGCTTGGGGAAGAACTTGAGCTTGTGTGGCAGGGAAGTGCCCCGCAGTCTCCAAGTTCTCCAGCACCCTGCTCCTGTGTGAGGGCCGGTGTGCTGGCTCCTCCCTGCTCCCCCAGCTCCCTTATCAATATTTCAGGTCCTTGAGAGGAGCGGTGCCTGCGGCGCGTGTGTTAACTATTAATGATTGCAGGCTGCACTATTGGCATTATTAGCAATGCAACCTTTAGCTTTATAATTAAGACCTGAGTTGAGATTTACTTTATAGGCCTCCATTGAATGCATGAAAAATTCAGGCACCTTATTGAAGACTTTCAAATGGAAGTCTGCCCAGCTCCTCCAAATTTGGAATTGCTTGACTTTGGCTGCACCCGCAGCAGCAGCCCTGGCAGCACTGCCCCAGGACCCGTGTGTGCCTCGCTGTCTCCTTGCCTGTTCTTGGCACACACCCCACTCCGACTGCGGTGGGAAGCGCCTGTGCTCCGTGCCAGGGGAAGGTGCAGCCTGGGGAGGGAGGCAGTTTCTCCCAGTCCATTTACAAATATCTGTGCTGATGGGCAGGAAGTTTTTGAGGGGAATTCAGTGCACAGCTTGTTCCTCTCGCATTGCTCCTCCTTCGCCCTCAGCGCCACACAGCACTGCAGCCCCGGGTGGCTGCTGCTCTCCCGTGCTCTCGGGCATCCCTGCGGCTGCTGGGGCTGCTGGAACCCCAGCCCAAGAGCACAGAGTGCCAGGGCACTGTGGTCTGCAGCCCTCGCCTCGCTGCTGCTCTCCGTCCTTGGCACGAGATGGATTGTGGCAATTCCTTCAGCAAGCCGTGTCCAGGAACCTTCAGCGTGATCCAAGGCAGCCTGCTGTGTGGTTAGGAGGGGCCATGCCATCAACACCAACTTAAACAAACCAGAAGTTCTTCAGTTTTGGTTAATGTAGTTGGGTGAGATGACATGGGAAAAAGTCCACCAGACATGCTGAAGAGCTGTTCCCTCTGCACCCAGTGGTGAGTCCTGCCTGGCAGGGAGAGGCTCAGTGATTCCTTGGTGTGGACAGATAAAAAGACAGACCAAGATAAGGCTGAAGTGACTGTAGGAAATGAGATGGAACATTTGAGAAACCATAACTGATTGCTTCTAGTGCTAATAGATCTGATTTCTTTCTTAATTGGTTGTTTGATAAGATTTAATGTATAGAATGAAATAAAAGGCAGGCAGATGGTCCAACAACCCAGCAGTGGCAGAGAGCCTGTGACAGGAATATAGGTTTGTCTTTTTAATATTTGATACAGACATGAATTAGTTGTTTCTTAACTCCATTAGGAAGTCTGAGTGAGCGATGGGAGTAGCTGCATTGTGCCCTCCACAGCACTGCATCCAGCAGCCTCAGCCTTGCTGGGTGACATTGCCAGCCTGGTCTGAGGGCAGTGCTGCCCACCCAGCCTGGCACCAGGGGTGCAGGGCTGGCCCTTGGCACGGCTGGAACTTCGCTCTGGCAAGATGTTACAAATAACTTGGAAAAACCCGGGTTGATATGGTAAAGGCTGGAAATGGGGCCATGTGTCATGTAACAGGAGAGGGGCATGTATGAGAGAGAGGGAGTGCCTGTGATCAGCTGGTTGCTTGAGTTCCTGATGGATCTGCTGTCACAGCCAGAGAGCATGAACACCATGGATATTCTAATCTTTGATTTCCAAAGGCACTTCCAGAGGCTGCTTGGCAGTACTGCAGGGTTAGTTGGTATTTTGTAGGTTGAAGTGGGCTGGAGGTGTCTTTCTTTTTCTGAGAAGGGTGTGTATTTTTGAGGCCATGTAGCAGATGAGCTCTGAGCAGGCACTACAGAGCAGGCCCCCACACGCTGCTCTGGTGACTGACAGCAGAGCTCAGAGGATGCAGTCCAGAACTCAGAGTGAATTGAGCAGTCATTGAAACCCTGGCAGGAGCAGCATCACAGGGGACGAGCAATGGCATCCGAGGAGGTGACTGAGCTGCACCTCGCTCAGGGCTTTCATGGAAGATCCCTAAGTGTGTGTATTTTCAGCCTTGACCAAGTGTCCCTTGGACCTTGCCATGCCTGTCACCATGCCCCATTTACCTCCTGTGCTGCAAATACCCTGGAGGGCCAAAGAGCTGGAAAAAGGAATAAATAACATTAAGGGTTGGCTTTCCAAACTCTGGAGCTGTTGGCTCATCTTTGATGAAGAGGCTTTGTCCTTTCCCTGGCTGAGCCAGGCTCCTCTGTAGCCTCTCCTAACAATGATCCCAAGTGTTTCTCTCTTGTACTGTCAGTACCTTGTACACGCTGGGGGCAGATTCATGGCAGAACATTTTCTCCCTCAAACACTTAATTAGTGAGTGTTTTGGGTCATCCTCCCCCCAGATTAAGCTGCTGACTGGAAATCCTGCTGCCATGGCACTTTACTGAGCTGCAAGGAAAATTGTCTCCCAGAATCATTTCATTGCAGGTGGGAGATCGATGGTTTCAGTTTGATATCGGTGTTTAAAATAATATGTAGAGAAGGTTTTTCAAGAAAAGCATAAAGACAAACTATTTATTAAGATGAACACCTCACACAATTTCATTTTTAAGAGTGTGGAAAAGGTAATTCTGGGGAAAAAAATGTCCTTAGCAGAGAACATTGTCGGCTGTAATTTAGAGCCACCCCATCAGCGCATGTTGGAGGGAGATAAACTGTATTGTCTGTTCTCCCCTGCCATGGCTGCGAGGCTGATGTTTTATACTTTTGCAGATGAGCTGCTTTCAGGGTGTCACAAACAAGCACCAGTCCATCACACAGGCTGGAGAGAGGGCACAGCCAGTGCTGAGAGCGGGGCAGTGGAGTACAGCAATAACATTTTTCACTGATTCAAACAAAAGAAGGATGTGGTTGACAAGGGAATATATTTAACATTGTTTTAAAGAAAGGATGCAGGAGCTGGTTTCCAGCACCCTCTGGCCCCTGCTGCTTCTGAGTGTTTCTGTGAGCTGGTGGACAGGGAAAATCATAGATGGAGGGGCTCTTTCCCCTGGATTCCATGTGGGAAGCAAGGAAAAAAGCTGCAGCATAATGAAATAGTTCTGGAGGTAAAATTCCTGGGTTTAGATCACAGACTGCAATTGTGCAACATTGATTTTTAACATTTTCTGGTTTGTACAATGTTTTAGGTGTTTTAGGTGTAGACTTGTGTGCTACAAACATGGAAACACAGTGGAAGGATTTCCATGATCCATGAATCTGTAGCTCCCTAATTCCAGCGGCGATGCTCTTGCGTCAGCTGCGTATTTGCCGAATGAGCACTGATTTATCCCAGGAAATCACCCACTCCGGAGACACAAGGCAGGCCTGCCCCATCCCAAATCCCACATTAGGCATCTTGATGATTTCAGTAATAATTTATTGTCTTTTTATTTAACGTTGCAATTAACATGATAAATAAGTGCAACAGTATTGTTTGAAATGTAATATACAATTAAGCCCAATTAATTAATTGGCCTTCAATGATCAGGAGGAGAAAGATGTTCATTGTTTTTTTTATGTGAAGAGATAGTTTGTTTTAATGAAAAATGTGTTGTGAAGCAGCTCACAATGGAGACAACTTCCATGTTTAGGGTGAGCACGGGGCTGGGTGAGGAGCTGGGTCCCGGTGCTGTCGGGGGAGCCCAGCGCCTGCACCCCGGCCTTCCCTGGGTCCGCGGCATTGCCAGCAGCACCAGCCAGGTGAGCTGAGCCCCAGGCGGGCAGGGATCCTAAATCCTGCCTGGCACAGCCTGCTGGAGCAGTGTCCTGGCCCTGTCCTGGCCAGGTCCAGCTGCCCGTGTCAGCCATGCTCACCCAGCTGCAGCTGCAGCCCTGGTGTGCCCCCACGTGTCCCCGGGGGTCCCCGGGGGTCCCTGGGTATCCCTGCATGTCCCTGGGTGTCTCTGGGTGTTCCTGGGTGTCCCCACATGTCCCTGGGTGTCCCTGGCTGTCCCTGGTGTCCCCACATGTCCCTGGGTGTCCCTGGCTGTCCCTGGTGTCCCCACGTTCCCCAGGCTGGGGCTGCCCTGCCCTGCCCTGTGTGCCAGGGGAGCACAAAGGGTCCTTGGGCAGAGGGGACGGGGCAGTGGCTGTGGCACCCCCGGGCTGCTGCAGCTCCTCCGGCAGCCCCGGCGCCGCGCTCAGTCTGAGGAAGAGTTTAACATTTCTGGATATTCATTTAAATGTGGTGTGCGGGTTAAACATAACGTACGAGCACTGCTCCTCTCATTGCTTCCAATTAAACCTTGCTTGTTAGTTTAACCTCTAGGTAATCCCATCAAACAATTGATGTCAAGGAAACACTGCCCACAGTGGCTCTGGATGAGTGGCCATTAATTTTAATTGCCTTGATATTAAAGATTAAGAAGTATTGGGACTAGCAGAATGGAAACGATCTGATGTCAAGCAAATCCACTCATTGAGGCTTCCCCAGGCTGCTGGTGATATTAAAATTTTACTGTGAGAATTAAATAAACCTTTATTAGTGATGGCTGTTGTTTGATTGGTCCAGGGGCGTGCATAAACAGAGGGGTCTCGTGCACATCCGTGGACAATACGGTTGATGTGCAGAGATTCCTCAATTATGATACTGTTAATAAAGCATAATCTGATTGTACACAATAATTATTTGCTGGGTTTCATTAATGCATTATTGCTTCTCTGACTGACAAGGTGATATTAAGTGCAATATATAGAATATAGTGGAGTATTATCAGGGGAGCAGGATGTATAAGGTGCCTTCCATATTACTGGTAAAGGCCAGAGGTTTTCCATTAATTGTGGTTAAACAAAAGCTGTGCTGCATCAAATACAGCAGGATTTGACTCCTGCCTCAGCAGGATCCTGAACTGGGCGCTGTGACAGTACCCCAGCCCTGCCACGCCCTGTGGCTGCCTGATAACCACTGGGCTGTCACTGGTGCCTGCCCTTTTACCACTGGAGCTGTTCTTTTATTGTCTCTGCCGTGTCGGCCATTGTCCGTGTTCCAAACTGGGTTTGTTATTTAGGAGCTCTGTTACAGCAGCTGAAGTTAAACAAAGCCCCTAAGCAAGATTGCACAAACTTCCCTGAGCGGCTCCAGGCGTGACCCCTGTGTGGGTTAATAGCCGGTGCCCTGGGAGCCACCTTGGCTTCAGTACAGCATCTTCAAAGGGACATGACAAAGTGACTTTTCAACCATTATTGATTTATATGATTCCTTTCATTTTCAGCCAACCAAACACGATTCTGTGAGTGGGCTGCCAAGGTTGTTCCAGCCCAAAAATAAAGAACAATTGCTCTCATTGCCCGCTCGCCCTCAGTCAACCGGACCTTGGTCCCCCCTGAGCAGCTTTCTGGGTCTTGCACAGGTTTTGCTGACAAATGGCCCGTGGTGGTAGGGGACAATGCTGTGGTACAGCAGCTCTGGGATACGTGCAGCCATCAGTCACTTGTTATGCCTCAGTTTGCCAAGAGAGCAGCAGAGCCAGCTCGGCTCCATGGTGACGTTTAACTGATCCGCGTTAGCGCTCAGTTACCTGGGGCAGGTACGGGTTGTGTTTCTGGCATCTCAGAATGACATCTGAAAGGGATCCTGCTTTGCCTAGCCAAGCCCTTCATTCCTTCACCCTTCCCACCTCTCTCCACTGCAGGTGTCCAACTGGTTTGGCAATAAGAGAATCAGGTACAAGAAGAACATCGGGAAGTTCCAGGAGGAAGCCAATCTCTATGCGGCAAAGACGGCCGTGACTGCAGCGCACGCCGTGGCCGCGGCTGTCCAGAACAACCAGACCAACTCCCCCACCACACCAAACTCTGGTACGTACGCGGCTGCCGCGTCCCAGCCCTGGCGGCTCGGTCGGGACGAGGAGGAAGCAGCTCCTTGGCAGTGCCAGTCACGGCACTGAGCAGTCCTGAGCCCAGGGATGGCCAGGATGGACCACGAGGGCCGAGCCCTGCTGTGGTGGCCCAGCTGCCGCACGGCCGAGCTGCCACAGCCGGGGGAGAGCGCGGTGGGGCCCGCGTGATGCCCGCAGCGCTCACGGCTGCCTGGCTCTGCCTTCTGGCACCTTTGCTTCTCTAGTTACTTTAAGCTTCTTCTCATTCACTGAAAAGAAAGCAAAATGGAGCAGAGGTCCAAGTTTGCTTTTGTAGAGCTGTTAAATTTATTGTTAAGATAACAACAAAATAGAGGAATATTTTAGCATGCTCTAATTAGAGTTTAAACTCTGGATGGCTTGAAATGGAGTCGATGTTATAAGTAGAAATCTAAGGATGGAACTATAATTTGGAGTTACTCTGTGACATGTTCTGCTACAGGTCTCACTGGTGTGCTGATGACATTTTGCAAGTCTGAGCACTGCATAAGTCAGGGAGTGTGTGAGGGGGCGTTGCTCTTTTGGGCTCCAGGGGCAAAGGCTGCCACAAGCACAAACACTCTTTGCAGTCAAGTTTTGCCGTGACTTACTTGTGGACAACTTTTAAAGAGGGTAGAGAACCATGGGGGAAAAAAGACTTTAACTAAAAACAAGTAAGAAAAAGGTTCCTTCTTTGACAGTAATAAACCACATAATTGGGAACTGCCAACAATTTCCTAAGGAAGGACACAGGAAGCACAGGCTCAAAATGAGTGTTTGGTGATGGCACCTGATCATGGAGTGATCCACAGGGGACAGCTCTGATATGGAAATGTTGTAGAGGCTGCTCTTCCAGAGGGAAGAGCTGCCCTGGGTTACAGGGAGCTTCCAGGCTTGCCCAGCACAGCGCTCTGGTGCAGGGCCAAGAGCCGGGATGTGGTGGCCGGTGTGGGGGACCGGTGGCCACACTCACCCCATGCCAGGGCAGCAACTTCCCCTCCACTGAGCCTTGCCTGTCCTCTCCTCTCCTGCTGCTTCTCCTTCCCCTGCCCTCAGGTGTCGGGGTTATGTTTTTGCAGCTCTCTGTTATTCAGCTACCTAACTCTTTCCTTTCCAGGTTCTTCTGGTTCTTTTAACCTCCCAAATTCTGGGGACATGTTCATGAACATGCAGAGTCTGAATGGGGATTCTTACCAGGGGTCCCAAGTCGGAGCCAATGTGCAGTCACAGGTAGGAGAAATGCCCCCAGCAGGGCCTTTCTGGCAGGGTAGGGTTTGGGCTAAAAATTCCACCTTACTCTGGCTCTATTAACTGGTCTGGGCCTCGCTGCAGAGTGGAGGCTGCATATTTCTGGATGTGGCCTATTCTTACCCCGGCATTGAATTTCACAAATATTAAGGAAAGAATGATTTTTTCCTGATTGAAATTTTAAGCTTTGTGAATGCATTCGGCTCTGGCTTGAGCTCATGGAATGGGACTGGGTGCATCTGACTTCCATGGACACTGTAAATCCAGTGAAATTTTCTTTCTTTTTTTCTTTCTTCCCTCCTCCCCCTGCCCTTTTAAAAAAAAAACCCCAACTCTTCCATCTCTCTTTCATTTATTGGACAAACTTTTATTTATTAATTCATTCATCTATTTCTGTATTTACTTAAATGTCAGAACGCCTCTGACTGAGCTATTGCAATACACCTCATTGCCAGCCACTGTTGCAACCCTCTGAGAAGGGCTGGCTCCGTGGTTTCTGTGCTGTGTACACACCATCATCTCCTCCACACATGCCAGCATGCACAGGCGGGTGAATATTCCCAGCACTTTGCTGCAGACACTTGGGAAGGAGCTGCGGGCCGTGGTGCTGGGAGGAAGTTGTGTTTGGTGGTGAGAGCAGCAGAGATGTATGGGCTCCACCGGGCACGGATTGGTTGAAATTCTGCCAGTCAGTCTTGATTGATAAATTTGCCTTTCATAGAAGATGCTAAACCCTTTTGGCTCACATAATTCAAAATGTTGCCTATTGTAAGTGATGATGTTTTAATAGATTTGGAATGATGAATCCTGTCTCCCCTCACTTTAAGGTGGATACCCTGCGTCATGTTATCAATCAGACGGGAGGATACAATGATGGCTTGGGAGGAAATTCACTGTACAGTCCACATAATTTAAATGTGAGTACCTCGGGGAACAGTGGTTTGGAGAGCCATAAGCTCAGTGGCAGGTAAATGCAGTCATTAATACCTGTATTAATTGCTCTTGCAAAAGTGTTGTTTAATATCACATCTTTGGGGATGAACCACAGAGCAGCCCTTGGTGCAGCTGTAAGGCTTGTAGTGTAAGAAGAGAGACATTCCAGATCTGTGACTATAAATGGTTTGAATTTTTACTGGTTTCAGCCCTATGAGCTCTGAGAGGCTCCTGTGGCTCAGGCAGGGAGCTGTGCTGGGCTGTGCTGCCTGTGCCAGGCGCCGGCTCTGACAGACGTGGGTGCACCTTGGGCCATTTCAGGGGTGCCCATTTTTCCTGTGGGTGAGGGGTACCTTTGGCCTTGTTACTCCAAACGGCAGCGAGCAGTCAGCCTGGCTAACAGATGCCAGTAAATTGAGGGATTATGGGCTTGATGGTGATAGGTGCTAAATGTCCTCCCGCTGGCCGTAAGCGATGGGATGTGACAGTGCCCGGGCTGCGCTGGGCGCCGGGATAAATCAGCGTGGAGATGTGTTCCTCCTTCCTTCCTTCCCTCCTTCCTTCCTTCCTTCCTTCCTTCCTTCCTTCCTTCCTTCCTTCC
>QUSF01000133.1:87217-123299 GCA_003676055.1 Chloebia gouldiae
CGCATTTCCCTGCCGGGACCAGCCCCAGAGCGCATTTCCCTGCCGGGCCGAGCCCCAGGGCGCATTTCTCTGTCGGGGCTGGGGCTGAGCCCCAGGGCGCATTTCTCTGCCAGCCCGTCCCTGCCCTGCCGGGACCGAGCCCCAGAGCTCATTTCTCTGCCAGCCCGTCCCTGCCCTGCCGGGGCCGCGGCCGCTCTGGCGGGCGCTGCGCTGAGCCCTCCCCGTCACTTCCACTCAGCGTCCCCCAACTCACGAGCCCCGCGCCTCCCTCTTCTTGACTGACATAAAAATATGTAGCGACAAGCTGTCTGCCACAGCCGAAATCCGATCAGACATTGATTCCAGCAATTGCCTCGATTGGCCGAGACATAAGGCAAATTTGTTCGTGCGCTGCTCGCGCCGAGGCGGGTCTGAGGCGGCTCGGAGCGGGGCCCGAGCGGGGCCGCCGTGCAGAGAATCCCAAGCCCGATCCTTTCTGCCCTTCCCTGGAGCTGGGGGCATGTGGGGAACCAGGTGGGGCAGCCCCGCCGAGGGCCCTGCCGGGGGGAAAGGCCATTCCCAGTTTGGGAATGTGAGGGGACACGCGGGGGTTAAACACGGATTGCCCCAGGCTTGTCTCTCAGGGGAAACGGCTGAAGGAAATAGCCGGTGAAGGGATGTTCCTCATTAAAACAGGGATGATCTCTGCAGAAATCCCGCAGTCCGGCTCCTGGCTGAAGGGCTCCTGCCTTCCCTGCCGGTGCACAGCAGTGCGGGACGATCCCCTTCCCGAGCAATCAGCCCGCGGTGTAATTAATACGCACAATGGTATCAATTGACTTGTTTTTGCCTTTGCAGGCTAATGGAGGCTGGCAGGACGCAACCACTCCATCTTCTGTGACTTCCCCTACAGAAGGGCCGGGAAGTGTGCACTCGGATACCTCTAACTAATCTCCTAGCAACACTTTTTCCCTGAGCTGAGATGCCTTGATTAGCGCATTCAGAGTTGCAGGAGAAAAAGGAAAGAGTTTTTTGTAGCCAACCACCTACAGCTTTACTGTAAAACCTTGTCTTATTAGAAAACTTGGTAAATCTGTTTTTTAAAGGTATCATAATCATTTGTATTTATACTTAAAACACACAATGTTAAAAAGCACTTTATCCAATTAGGCCAAGTTTTAGCATTGTTTATAGCCCTGTAACTATTTTATCATAATTTATTATCAGCAGTTTTAATGATGTTGGTCTAACAGTTGCCAATTACTTGGCCTTAAGGGTAAAAGTACAGGACAAGCTTAACCTCAGTAGCAAGAGCAGACACAAAGAACCGCCTCACCCAAATTTAATTGTGTGCATATTTCCATGGAAAGTCGACAGGAATCACAGACTTTGATTGTGTTTCATCTTTTCATATCTCTCACAGAGCTGGAATAAAAAGAGCTGTTCAGTTATTTCGGTTAACAATGGTCGTGTTTAAGAATCCTTATTCGTCACGTTTTTGTTGAGATCTATTGTCTTACAAATTAGATTGGAAACCAGGAGCATCTTTTCTTGCTAAACCCCCCCGGAGGCCGAGTCTCCCCTCGAATCCCGACACGGACACAGGTTGCTCTTGGGAGATGACGACTCTTGCTGCTGGTCTCTGTGCACGCCACCACCCGGGGTTTTACAGTACGAGCTGGGTGCTACCCACGCCTGCCAAGGGCTGGTGCCTCTGCTTGGCAGCAAACCACAAACAAAGGAAAAGGAAAGGAAAGAGCACCGTGATATGGAGTGTTGTACATAGTGTAGCAAAAGAGTATTTATACATCTCACCAATCAAACACAGCTTTATTACCTCATGCGAACTCATACAAACCAATAGACTTTCAACATGTTCTGTAGCTTAGAGTGCTCACTTACTACCTCTGAACGATACTCACGCTGTAGTTTGTCTCTTTCTTATCTTTTGGCATCTTGTAATTAACTCTTTGTTTCCCCACGAAATGTAATGTACATTGTAATCTCCTACAAATCAGGGTTGCCTTGGCAACTGCTAAAGAAGCGGAAGTGGAAACATGGGGTCTTAGGTTGGACACAAAACAGTGCAACTGTTGTAAATACTGAGAAGCATTTTGAATGTTCTTCATCTTGTTACTAATACACGCAAAAACCAACAACTAATTGTAATGCATACAGACTTCAGTATTCAGTACTGTACATCCCCCTGGATTGCAGGGGCCCTTTCTCTCTCTTTTGTATTGTATGCGATTCTGAAACTGATTGAGTCATGAAAATAATTTGTGGCAGTGATTCTAATGTATTAAACCGTTTCGTGTTACTTTCTAACTGGATTACACCCTGGATTGAAAAGTCTTCCTCGTGGTAGTTATATGTAGTTTCAAACATGAATAAACTTTTTGCTTTCATGATCAAACGTTGATGTAATTTCTTCCTGCTCAGTTCAAGTCAGCCTGAGGAGATGTGTCGGTCTCCAGAGGAGCAAGCTGGCATGGAGCAGGAGCTGAGCATCTCTTTAAACACCAGCACGTCCTTGTGCCCTCTTGCCAGGAGAGAACTGGAAATCCTGGGAGAGGCACATCCTGGGCAAAGGCTTCCACCTGCCAGCGCCTGCCTCCGCTGCTACTCTGGTCTGCCTGGGAGCCACAAATCAAGTGGAGGTAAAGGAAGGGGTCAGGCCTTTAGATGAGTTTAAAAACCATCATCATATTCACTCTTAATTACCATTTTTATTTAACATTAACTTTGGAGATATAGCCTCAGCTAGCAAGTCTAATGCGATTATAAAAATATTTTTCTTTATTAAAAAAACTTTTTTGGAAGGACGTATATATATATAAATGCTAATTTTAAGTCTTTTTAATAAAGTAAAGGTCAATAACAGGTAATAGCCTATTTACCATATCTCAAGGAAATTGACTCACAGGAAATCAAATTAACGTTAATCACTTGCAGCAAATGGTCTTTGATAAATATAACTACTCCCTCCTTGGGTTAGTGCAGCTAGGCAGGAGGAGGCCGAGCGCTCACCAGCACCAGCCCCTGCCGGGCTCTCAGGAGCTGCTGGGCCATCACCTTCCCTTCCCTTCGGCTCTTCAAACCTTCAGGTGTTGGTTTGGAGGCTGGACAACTCTTTGCATGATTCATTGGGCTTGTGGTTCAGCTTTTCTCACCAATTCTTGTGTCAGGGTGTTTTGTAAAATACGTTTGCTCCCCCACTCTCCCCCGGGCTGTGGCAACCCTGCACCCCGTGCTGTCATGCACCAGTGGCTGCTGCTGCTCTGGTCACAGGGCAGACTCGCCTCGGTCAGGTTTGGAATTGAACAGTGCTGCTTCTTCCACAGGTGGTGCATTCAAATAAACAAGTAAATAGCTAGACATGCATTGCAAAGCCTTTGTTAGAGCTGGGGCAGGTGGGGACTGTGGACTGCCGAAGACTTCTGCATGCTGAGGACAAAGCACCCAACAATTTGCATTTGCTAATGGAGCTCCCCAAGTCCACACGCTCGGTGTTCGTGCTACAGCTCAGTGGAAACGGTATTTTATATTTTAAATGTAAAGTGTGTCAGCAGAGGCGTAGTAGGCAGCGTAATGAACACTCAGACGTCCCTCATCTTGATCACATCTCTGCTGGCCACAGGCAAGGACCTGTCACACACTGAGGAGGTTCATGGGAAGGCCATCAACAACCTTTGGGCCGCCCTTTCGTGCCCCACGCCCGCTGGGCATCATTAGCTGCTGCTTTGCAGCATTAAGGCTTTGGGTCCCTTTGAATTACAAGTGCAATTTGGCTTTTCCTTACGTTGGAGAGCAGCCACGTGGTTCCATGGCAAATAATAAACATCTTATCCTTGAGGCCTGATCACGCATCAGGGAGGTTTACTGCCAGCACCAGTACTAGGATCAAGCTGCTGATGGTATATTGTGTTTCACCAGTAGCTGCACCCTGAAGGGCCCTCGGAGCCTCCAGGAACAGCGGCTCACATGAGGGGAGGAGACCCTCAGCCCTGCCACCCTGCCAGCTCAGCAGCACCGTCCTGATTCCCTGCGCCCACGTTTGAGCTTTGGCACACGAGAACCCTGCAGCCGGAGCCACCAGCATGGGAGGTGCCAGCCCTCAGACCCCGTGTGGAGCACAGCAGGACCAAGGAGGATTTGCAGCAGGTCCCAGGATTTGCCATCTCCTGTGCTCAGCACTGACCTGACTGAGGCATCCATCACTGGGACAGCAGAGACCCACACTGCTGCCCTGGGCACGGCTCGAGAGCCACTTCTGGGACCAGCCCCAGCTCCGTCTGACCTGCTGTGCCGTGGGGACCGTGGGGACCGTGGGGACCGTGGGGACCGTGGGGACCGTGGGGACCGTGGCACGGCCGCTGCTGCGGGGTGTCCTGCAGAAGGAGCCTTGAGGAGCCCTGCAGCTGGGGAGACACGGTGCCTCTGGTTTGTGAGCAGCCGTGGGAGCAGCCCCAGAGCCCCCAGAGAACAGCAAACCTTCACCTGCTGACAGCAGAGGAGGTGGCAAGCTCCCGCTGTGCCCCCCGTGTGCCTGGGCTTGGAGGCCACCAGGGATCCTGAGCCCAGGAAGGGAAAGCTGGGGAGCCCCTGGGGCATGGCAGGATCCCAGTGGGGCTGGGTCAGTGGGGCAGCTCTGCTGGCTTGGCACCACGAGTGTGAGGCTGAGTGGCACCTGAGATCCTGCAGCAGTGTCCTGGCCACACGCGAGCCTAGGGGCAATGCCACTGCCAGTCTCTGTGCCGTGCATTTCCAATGTGATAAAAGTAACTGTGAGTAACTGAAGATGTTTCCAGTTTGTGTTAATAAAATACATCTTTTTTAAAGAATGGAATTCTTCAAAGATTGGCAAATTTTATTTTATTTCATTAGCTTTAATGTCACTGCCATATGGACTGTGAAGAAAAGTGAACCATTAGATCAGAGGGACTGAGTTATCAGTGTGACACAGAAAGCTTTGATACAATTGTTAAGGATAAGCCCTGGAGTGATTTATTGCCTGCATTGTATTAGTCACAGAGGAGTTATGATATGCTCCCCATTCCTGTATCATATTAGGATTTTATTAGTCTAATATGACATGGTAATATAATATATGATTAGAATTCCCATCCAGCGATCCTTTCCTTGGTTGCAGGGGCTGGAGAAGGTTTTGTGTGCATCAGGTGCTGGGCCATCGTGCCCAGGGAGGATGAGGGACGCCTGGGATGGCGCGGTAGCCGAACCAGTCTCCAGGCCTTCCCAGGTGGGACATGGGGACCTCACCTTCCGTGGGCACCCCAGGCCATCTGTCCGCCACCGAGCTCCTTTCCCCTGAATTACAGAGCCGCTGGAAGGCTGGAGCTGGCGGTACGATCCTTGCTGTGCCGAGCCGCCGGTCTGGGCTGTCCCAGCAGAGCCTGGGACACCGGCCCTGCCCGCGGAGCTTCGGCAGGGCTGTGCCAGGCTCCGCGGTGCCAGCAGAGCCCCGGCCCAGCGCCGTGCGCTTCGCGCGGGGCTCCGGGGCGGGCGAGCCGGGGCTCAGCCCCCAGGCGCTAATTGCTGTGCCTCGTCAGCCTCATCGGCGTGGCCCTGCCCCGCGCCTCTCCCCCGGCACCCTGCCCCTGGAACCCAGCCTTCCCGAGCAATCCTGCAGGCAAACTCTGCTCCTCATGTGCCCGGCGCCCGCGGCGGTGCCCGCTCCGCCGGAGCGGCTCCGCAGGCGCCGTTCGCAGCCTCCAGCAGCAGCAGCAGGAAGAAGTTCAAGCATGTCAGAACGCTGCTAGGTGCTCAAGCCCCAAACCTATATCAAAGCCTATTTGATCATCTTCCTGTCATTGATATAATAAAAAGGATTAATTTATTGGAGACTGCCAAAACCCTCATGTGGCAACGAATTTAAGGATCGTGTTTATACAGGCTAATTAAACCCAATTACTTCCATTCCTCTCCGCGGTGCTAACGCAGGCGCTGAGGGGTGCCTAGAGCCCCGGGGTGAGCCCCTGTTCCTGGGGTGGGTGGGGACCCAGGGGTGCCCTCGATGAGCACATCTCCGGGCCAGGGACCCCCGTGGGGAAAGGGACCCTCTTCCTCCTCCTCCTCCTCCTCCTCCTGCCAGCTCCCTGGGATGCGCCTCGGAGCAGGGGAATGTGGCACACGCCACCCCTGGCCATGGGGAGCCCGGGTGAGCCTTTGGGAGCACAGGCGAGGCCACTGCCCGCGGTGGGAGATCACCTATTAACGCCTGCTATTCCTATAATAAAAGGTTGCATTTTTGTGGTAAAATTCAGCATAAAGAGCACGCGTCATTAAGTATGGAAATCCAGAATTTTATTAGCAATCTGCTAGATCTGAACTGACGCCAATTAAACAAAAAAGATATCATTTATAAAAAGGCAGAGTTCAAGTTGTATTAAATATGAAATGCAATTTTCTGCTGGTTGTGATTTATTATCATTGGTACATTGTTCAAAGAAGCATGTTATATTTCAATAGAGAAATATTGTTTATTCATTAATATTTTAAAACTTGCTTATTGCTGTGTATGACTCTCCTGCAGAATGAAACTTATGATTTAAAACATGAATTAATAAACACATTTGAAAGTGTTAGACAATATCATAACTGCTCATTTTTCATTTTACTGAGAGCATATTAAACTTTTATAATTCTGTACTATTATTTTCCAAATAAAGGTATGGGCTCTAAATTGCTAATTTCAGGTACAGATGAGAGAAAGCAATAACAGATGTTGGGAATCAGTCACTATGTCCTGCTAATGAAGCTCAATACTTTTGTTATCACATTTTTCACAAATGTCCTGTTCAGCACCACAGCCCCTCAGAGAGTCTGGGGTGCCCCAAGTGCCTCTCCTGGTGGGGCAGGAGGGTTCAGGGACACCAGCCTGGAGGGAGCAGTGCAGGTTCCAGGCGTGCTGGGCCAGGGAGGGTTCCAGGTACGCTGGAGCCGCAGGGCTGCGCCAGCTCTGAATGCCAGGAAACGTTTGATAGAGGCTGACATCCTAAATGAGGCCGAAAATATTTTATACAAAATGTGATAAAGCAGTAATGATCCCAGAGGCCTCAGGTTATCTTGGTGATTACCTGCACCCACCACTTGAATCAGCAGCATTAAGGGGTCCAGACCCGATACGCAGATCCCTCGGAACTCATTAGTCCTGAGTACTTTATATAGACTCACCTCTCAGCTGCTTGATTCAAACTAACCTTTTTTGTATCTTAAAATCTCTGCTGCCACAGCCTTGCTGTATTACCATAACAATAACCGGTATTTCAATTTTAAGAACTCATTTTTCCTCAAATAGAAAGTGCCAATCAATTTAAGGAGCAGCAGAGGCACGCTGGAGCACAGGCAGGGCACGCCTCGCCCTCCTGCTCCAGCCCATTCTGTGGGAAGCTCTTCCTGCACTGACTTTTCCTCCTCACTGGCCTCTGCTCCAGGCTCTGCAGCACAGGCTGGACTGAGGGGATTCGCCTCAGGACCTTGGAAGGGGAGGGGGAGCTGACTTTGGGATACCCCCCCGGCTCCAGTCAGGCTCCGGGGCTGTGGGGAGGGGTCCGGAACACGTCAGGGCAGGGGGCTGGGGGGCCCTGGGGTCTGCGCCTCGTCTGATCGATGGTGGGGCTCGTGCCAGGCTGGCCCTCACACCTGACACTTAATGGGAATTAACTATTCACCTCTTCATTGGGCAAAGCAAATCGGCAGGACTTATTACTCCAAGCCACTCAATTAATTAAACTTCAGTGCTTAATCAAGTTCCAGTGGTCATAGACAGGGCACAGGGATTTCTCTCTGCTGAGCACCGTGCTCAGAGCTTACACGAAGCAGTGCACGGTGTCTGGCACTCCCTGTGCCATTCCTCCTCAAATTAGCCTCCACTTGTCCCCACCGGTCCCAGGGCGGCCACCCGGGAGCCGGCTCCTCTGGGTGGGCTCAGTGCTGGGCTCCAGGCTGGGGGCTTTGTCCTGCCACACCTCGGGCAGTGCTGGGAGGGGTGGAGGTGCTTCTGGGCCCTGTGGGGTGCAGGGGCTGGGAAGTGTCTGTGCCACCCCCGAGAGCCCCCAGAGAGCCCAGGTCCTCCCTGGAGGGGACACAGAGGAGGCTTCACCTGGAAACCCATTTCCCCCCACCTTGGCTGGACAAAGAGCCACAACAAAACCTGCTCTGGGCACAGAGGGGACGTCTGTGGGACAGGAAGGCTGGGCACCACAGGAGCTGAGCTGGTGGGCCCCAGGAAGGGACACAGCATGGAGCTGCAGGCACCCAGCAGAACAATGCCTTTCCAGTGGGCCTGCCCATGTGCTTCAGAGACTCTCCAGCCCATCCATAACTGGGAAGGAGATGCTGTCCAACTACATGGGCAGCAGATTCAATTAGGTTTCTCTCTCCCAGAACGTGGCATGAGAAGCAATCTCTCTTTTTTGAAGAATGTAATAACAGAGTGCAATGGAAATGCATCGAAGAGACTCCGAGAACAGGATCCCTGCCTTAAATCTTGAAAGCAGTCAAGAAAAATATGTTGTTTGCCTGAATTTGTTTTTCATAAGGTCTCCCAGAGGATTAATAAACTAACCTTTTGTCTGTGAACACCTGGTCCTACACGCCATCAATAACCCTCTGCACCCTCGCATCAATGCGCACTCAGAGGCAGAGGCAGATTGCAGGAGCCTCCACAGAGTCACCAAAAGGCCCGTGACAGAGAGGGCACCCGGGGCTCTGCCAGTGCCCAGGGCCCTCTGGCTGAGCACACCTGCAGCTGGATTGGGCCCCTGTCCCAGATGTGTCCCAGATGTGGCCGGGCTCCCGGCCGGAGCAGGGCTCTTCACAGGACCCCGCTGTGGTGGGGGGCCCTGGCAGGGCCCTGCCAGGACCCCGGGGTGGGAAGGGAGCCAGGGGTCCTGCCAGCAGCAGCCTCCCCCAGCGGGTCACGGCTCGAGCCTGGCATCCCTTAATTGATTGATCGGCTCGGACTGTCAGCGCTTACACAGATAATTCAATTTATAAAATCCTATTAAGTAGTGAAAGATTTTTTGATTGTTGAATTGTTTCCTATGTTATGCAAGTCATTTTGGTTCCTCTCACTTGGAAATCCGCTTCCCATTTGCGAGAGCCAGTGATGGAGCCATTCCCCTCCTCTGGCTGGTGCTCAGATGCTCCGAGGGTGGCTGAGCGCTGGGCAGAGGCAGCTGGGGCAAAGGAGACACCCCAGGCTCCTGGTCTGCCAGTGTCCCATCCTGTGGTGTCCCAGGGTCCCAAAACATCCCAGTGTCCCATGGTGTCCCAGTGTTCCAAAACATCCTGTGGTGTCCCAGTGTCCCAAACCATCCCGTAACATCCTGTGGTGTCCCAGTGTCCTGTGGTGTCCCAGTGTCCCAAACCATCCTGTGGTGTCCCAGTGTCCCGTGGTGTCCCAGTGTCCCAAAACTTCCCAGTGTCCCGTGGTGTCCCAGTGTCCCACAGTGCCCCGGTATGTGGGATCATCCCTGCAGCGTTCCTGCAGCTCTCATCCTGGGCACAGGCAGGGGTCTGGCAGCAGCTTCCCCTGGCAGCCCAAACCCTCCCTCTGCCCCGTGTTCCCGTGCCAGGGCAGCACCGGGAGCCGGTGGCTGCTTTGGGGGTACCCTGGGGGTACCCTGCGCCCCCACCCTGCTGACCCCAGACGTGGAGCCGGCGCAGGCAGGAGGACTTGGGGCTGCCACGTGGCAGCTGAAGTTTGGTTCCCGTTTTCAGCTCTTTGTTTCCATCCCCCACCCCCACCCTGATGCAAACTCCCCTCTCCGGTTTGTTTCCATAGAAATCCTCAGCTGTAAATCCTTAAGTAACTTTTTTTTTTTTTTTTTTTTATAGTGTGCTATTAATGTCCTTTCAAGCCGAGGACTCCAGGAAATGAAATAATAGAAAAGGCACCACTTTGAAATGCATCCAGGCATTTATTGTTAGTAAGTGAAAAAGTAACATGAGCATTTAAAGAAAATATTGGCAGATAAATTGGGTTTTAAAGAAAATATAATTGGATATAATTTCTGCTTCATTCAGTTAAATATTTATTGTTTTATTGACTTATTTTCTTTTATTTATAATAAGAACCTTAAGCTGAAATTTAATTTTCTCAATATAAATATACGTTTTCATAGAAAATTTGGCATTTAAAAATGTAATCTCAGACATTAATGGCTTTGATAAAAGCATGCGGCTTGTGCAAGGGCTTGGTTTAGACATTTCCAACCTCAGTAAATATGAAGTAGTCTCTATAATCATCATTATCATAACAATTACTATTATTCTAATTAATGGGTAAGCCTAATGGCAATGCATCCACATGGAAAATCAGTGCTTGCTGCGTATTTGAGTTCTTCCCACAGTTTTTGCTGAGATCTGCAGAATTTGAGCTCCTCAGAGGAGCCCTGCCCTGGGCGGGGGCAGCTGAGTTCCAGCCCCGTTGGGGTGAGGATGGAGCCTTCTCCCTGCCGGGGTGGGAACAGGGGGCTCGTGCTGGCAGCAGACAGACGGACAGACAGACAGACAGACAGATGGACGGATGGGACTGGCAGCACCGTCGGAGGCAGACGCTGTCCCACAGCAGAGCTGTCCCTCAGCAGAGCTGTCCCCACAGCAGCAGGTTCTCCAACGCTCCTCCATCCACCCTGCTGATGGGCTCTCCTGGGGCATGCCAGCCCCACTGGAGCTGCCACCCAGCCACCGCTGGTCCTGGGACGGCCTCTCTAGTGCCAGGAGGGTTTGCTGGTTGTTTTGGACCCTCCTGTCCCCGTGGGACACAGCTGTGTGGGCTGTGCTTGTCCTGGGGCTCCCAAAAGTGGAAGGGAGAGCTTGAGCCCCTTCCCCTGCCCTCCTGACCCCTCTGAAATGACAACCAGGCCTGTGCCAGTGGGGACGACCTTCCCCAGGTGTCCCCAGAGGAGCACTTGTTCACAAGGACAGAGAACAGCCCAGCTTGTCACAGGGATGCAGCTAAACCACCTGCAGATGGAAATGGTGTTTGGATTCAAAGCAGTGCTAGAGAGGTGAAAGGCTCTGGGCTTCATTACCAGCCCCTGGAGTCACCCTGTCCCCCTGAAATATGTCACACACACTTCGAACCTTTCCATTTTTATGGGCAGGTTTAACTGCGGCACAGAGCAGCTTATATCAACAGTGAAAAAATGTCCGGCAAGAAAAGGCCTGAAATGGTAAATATTTAACAGGTCCTTTCTGTCCTCTCTTTCTATGTATTAAAATAATTAGTTTAACAAAGAGGACTCTGTTCCCCTGTGTCTGAGCACGACGTGTCTGGTGCAGCAGCGCAGCTGTAATTCAGTCCCGGCTCTGCTGGCATTTACACTCGCTGCTCCACGCCGCTCTCCCGGTTTATAGTGTCAGCAGAACATCTTGATTGAATTACAGCTCTGGATTCGGTTAGGAGCCAGGGATTATTCCAGATGTAGTTGAGTTTTAGGTATCTGTCTGTGCTCATTTGGGGAGACAGACCCTCAGGAAAATCAGGAGGCCGGCGCTGCCGGCCCCGGAGCCGCGAGGCACGGACGGAGCCCTGGCACGGCCCGCAGCAGCCCTGGGCTCCTGCCCCGGCGCTCAGGGTGCCCAGCGCCCACAGCCTCGGGCACAGGGGTCCCCTCTGGTCCCTCCCGTTGTGAGAAGCCAGAGGAAATCCCGTCCTGCAGCCCCGTGGGCACACGCCACCAGAGATGGTCGCTGGGGAAGAGACGCATCAGCTCGGCTCAGCTCATCCCTGAATGCCCCGGAGCTCCGAGCAGGCTCTGGAAAACAGGATGGGAGGGATGAGGGATGGGAGGCTCTGGGGTGTGCCGCGGAGGGGAGGCAGCGCCGGCCCCGGGACAGGGCTGACCGCGGTGCCCGGCGAGGAGCGCTCTCGGTGGGCTTCCCTCGTGTCCGGCAGGTCCCACCGACCCGCGGCTGCTCGGGCTGCCGGGCCCGAGCCCTTGGGCACCGCAGCTTTTCGGAAGCGCTGTGTCCCGGGGCTTCGCCGGAAGGAGGGAGCAGCACCTGCCCAGGGATGTCCCACGGGCCGCTGGCAGCGCATCCTGCCTTTGTCCGCAGCCTCGGGCAGCGAGGGCCTCCCCTCGTTTGTCTTGTTAATCAGAGACAGCACACTGATCAGTCATGGTGAGAGCTGGAATAATTGCAGGCTCAAAATAGCGCCGATTTAAATCTTTCAGATGATAATCTCTTGCTTAGCAGCGGGAGAGGGTTCCTGGCAAACCTCGTCCCGGGAATGCCATGCAGAAGGAGAGGGCAGGGGGGTGAGGCAAGCTGGCATTGCCAGCTGGGCTGGGGGCTCCAAAGCCCCACAGCCCACAGGGAGCCGGTGGGACACGCAGCCCTGAGCTGCTCTCGGGACTGCCGTGCCCGAGCAGGTGCCACGGGCAGTGGGTCTGGGGGCTCCTGGCTCCATCTGTGCCACCTCTGCCAGCACCAGGCCGTGGGCACTGCCACCCTCACCCACCCTAGTGCCGCCTCCAGAAGGGGCCTCGTCTCCCATCCGCAGTGCCAACGTTCCCAGCAGGATCTATATCTTTCCATAGGCAGTTTGTTTCATCACAGTAACATAATAATGTGCTGAGAAGAGCTCATAGTTGTGAATTAATGTTTAAAAGCTCTCACTTTTGGGTTGTTGAAATGAATGTTAATTTGACAAATGGCAGCCATTGGGATCGAGGCGGCATTAACATGGAAATCAGAGTTAACCTCCAGCGGGGCAGGCGCAAGGTGAGAGGAGCAGCCGCGGCTGCTGCTGCCGTTTCTCACCTGATGCTCACACTGTAAATACTGCCAGTGCCCGAGCTATTTATAGAACTAATTTAAAGGCTAGTTCAGGGAAATCTGAATGACATCTCCTTAAGAGAGGCAATCGTGGGGTATCTTGGAATATGTCAGGCAGCTCTCTTGCTTTCTCTCTCAAAAATACTCATATGTCCACTAAATCAATTTGCTTTTCTCTTGTAACTGCATTTGCAGGGCCATTCTTTTCCATTTTCTGTCACTGTCACACGCTAATTCATGTCACTCTGCTGTGCAGGAGGGCCTGTGTCTGCCCCTCTGCATGTCACCAGCACAGCTCCCCCGTCCCTCCTGGACCTGATCCTGGGCTGGAGGGGTCTGGGGGGCTCTGGCTTCTCACCGGGGCTGGGGTCACACCCCAGGGTGCTGCTCTGCTCTTCTGGGTCTGGACATGAGCATTTGCAGAAACAAAATGCATCTCCATGTGCCAGAGCATCTCCAGGTTATCTTCTGTGGGGTGGGGGGATCCTATGGATTTCCACAATTTGCTTGTTTATTATTTACCTTGTTTTCCTTCAGTTTTCAATTAAGAGAAAGGATGAGAATTTTAAAATGGACAAAAGAATACAACACAAAAGCTCTATGTCCTGGGAACAATTAGAGCAGAAAATCCAGGGGAAAAAACTCTGAGCTCAAGGCAGGGCTCTTGAATGAAGAGAGGTCTCCTAACCCTCCATAGCTGAGTCGCCCCGTGCAGGTGGATTTGACCTGCTGGGTCACTGACCGTGACAGGAACAGGGCTCCAGCAGTCACTGGCCCCTTCCTGGAGGGAACGTTTAACGTGGCCCTGACCAAACAAGGTGAGCAGTCCCCCTCAGGCTCTCCTCTGGATTCTTCAGATGGTGTTTCTAAAAGTGAGGTGGAGAGGAGGCTGCAGACCAGAGAACTTCAACCCAAACCCTTCAGCTTTGGTTTTGCAAATTATTTAATGTTTTGGAATGTTCCTTACATCTCCAGACATAAATATTCAGCCTTGCAGCTGAGAAACTTCTTTCAAGTTGATTTTATCAGGTTCAGGTACAAATTTTCAGTTAAAAACCTTCCTTCCTTGACTCTTAATTGGTCCTGGCCAACAAATGGAAGAGGAAAAGGGAGTGAATTACATGACTTGTCTCTTTTTGTTTATTAAGAACTTCTTTCCAGTGTCTGATTCTTACGGAAATATGGTTTCAATTTTCTCTTTGAATTGTGGATCAAGAAACGTTGCCAATACATATTTTTCTCTGTCAAAATTTCATTTAATCTGGGGTCTGTAGATGTCTTGAGAGCCATGTCTCCTCACTGGGTTATTACTGTGTGCACCTCTTGTCATGTTAGTTTTCCATCAGAATCACATTTGTCCTGGGAAGGCACCATAATTTTAAGAAGTCACCAGCATTTGTGGGCTCAGGCTGTCATTCCAGGTGCTTTGGAGGCACTCAGGTCCACAAACCGAGTGCAGCTGCAGCCACGGCTGCTCCCCGTGCTGGGGGGCTCTGCTGCAGGTTCCAGGCTCTCAGGATGTTGCTGTGTCCCAGCACTTCCCTTGCACTGTGAAATGATGCACTCCAGCACACTTAGCTCTGGTTGTTCCAGACTTTGAAAGGATTAACTTTCACCATCTAAATGAGAAGCAAAGGAAGAAATGCCCCACAGCCTCTCTCCACCCCCTGAAAAGAGTTTTTTCTGATGGAACTGGAATACTGGAAATAATCCAGAGGAATTCAGAAAATGAACCTGTCAGAAGAATATTTTAACAAAGCCCCTTTTTCAGTGGTGGTGTCAGCAGCTCGGCCCCTCCTCTGCCAGCTGCAGTCAGCAGGAGCAGAGCTGGCTGGAGCTCTGTCCCGTGAGACCCCGAGGTTCCAGCTCAGTGTGGGCTGCTGACCTGATGGGCTCTGCCTGCAGAGCTTCCCAGGGCTGCACCCTCCTGCTGCTGCCACGATCCCTGCACAGCTCCCCGAGGGATGGCTGGAGCAAGGTGCTGATGGGGAAGGGCTGCACTCGATGATCCTGCAGGTCCCTTCCAACCTTTATGGTTCTGTGACTCAGTGTGGAAGGGGTGGGGACACAGCTGGAGCCACGTCACAAGTGAGCTGTTCTGGGTGGGTGCAAGAGCACCCACTGTGCCTCTCCCTCCAGCATTTCCTCACCTGTGCCTGGCCAGCCCTGTGCCATAGACTAAAGGGGAGCAGCTTGAAGGGGACCTTAATCAAAAGTTAGAAGTTGCAGGCGACTTGTCACAGTTCCTCATCAGGTTGCCATTATAATGCTCTGTAATTGGAAAGACATTAATATTGACAGTGTTGTGAAGAATGTCCTGCTTCTCCCTGCATGTGTGGATTTGATAGAGTTGAATAATGGAGCAGATATGATGGATTATAAAAACTCCCCAGCTAAGGTCCCTAATTATAGAGTTTTACCTGCCCAATTAAGGTGGAGTACTTGAGAGAAAACTAGACACCAACTCTCTCCAGGCACCTGCACGCTCTGGGAAGCCTGAGCAGCTATGACAGTGCTGGGCTGGAGGATTAGTGGAATTTTATCCTTATTGAAAACTTGCCTTCCTGATGTCCGTGCTGCACGGAGCTAAAATCCACCCAGAGGCTGAGCAGCACCTGTAAATGCTGTGGTGCACAGGCCCTGAGCTCTGGGCTGCCTGCACGTGGATCCCAGAGCAGGAGCCAGCCCAGTCCCCAGCGTGCCACAGCCTGCCCGGGGCTCTGATCACACCCGAGCCCCCGGCCCTGCGGCTGCCCCGCTGTGCCCAGGATGGGCTGGAGCCCTCAGCAGGGCAGCCAGAGCCGTGCCTCCTCCTGGGGGACGTGGGGCTCTGGGGCTCCAGCACACACCCCCAGCCACCCCAAAGTCTTGGAAATCCAGGCCAATGGGACAGAGAATTTCTAAAGTAAACAATAATTTGGCTGTCTGCAGCCTAAGGATGGGTCATGGTGGGTTTCCTTTAACTATGCTAAAAGACAAAGCAGTGTTGGTCCCAGAGGGGCTGGTAGGTGACCCCTATGGTGCCTGTGGTGGCACCTGTCACCGTGAAAGGGCAGGTGTGGTGGCACAGAGCCTGCTCACCTCTCCCAGGAGGGGCAGCTGGCTTCCCACTGCTGAGAACCCTTTAGCATCCAAATCTCCCTCTAACCCCGCTCTGTAGTGGTGGACAATTACCCCATAAATTATGAAGTGAATGTTCTGCCGGGGCTCTGGGGTCTGTTTACCCCAGATTTTCTTTCTGTGCTTTCTTCTCTGGAGATATTCCCGCTGGCTGCTGAGGGATGCAGACGTGCCGGTGCTTTTTTCTTTGCCCCTGCCTCCCTTTCATCTGCGCCCGTGATGAATTGTAGGGGAGAACTACCCAAGCCTGTCTGTTTTGGCTTAGATCAGCTTTTCTTCTCATTATAATTTAAGTCTTTAAGGGTCTTCAGCAGGAGCCTGTAAAAGTCAGATCGCTCACCGCTGTTGACGCCTGTGTTTCACGGCCACTCGGGCCGTGATTCATGCGCGGGGCCGGACGCTCCCTTTGTGCCGCAGAACAATGGCTTTGTGCCGGGCTGGCGCCGGCCCGCAAAGGGTTAACCACGAAATCCTGCAAGAGCTGAAAACTATGGATTGAGCAAAATCTCCCTGTCAGCTCTCTGTGATTTTGCTGAGAGCACTTGGACATGCTGGCATTGGATTTACAAATTGAAAATCATTAATAATTCTAACCAGGCTGTGATAAATCTGAGATCAGTCTCGATGAACCTGGACACCATTTCATAAATCAAAAAGATTACTTAGGAATTTTTTAAAATCTGACGTCAAAATGTCATGGTTACTAATGGTTTTTGTAGATCTCTTACAGTGATATATCATTTATCTACGCTACATCTAAAATGTGACACCAGGGCAGAAATGTGATGTCTTTAATATCATGAATACATTTTATCCCATAATAAAGGTATTAACAACTTCTTGCTGTGAATTGTACTTGAAGTTCTGTGCCTGATTTAGTGCTATTGTTATATTAACTGGTTTTCCCCCAAATATGTGCAGACAAACTGTTGCTCACTTTGTGTGGGGACGGGCGGAGGACCCACTGAGGAAGAGGAGGAGGTGGCTCGGTCCTGGCTGTGCACCCCAAGTCCCCTGTCCCTGCTGCCCAGGGGGCTTGGCTCATGCTGGTTCTTACAGAATTTTCTCACTCATTTTACACAGACCAGACTGAGAAAAGTTTACAAGACCTATGGAACAAAGCCCCAGAAAATGACCTCCAGAAAATACCCTTGGAACCACTCCTTTAACTGATTAATGAAGTTAATGCTACGAAATATCCCCGAAGAAGAAGGTAAGGTGTAAGCCAAGGGAAGAAGCTGCCTCTGTGCCGCTGCTCTGGCTGTGGAATTGAGCAGAGGTCATTTAGCACAGCCCGGTTTGGGTGCTCTTTGATCCCTTTATGCTCTGGGATGTGTTTCATGGCACACGTTGTGGCAGCTGCAGCTGGGGGCACAGCCCAAAGCCTTGGCTGCTGGAAGGACGTGGCAGCTCCAAACCCCACCTGAGCACACGTGAACCTGGTCTGGCACCTCACACTCCAACATCAACGCTCGGTGTCCAAAGGAGGCCTGCCCGGCACTGAGGACTCGTGTCTCACTTTGGATCAGCTCCTTCTGCTCCCACCTCGCAGTGTGGGTGTGCAGAGGATCCACCTCCCGGGCTGGCTCTGCTCCCGGCTGTGTTTCCTCTCACATGGAACCTTCAGTGCTCGCTGCCACAGGAAACACACGTGCCAGGGATGCTGTGGCACAGCACAATGCAGCTTCTTGTGAAGGATTCTTGTATTATAAATGACTTTTGCAGATTTTGCTGTAAAATGTTACGTGGCTTTGGTGCATCCTTTTTAAAAATGAATGGTTCAGCTGTTAAAATTTAAAGCATTGTTCCCATCTCCTCCCATGGAGTGGGGAACGTGCTGCAGGAGCAGAGCGCTGGCACCGCTCTGGCAGAGCTCAGGAGCTATCAGAGCTGAACAGGGAGTGGAGGAATTTAGAGCGAAGCTTTATGGGGAGAGATTACATTCAGAGGTGAACAAATGGTGGTACCAAGTCTATGCAAAGCAAGTGACAAAATGTAAAAATCCTCCCTGCATTTTGAAGGAAAATATATCTTTCTTTCGGAGTGGTTCCCATGAAAAATAGGCTTTTTTATTTCCTTTTTTCATGCTAGGAAATTAATATTTGCCTTTCAAAAAGATTTGGTGAAGGTTTGCGTGAAGGTCATTAGCAATCTCACTGGGGAATAAAGAAGGGAGTGATTGAGATCTGCATGGGCTTGGGACTCATTTGTGGCTTTGCTTTACACATAACATTTTTATTAAGAAAATAATACTTTGGGGCTGGTAATTGTGTTGCCAGCTGGGCCGGGGAGGGGAGAGGAGGAAAGCAGAGCACTGAAACCTACTATTTATGTCCCTGCTAGGTACAATTCCAGGCAGGTGTAGGTATGGTAAATCTCCTTGAGCTGTCCCCAAAGTCACCCTGAAGTGCCACAACTCTTGTGGGCGTTGAGCACGCTGCTCCAGGGCTGCAGGGACGTGGCAGGGGCCGGGTGGCACGGGTGGTCCTGTGGTGGCACAGCTGGGCACAGCCCCACAGCCCCATCCTCCCACGGGACAAGGACTTGGGGGTCCGGAGGCACCAGGCACCTTCTCAGCACCTTTGTCTGCCGGGTAGCGAGCTCACCTGTTCCTCTCACATTTCACTCCCAACGCCCACGGTTAGCATTCAAGCTGTAAGCCCCTGGTGTTCCTTCCAAGGCATCCGAAAAATTAGCATAGCACAGAGCAGATAGAATCTGAAGTTGGCTTGTAAAATCTTTTGGAAGGATCATTAAGGGTATTTCATTATCTCCATATTGCCAAGGTCAGGCTGCCCATATTTCCTCTTTAGTGCTGCGATGGGAATATGCTGCGACTGTGGTATAATAGACCAGAAAATGTCCACACTGGGAATGATGGTAAATCAATAAAAACTCATCAATATAACTCCCACTTTCCCAAGGTGCTGCAAACAGCCTCAAGTTTGTAATTTACTTACGTATCTTCACCTTTTTCCCAACATTTTTTACACCAACTTCTGAACTTTTTGTCTGTGTAAAATCTTTATGAGAGACAATATATATAAGGGATAAAATGCTTTATTGAAAAGATTATTGATTTTTTTTCAGCCAAGCTGCTTGTACAGCACTTCCAGGTTGCTGTCCCAGCAGGGAGAGCTCAGCCTGAGAGGGGCTGAGGTGGGAAGTGAGCAGGTGTGGACGTGGGTCCCTGTGGTGCTGCTAGGGCTCCCGGGTGTGCCTCGGATCCAAACTGCACTCTGGTCTTGAGGAGCCTCAGTTAAACCTCAAGCAAATGGAAGCTGAAGGGTGGTTGCTTGCTCTTTCCCCAGAACATGTTTGCTTACACCTTTCTTTCTTTCTTCTCCCATTTCTCAGTCTTTTTACTGACCTACTTTCCTCCCTTTTTTCCTACTCTCCACTTACCTCGGAGGAAGCAACCTGAAAGGACAAATACAAGATGTCTGGAGGCTGACAAAGGCACAGCCTCATCCTGCAGCACGCCGTGCCCGGGCAGCTGGACGATGGCCCCAGCCCCTCGGCAGCGCCGCAGAGCCGCGCTCCGGGACGGGGCTCGCAGGAGCCGCGTCCCACTGCGGGCGGGGATGCAGCAGCACACGCCTTCCTTCTGCTTTGGGGAGTGCCGAACCCTTTACTGTGAGCCAGCCCTGAAATAAAACCAATCCCATTTCATTAGAAGCCCAAAGACACAATTAGATCTCGCAGATTATGCAAATGATGCGCAGCCCTCTGACTGCTGGCAATTGGCTGCACAGCCCTCTGTGCTGCAGTGCCCGGGAGCCCTGGCTGAGCCCCTGCCAGGGACCCTCACCCTGGGCAGGGACCCTGACCTCCTTGTGCAGCTCCAGAGCCTGCAGCCCTGATAAATATTCCACAAAATATGAACAGCCTATTTTCTCTTGCTCCTCTGACCTTTTCCCCAAGACATTAGAATGTGTTTTTTGCCAGGTGCTGTGCACATATCCCCAGGGGTCAGGGACCTACAGGGCTCCATTAACTGTCAGGGCTTTTTTCCCTGATGTCAGAGTTTACCCCTAGCTAAGCTAATGCATTGAAGAGAGTCTTGGCAAGGGCAATAGACATAGTGTCACTGAGGGCATAAAGGCCAAGGAGTGGATGGAAAAACCTGGTGGTGGAGCTTAATCAGCAAGTAAAGACCTGAAGCCAGACTGTATTTGATCAGAGGGACCCCACAGACGCCTTGTGCAAACAGCAGTGTCTGCTGTCCCTCCCCTCTTGGGCCCTGTCACCCAGAGATGGTGGCCAGAGAGGTGAGGGTGCCACTGACAGGCCTTGCCCAGGACAGGAGAGCCCCCGGAGCAGCCCCCCAGAGGCACGTCCATGCAGGGAGCACCCAGCTCCCAGCCTCGGGGCTGCCACAGTGCTCAGCGCTCCTCGGGGGGGATAAGTGCCTTCTCTCATTCTGTCCTCTATTTTCTCATTTTTGACTTTTATGGTTTTTCATTTACAAGTCTAATCAGAGAGAGGCAGCAGGATGGAATAGCGCAATCATTCACCATAGATTAACAATTGCGTCAATGGCCTACAAGTGTTTGCAGCTCCCCCAACGCCAGCTCCTCCAGCCAGGACAGGCTCCAACCAGCAGGCAGGAGCTGGGAATGTGAAGGTAGGGTGACCCCAGGTGAGCAAACCTGCTTTCCAGTGGCCCAGCATCCCCCCAGGAGTTCCCCTTGCAGGAGGTTCTCAGCAGAGCCAAGGGAAGCATCTCATTTCATTTCTTTCAAACAAGTGCTGCCACCACTGTGACCCCAGCCCAGCTCTCCTGGTGCCCCCAGCCCAGATCCACCACGCCTGGACACCCTGGTGCATGCACAGCAGGCACAGCCCGGGTCTCTCTGCCCACGCTGTGCCCAGAGCTGGGGGCTCCTGTCCCAGTACACCCTCAGGAATGCTCCTCACAGCTCTACAGCTGCAGTCCAGGGTTTGATCTCCAAAGCCAATATATTTTCAGGAAAGAAACAATGAAGTTAATTATATTGGTAAGAACACACGACACCATTTGAGTGTGCATATCCCCATTAGTGAGAAGAATATCTCACCCAAACAAGGGAGTGATTTCAACCCCCTCAACTGCAAAAGTAATTAAGGGCACAATTAAGCAAAGAATGAAAAGCATGGAGGTTTTTTTATTTTTCCAGTACTTGTGTAAGCCCTGTACTGAATCAAGACCTGACACTGGTGTCAGCCTGTCCCACGGGGCTGGCACAGCACGAGGTGAGCTCCCAGCACAGCACCCTGGATGTGCCGTCGCCGCTGGCCCGCGGCGCCTCTGCCTGTCCTGCCAGGTCACCCCTCTCTGCTCCTGACACAAACTGGCTTTTAGGCCTAACAGGCTACAACTGGATTTTTAAGAGCAGCCTGAAGTTAAAAATAGTTGACATTTTGGAAGTGACTGCAAGGTAAAATTCAGGCTCCCACTAGCTTTATAGCCATTGGAAAGGGCTCTGACTGCAGAAGTGTGCAAAACATGATTGCTGCTAAAGACCACAGCTGAAAAAAATGCCACATGTTTATAACTGCTGTATACCAAATCAAATACAATAGATTTACTATCAAGGGAAGAATAGATTGGCAAACATGGTAAATCACATTCCCCCATGATGTTTATTAAGCTTCAAGGCACTCTGGGAGACAGAAGGCTGAAGTGAGAGGAAATTCTGAGCCTTCCACCTTTGTCTTCCATGTAATTTCAAACTTCTGTCACCCCAAAAGGGGCAGGTGATGGTACCTGAATGCCCACAGACACGCAGCTCCATGACACAACTCCCTGCACCCAGCCCATAACTCAGCAGCTTTAACCCTCCTCTGAAATGACATCTATATAAATATTGTTAATAGCACTAACATAATGTTAAGTCAGGTTTTACTGGACTCCCTCATACACCCTTTGGATTTATTAGCTATAGGATTTGAAGTAAATTTTTATTAGCCCAAGTTAAACCCAGCTACCATGGGCTTGGCTTTTGGGTTTTCTTTAGCCCATCTTTCTTCTGTTATTTGAGCTTGGGCCCCCTTTTCACAGCCCAGTGCTTCCTCCCTCACACCGAAACGTCCTCAGATAAATCTTACCCAATGAAATATTTATTAATTTTCCTAACCAATGTTGATCTCATAAATTACCAAGACTTTTTCATGAAATGGTTATTAACATCCATGGCTGTATGTTAATGGCTTATTGACCAAATATGGGATAATTAGACCCTAGGAGCACTGGCCACTGTGATCTATGAGAAGCAAATTTGGCCCTTATTACACCAATGACCTATTTAATATCTACTGATGAATTTAAGGTAGAATCACAGGCAGAATTTGTTTCAAGGCAGAATTTGTTTCAAGAAGCTGCCCTCCAACTAACGAGCAGAAAGATTCTTGTATAAAATCTATTGATCCAGAAAAAAATATGAACAGAAATCATTTTTTGTAACTGATGATTGATTTGCTAAATTCATCTTAGACTGAGATGCACCAAGAAAACACCAGTAGCCAGATACCTCCTGGGATTAACTGAACAATGAGTCCATTTGACTAGAGGGCCCTGTCTTCTCATCCAGCTTTGTAAGATTTAGGTCCTAAATTTAAACTGTGGAGATTTATACTAATATTTGTAAAGAATTTAAACATTTATCCATGCTGCAGTGCCAGGAACAGCTGTTTAAACCTGCTGCAAATAAGTGACGTGTGCTTGGTTTCAGTTCTAAGCTGTCTGATGCTCAAGGAGTCCCCTTCCCCATCGTCTTATAATCTTTTAAATCAAATTAAAGTTAGGATAAAGGGAGTCAAAACAAAGCTAGAAAGGAAGGAGCACAATTTGAAGCACTCGAGCTACAGCCTCCTTGTAGGCAGGATGCACAGGTCTGAATGCAGTTCAGGAGTTAATCTGGGGGTGTTTTTGTGAGCACAAACCCTCTCAGCTGGTCCAGCAAACTGCCTGGCACTGTGGTCCTTTGGTCTGGAGAGGCTGGAAAGGCACAGACCCAGCTCAGGCAGTGCTCAGGGCTGAATTCAAAGCCTTCATGCTTTTTATCCAAAGAGATGCAACTGAAGTGAGGCTGGAGCTTTGGGTGGGGCGGCTGCCCGTGCTCCCACCATGCTGCCCTTCCCCAGCCATGGTTCCAGCTGCTCCCAGAGCCCTGCTCTGCTTGCTCCTCCTGCTCCAGCAGCTCCTTTCCCAGCCTGGAGTGGCACAAATGAGGAGAGACTGGTTTGGCAGGCCACAGCAGAGATCCTGTGACACCACTGATGAGGGAGAGGAAACAATTTATTGTCCCAAATAAATGTTATAGTACCAATATCAGGCAGCCACCACTTCTTCTCCCACTCACTTTAACTTTTAGGTTCTGCACAACTGCTAACAATGATTTTAAATTCTTTCTCCTGCCAGATTCAGCTTCTCTGTGAGCAGGAGCAAACCCAGAATGGATTGACTGCTGCAAGCAGGAGTGCTGCAGGTTCTCACAATTCAGATTTTGCCAAGCTGCAGGACACTACAAGGAATGTTAACCTCTACTGCATTTAAAAAAATAAAAAAAATAACACAAAACCCAAACAATGTTCCACAGCAGTTTCCCCACCAAGGTGGCACAAAGCAGATCTTCCAGGGGTCAGGCTCGTGGCTAAGGGTGGGCTGGGCTCAGTGTGCCCGTGGAACCCCTGCAGACCCCATGGCAGGAGCCCCCGGAGCAGGTTACTGCAGCAGCACATCACTGCAGAGAAAATAAATCCAGCAATGAATGTGGAGTGCAGGAGTGACTGCAAGGAGTAATTCACAACAGCTCTGGTACCAATTTCACTGTACGGGAGAGGCTGCCTGGGGAGAGGGGGGATCTTAGCAGGTGAAATGAGAAGGAAGTTTCCCAAACTGAGTTGAGGACAAATCTTGGAGGCTAATGAAGGAACAGATGGTGGGACAAAGGAAAACACCACCAGAGCTGCTGTTCTTCCTCCCTCCACCTCTTCCTCAGCTGCAGGAGGAACACAGCCAAGGCCCCTTGACTGATGGACTTTGAACAACTCCCCCTCTCCCAGACTGCTGACCCAAGTCAGGTGAAGGTGCAGGACAAGGGATGGTACTCACTGGGGAGGAGAAGAAAGAGGAAGAAGAGGAAAAAGAGGAAGAAGAGGAAGAAGAGGTGGTGGGGGAGGAGATGGCAGTGGCTGCTGAAGTCTTTGGTACAACCAAAACACCAAAGGTGATGAGAGCACAACCTGTGGGCTTGCTCCAGCCCAGGTCTGAGTCTTCCAAAGGCAGGGTTAACAAGGACTAAAGTGTTGAAATTGAAAGCTGCTCCTCAGAGCAGCACGAGGCCATCCCAGGGCCAGCCCTGCAGCCTCATCCTCGCACCTCCCACCCAGGCTCCTGCCTGGAGCTGTATCACCAGCCAGCAAACACCTGGAGTTAAAAATTAAATACAAGGAAAAGAGAAACAGCTTCCTCTCCACTATCTATTGAGTTCAAAAGGAAAATGCTGTAGATCTTCCCTGTTTCTCACAAAAATGGTGTCATTGTAAAATGAATCACCTGGTTGTGCCAGGCGCTGCATTCCTGAGAAATTCTCTCTCCCTGCCTCTCCCTGTGCTGCCTCCTCTCCCACCCGAAATCCACTCTTGCCTCTCATGGGTGTTAGAAAGAATAGGTGCAGATTGTAACCTCTATAACAGTCACTAAAGCACATATATTTGTTTTCCTCTGTGCTGGGAAAATGTCCCCAAGGAAGCATGTTAAATTTGGGGTTTAAAAGCGCCAATTTAGCTATTATGAGTTTTCTATGCTTTTTCTATTCAGGGAATGTTTGGCTTGAATACAGTACGGAGAAGAAATAAGATCAGCTCAACTGTTTTAAAGCTGATTGACACCTTGGGTTTTTTCCCTTGCAATCTGAAGCGAAAGAAAAAAATATAAAGGGAACCAGACACTCATTTAAAAGAAATTATTTCCTTGCCTACAGTCCCTGATCAGGGCTGCCTGTGCAGGGAGAATGAGATCTCATAAAAACCCTTTTGTGGGTTCTTTTTCACATCATTTTGGTTCAGGTTTTGGTGGCAGATGAACTGTATTTCATCCGAGTTTAAAGGAAATTCAAAGTGAAGTTAAGGAAGTTGCTGTAAATGAGAAAAAAAATTCCCAACAAACCCTTTCATTCTAGCTTAACATATCAGCCAAACCAGGAAACAGCTGTAGCAGAAATATTGTTTTTAATAATCGGAGAAAGCAGCGGAGCCGCAGCTTTTGTTGGAACAGTGACCCCCAATGGTGAGAGCGACACGGCCGAGAGGAGGAGACCCTGGTGGGGATGAGGAGACCCTGGTGGGGATGGACAGACCCTGGTGGGGATGAGGAGACGCTGGTGGGGATGAGGAGACCCTGGTGGGGATGGGCAGACCCTGGTGGGGATGAGGAGACCCTGGTGGGGATGGACAGACCCTGGTGGGGATGAGGAGACGCTGGTGGGGATGAGGAGACCCTGGTGGGGATGGGCAGACCCTGGTGGGGATGAGGAGACCTTGCTGGGGATGGGCAGACCCTGGTGGGCATGAGGAGACCCTGGTGGGGATGGGGTGACCCTGGCAGGATCAGCACACCCTGGCAGGGTGTAGGGGCTGGTCTCCTGCACACCTGGAGTGATGCCCTGCCAGCCCTTGGGCCCCTTGCCTCCCTCCCCACAGCATCCAGGCCCGGCCCTTGCCCCATGGTCCTGGCTTGGGAGGCTGGGAGCCCTGGCACGAGGCCCCACAGGCTGCACCCGGTCTGTGTGCCCACAGACAGAGCCCATGTGGGGCGGGGGGTCCCTGAGGAGTGACCCTGGTGAGGAATTGGTGGCAGGGGGTCAGGGGGAAGTGCCACGGTGAGGTGCCAGCGTGCCCCTGTCCCCAGTCGGGGGGTGAGGGGTACTGGCAGGAGTGGGCCCACGGTAGTCCATGGCCAGTGTGGGTGGGTGGGGTGGCTCTGGGGACAGCCCTGGGGGTCTCCTGGCACCCAGGCTCTGCAGGAGCCAACCCCAGCCTGGGGTCTGGCTCGCAGAGGGTGCCATGGCTGCAGCACCGCCGGCTTTGGCTGCCTGTGCTCCGCGGGGCTGGCAGCGCCCGGCACGGCGGGTGCAGGATATTCCTTTTCTTTCTGGTCAGTACTCATGGTCTCGTGGTTGAACGGTTTGCTTATCCTGACAGAATGTCACTCGGCTTGGCTTTGATTTTGCAAATAATCCACCTCCAGCTATGAATGCTCTCACTCCAAGATTGCCGTAACTCCCGCGCCGCCGCGGGGCACGGCATGATTCCGTGCTGGTTAAGGGGAGATGAAAGGGGAGATGCCCTCGTCCTTCTCCCTCGTTTTCAGAAGTAAACAATAAAGTTTAAGCCTTCCCGGAGAAAATTTGTAAAAATGTGAGAAGACAGTAGAGACCAAATAATTATCCATAATCAATACAGTTAAAGTCAATGGACTCTGCGTGTCCTCTTCTAATAGACTTTGTTCTGGGCTGTACCTTGACAGTTTATTTAGAAATATGAACTCGGTAAGGAATGGCTATTTGACTATATAATCTTGTTAAACTCATAAATTCAGTTGGTCTGAAGTCTATATCATTGAAGTCAGCTGGAACTAAATGCTTTGATAGCTAAAAAATGGTTCATTGAAGAAAAATTCTGAAATAATGGGACTAATAAGTTGCCAAAAGAACTGTTTACGAGTGCCTAAATGAAATTATCATAAGGCAAAGGGAAAAATTTTTGACTCACATCTTAAATTCTTGCTTAGTCAAGTTATTCAGGCAAATAGATTGTAAAATGGGACATATTTATAAAATAAAGCTGATTAGTGATGTTGGTGTCTTATACAACCTACATCCAGCATTAAATCAGATTAATTTATAGGTGATTTTGTTGATGAGCACAAACTGATGCTCCCATGGTGTGAATTTCAATAACTTGCTTTCCTCTTTGGAATCCATAATTCTATTATTTGAGACACTTCATTGTTATAGATAACACATTTTAAGTGTTATTATTTATGCTGTTTCATCTTGTCACTTAGGTTCTTGCTCAAGTTCATTAATGTTTTGTGCTCCTCTCTGTACAAGAGGGTGCAGGGAGAGCAATTGATTTTAAGTCCCCGTAATGACTGATGATATCACGCGTGTTTACCACTGTGACACCACGGACGAGATGCTAATGCTGCCCAGATAAACATGATGTCATTTCATGCAATTAAACACTTAATATACAGCAGGTAATGATTTGGTAAGCTTGGCACATGCAAGCACTGGCTTTTAATCTTATTAACAGGGGTAGGATGATGCCACAAGTGATATACACATACCCAGACTGTATCAATAAAATACACGCTTGGGTCATTCTGCTCTGATAGGATGGAGGCGCCAAAAATATGTCCTGGGCAGTTTTTGTAGGATCTAGGAGGAGATGTCAGGTTCGGAGCAGGCTGAAAGCAAACAAGTGAAGGGTTCCTGACGTGCCTGGAGCTCTTCCCCCAGGCTGCAGGTGCAGCAGAGGGGAGGTTACTCAGTGCAGGCACAGGCTGCTCCCTGGAGCACTGAGCACCGGGCTTCTCGTTACCCGCTGTCCCACGGCCTTCTCTGAACCTCCCTGGCCCTTCTCGTGGCTACTGAGCCCCTGCCTGTGGCTGCTGCTGGTGAGCACCAGCCACGCTGCTGCTTTAGGGTGAGTGGGTCCTGCTCCTCGGGGCACTGTGTCCCAGAGCTGCCCTGGGCTCCGCAGGACCCGCTGCACTCCTTCCCCAGGGCCGTGCAGCCTCTGCCCCTCTCTCTAGCTCTGCTCTCCCTCCTTGCAGATGCTTCCCATGGCCTCAGCTCTGCAGATGCAGCAGCAAATGGTATCCTTCCACAATAGTCAATATTTCCCAGCTTTGACAGATTAGCCAGAGTAATCACAGATTTTATGTGGCACAATTAACATATCTTTTCTTTACAGCTAGTGCACATGAATTTGTCTGTGCCTAGCAAGGTCACGCTGTGCTCCAGGCCAGCAGCATCCTGGGGGCAGGTCCCAGACCTGCACCAAAGCTGGGGGCAGCCTCTGACCAGTGGCTGATCACCGAGTGGCAGCAGTAGCCCCACGGTGAGCTGACTGTGGCACCAGCTTCCCCAGCACCTGCAGAAGGGCTGTCTCTTCCCCATGTTTTGTGATTTGGAGGAGACAGGTGTGGATTTAAGGCCTGATCATTGTACTGCTGGAAAACTGGGAATTTCAATAGTCAAAAAGAGAATGGGATGGGCACTGGGGAATGCCCAAGGCACCATCACAATGGGCACGCTGTGACTGGGACTGGTGTTAACCAGCACATGACACCACAGAGCAAAGCCCTAGGAACACAGAGGACAAGATAAAATAAAATACTTGGCTTTGTAAAGGGAACAAAACAACACAACGATTTTCTCTGAACTTCTGGAGTCTCATAATTTTTGGAGAAGTGCTCGCTGCTGGAGGTGTTCCGGGCAAAGGGGGGTGAGGGGGTGAGCAGCACGCCCTGCACGGAGCCCATTTGGTTCAGCCCAGTGCTCGGTCTCTGCGGGCACCGTCCCCCTCTCTGTCCCTGCTGCGAGGGATGCAGCTGCTCTCCCGCCTGCCCTCTCCGAGATCCCTCTGTCCCCTGACCTCTGTCACGCTCGGCCCTTCCCGCTTCCCTGAAATCAATTATCTGCTCTGCGCTGCTCCATATTCATCAGGCCTCCAACCATTTGACCTGCTGCCCCTGCTGCAGCCGAGTGCTGCTTCCAGGCTTCACTGAGGGATGGCTCTGCCTTGGGAGTCCTGCACGGAGGGCTCAGCCTGGCAGGGTGCGGGGCTGGGCACCGCTGCTGCTCCGGGGTGTGGTGGTGGGACTGGGCTCTGCTCCTGCTCTGGGGTGTGGTGATGGCTCCTGGGCTCTGCTCCTGCTCCGGGGTGTGGTGAGGGCTCCTGGGTTCTGCTCCGGGGTGTGGTGGTGTCTCCTTGACACCGTTCCTGCTCCGGGGTGCAGAGATGTCTCTGTGCTGAGCTGCTCCAGTGTGAGAGCAGAGGGCCTGGCTGTGACCCCAGGTGTGACTGGGCACGGGGGGCACCCTGGGGGGAACAGGGGCTCCTGGAGAACGAGCCAAAGGGTCTGAGTCCATCAGGGAGCTCTGACAGAGCAGTGCAGTCACGCCAGCCCAGCACGGGGACACCCATGAGCAGCAGGCAGACGTGGCACCGGGCTGGCATCCCTGGGCGAGCTGGGCAAGCCTTGGCCATGCAGGAACTGAGCCCCCGGGCTCTGCACAGGCTGCTGCTGCTCTGGGAGGTGTCCCAGGGCCTGGCACATGGCCCTGTGCCATGGCAGAGCTGAGCCTGGACCTCTGTGCCTCTCTGAATTCCTTTCCAAACAGAAGCACCAAGGCTCATGTTTGGATTTCATTTTGTCTCCTTTCCAAAGTCTCTGGGACACGCCTGGGTTAATATTATAGTTTATCAACAATCAGTGCTTAAGAAATAGGTTCTCTTTGGGTGATATTTAATGAGCTTGGAAATAAGAATATGGCTGGGCTGTTGTAGGAGACAGGAATGAGAATTTTAATGAGGGTACCTGTTTAATAAAAGGTTAATAAATTTTAATTAAATTAAACCAATAGAACTCAATATTTGCTCAGGATATCAAAGTTCTGTTTGGTGTGGTGGTGTGTGAAATGCTGGCTCACACTCTGCTAACACAGGGGTCTGCCTCCCACTTCCACCAGCGTCTTCAGCCCCAGCATCTCAGGCCTGTGAAATCCTCTGGTTATGGGAAGGGACTACGGGGATTTGAATTTGGGTATATTCTGCAGGTGAGTCATCATGAGAGGTACCAAAAGCTCCTCCCAGGCTCACAGAGCCCAGAGTGTGCTGGCAGCTGGTGCTCAGCCATCTTTGCTGTGCCAGAGCAGCCTGGTGGCACTCAGGGCACCGTGGGCCCCTCGGGCTCCAAGTTCCCCTGTGTCAGGGAAGGCGTTTGCTGATCCCCTGCTCCCTTGGAAGGCCCAGGGGGTTCCATATCCAACAAACCTTTCTTCAGGTTCATGGAGCCCTGGCCTGAGCGGCCCGGGGGGCTGAAGCGTCCTGGTGCCGTGGTTGGACACAGGGACAGCCTGAGCTCTGTGCCCTCAGCTCCCGGCAGAGGCTGGCAGGGCCTCACACGGGGCCCTCCCGAGAGCTCCTGAGCACGGTTCTGCCCAGAACAGCTGCCATGAGACATGATGGAATTGTTTACAGAGCCCTGGCCAGCTGCGGTGTGTGCCCCCTGCGCCGGGTCACAGCTCATCAGCCTGGGGAGGGACAGGGACAGGCAGGAGCCAGAGCCTGGCACAGCCTCCCGCATGGGCAGGGCGAGCAGCTGGTGCAGCACAGCCTGGCGAGGCTCAGACTGAAAGAGGAGGCTTAGATTGCATGTCATGATGAGGTTCCTCCCTGGGAGGGTGGCAGGCCCTGGCACAGGGTGCCCAGAGCAGCTGGGGATGGAATTGGATGATCTTTAAGGTCCCTTCCACCCCAAACTATCCCATGCTCCTGTGATTCTGTGACGCAGCACAGCACCAGGGCAGCACTGGGCACCCCTGGGGCTGGTGGCCCCGCTGGGCAGCAGGACAGGGTGGCACAGGCCCCGTGGCCATGGTGCTCCTGGCAGGGGACACCTCTGGGGCCATGAGGGGCTCCTCCCTTCCTGGGGCTCTCGGGGCTCCCCAGCACAGCACCTCTGCTCCCGTTCCCTGCCGTGAGAGCACACACTGGCACAAAACCTGAACCCCAGTGGATTTTCAGGAGATGGGAAAGCCCAGGGTTTCTTTCTGAGCAATGTGTGAGGATGAAGCCACAGCTTCGTGCCAGCTGCCAGTGCTGCTGAGGGAGCCCCTCGCAGCTCTGCAGACTCCTGAGAGAGTTTGGGCTTGCACTCCTGGTGGCCACCGCCCTCTGCCAGCACGGTGAGGGGACACGACAGGCAGGGAACCGGTTAAGAAATCTTATTAGAAGGCTTCACAGGCAATAAATGTATTTCTTCTAAAAGAACTGGAGGAATATTTGGATTATTACATTTATTAGACGGCTCAGCAAATGTGTTACACCCATATGACAAATAAATGTGATGGTTTCAGATTTCATTAGGCAGCCCCGGGCAGCGGCGCTTTGTCCCAGCCACAAATGAGCAGGGCCCTGTCACCGTTCCTTAATGGTCATTTTTGCATCAGTGGTAATGGATGTGCCCGGCGTGGCACTGCCCACGCCCGGGCACGGCTGCTGCAGGGAGCACGAGGGCTGCCCTGGCCCCTTGAGGGAGGGCAGTAAGGAGGAAGGAGCCCTGGGCACCCAGTGCCACCCTTGCCACCTGGCCAGGCTTGGGGCAGGCCCTCCCTGGCCACAGTCCCTGTGCTGAGCCCTGGCTCAGCCCCGCGCTGTCTGCAGGGGAAGGAGCACGGTGCAGAGGGACAACAATTGCTTTCTTTTTATTTTATTTATTTTTTAAACCTGTGTCAAAACCAATCTGAGCAGCGGACGCATATATTTAAATTAAAAGTAATTAAAAATACGCTGCCAGAAAAACGCATGATGGATTCAATGTAAGAAAATGAAGTAATAAAATACTTTATGGATTAACTCATATCAGACTGTTTTGCAAATTTATTTTTCATTATGATACATCCATATCAGATAATGTCTGAATTTATTATGCTGCCTTCAGGCAGGCTGTGTCAGAAACCTCCCCAGCCCCATTTGGGCCTGGTGACTGGTGAGCAAGGTTTCTGTCATCATTTCTTAGTGGTCACTTCACCTCAGTAATAATGAACGAGTCAAGCAGGGCTGTTATTTTCTTTAATCTCTTTCCTCATATTAAAAAAATACAGCCAGCCACATCATTATTGCAGCAGGCCCAGAGGACTATTTCCAGGTCATTACTCCAGTTCGTCTGAGCGTCTCAAGGTCCTAAAGGGTTTGGGGTTATATGCAATAAGGCGTTCGTCGACAACATTTCCCCTGAGCCCTAGGTGTTAATGAGAAAGATTTTCCATGTGGCTGTTAACACTGTGTGGTTTAAAAAGTCACAAAGAAAATGGGATTTCCTCCTCCAGCTTCTCATCGTGGATCTCCATGTTTGCAGACACCGGAGGACAGTTGCCTCTCTAATTGCATGAATTCTAGAGGGGGAACCTTAACCGTGTGTAGGGTATATTTCCACCAGCCAAGTTTGAAATTTTTTTGTTTATTTACTTTTAATTTTCACTATATTATTCTGACAGAATATTTTCTCCTCTCTGTGGACAGAAGAAATGCAAACTGCAAAGCCACAGCCAGGCTAATACCATCAAAAATTCCATTTTTTGCCCAAGACAGTGTCCCGACTCTCTAATCTCATTTGGAAGAATATTTTTGTCTGCTCAGCATCTTCAGCTTTTTACCAAACCAGAGCCCACTATACTCGTGCTGTGCTCTTAGAGCTGCTATGAATTTTTAAATGTGTAAAAATGACAGAATATTAACAAAAGCATTGATTTTCCTATTTATTTTTATGCATTTTATTAATTAGACCACTTCCAAGTGTAACCACTGTGTATTAAATGTACTCTGCAATGTTGGATATGGATCGCAAACAATAAACCAAATTGAATTCTTTACAAAACAGAAATTTAGAAAACATACAATTAAAATGCTGCCTGTTCTGTCAGGCAGTGGCTGCAATCCCCAGCCCTGCAGCCGTTCCTGGGCAGGGCTCGCTGGAGCTTCCCCCACCCAAGGCCTTTACAGAGCCCCGAACAAGCAGATAATGCACCGAGAGGCAGAGAGATAATTTTAGGAATTCCATATCTGCGGACAGGTTTGGAGCAGACATGCACTGTTATGTCAGCAATTTTTATAACAACCTACTCAAAGCCCCTACCGTGCTCCTTCATATTCCAGACAAAAGGCCTGGAAGTGTCTCGTCCAGTCCTCAGAAAGGGCATTGCACAAATTCTCTGAAAACCTGCCAGCGTTCAGTGGGAACTGATTCCAGGCTGTCTTTGCTCATACCCCAGTGCATTTTGCAGTGAAACTAATTCCAGCTGTGGAGAGATGTTGGTGGCTGGAGGTATCCCACATCCCACAGATCTCGCAGCCATTTGATCATTAATTTTTTAAAATCCTTTGTAACAGCTATATAATCCACCAGGAAAGCAGTGGAGTGGGGCCCGTGCCTGGAACAATTGCAAAGCTGTGGGAATGCTGAGTGTTCCGGGTGGGAAAAAGCATCTTAATCCAGGTACTTGTCATTCCTGAATACAGATCAATTTTCCCTATAACCTGTTCTTTTAAAGCTGTGCCACTGCATATATCTAGTTATTAGCAAAACTCAGATGTTAGACGAGTGCAGAGGCATAAAAATATCTCAGTTCCCCGATGGGGATATTAGCACGTCCCTGCAGCAAGAGCATGCAGGTGGTTTAACCTGCATTTGTGAAGCTCTGGTGTTACAAGGCTGAGGAAACTCATAATTCTGCTCCCAGAGCTAGATGTGCCTGATCCAGGGTCACCCACTGCCTGCTGGCTGGAAGGAAATCTCTGAGCAGATACAGAGCCCTGAGGCTGAGCCCTCAGAGCCCCAGGCGAGGCTCTGGGTTTATACTGAATCCCTGAATCATCAAATCACAGTCTGGTTTGGGCTGGAATGACCTTAAATCTGACCTCATCCCACACCCCTGCCATGGCAGGGACACCTTCCACTGTCCCAGGCTGCTCCAAGCCCTGCCCAGCCTGGCCTTGGGCATCGCCAGGGATCCAGGGGCAGCCCCAGCTGTGCCAGGGCCTGCCCGCGCTTGCTCCAAAACCCCACAGCTTCTGCACACACCTGGTGCAGGTGCTTATGCGGGACCCAGGCTTGCAGGATTTTAGAGGGCTCTTGATTTAGGCACTGATGTGACATAGGGGACGAGCAGCCTGTCTGGGAAGTGCTGGGGTTACAGCCAGAGCCGTGGGATGCCCCGGCGCCGCTTCGGGTGCCTCTGTGGCAGTGGGAAAGTGCAGGAGCAGGGACTGCCCCGCACATGCGGCTGCACCAGGGACAGTCTGTGGCCGTGCTGAGGTGGCACCGGCCCCCACATCCCCTCGGGCTCCCCCAGATCCCCCCCGGCTCCCCCAGCCTGCGATCCCCAGCAAACCCCATCACCGGCAGCTCCCAGAGCCGCGTTGCCTGCGCGGGTACTGGCATGGCCCGCATGGCACAGCCCGCCCGGGTCCTGGCATGGCACGGCACTGGCACGGCCCGGCCCAGCAGAGCATGGAACTGGCATGGCACGGTACTGGCACGGCCCGGCCCAGCAGAGCATGGAACTGGCATGGCACGGTACTGGCACGGCCCGGCACGGCACCACAGCCGCGGACAGCCCCGTGCCCCCCCGCTCCCAGCCGGCTGCCCGGGAGCTGCTCCGGAGCGTGCGGGACCCTGCCCGGGGCGCGCCCGGCGGCTTCCATCGTGCCCGGCCTTCTCAGCGGAGATTTAGAAGCGCTGTGCAATCTGCACATTCTAAAGAGCTGACGGAGACAGTTATTAAGGGCTGGTGGGTGATGGCTGCTTGCAGTGTTATTAAAGTGCTAAAAGATTATGTCTGTGATAGCTCTGTGCTTACGGTGTCCTTCATGGCCACTTCCACAGGGACGGAGGCAAGGAGAAAGGCAGAGGATCGATAAAAGGATATTACCACTGGGCCAATCCCAATAATAAGAGAGGTGATATATACACACCATTTAAATTGTCCAACACATTTAATGTTCATTAACACTAATTTTCACAGTGCTGGTGTTTAATGTATTATTGCAATGAAATTAATAAAAAAATACCCCACAGGAAATATAATTTAACTGTTTATAAACTTACCTTTTGATTGCCAATTTCCTGCCGAGCTCTGCTTCTGCATCAGCTTTTGCAGAAAACTGCAGCCACAACAGCTGGGGGCCGGGGCTGGGGGGTCCCTGGAGCCCTGCACCCACAGCCCAGGCATGGCACAGACCCCCATGACCTGGCAGAAATGTCTGGGAGAACCAGGGCTCCTCAAGTGATTTTTCCTCCTTTTATCTTTCCACCGTCTTTAGCAACTCCTCAGAATCCTCCCTTCTTCTTCTCCTTCAGAACTTCCTCAGCATCACATGGATGAATGTTCAGTATCCTTGTGAAAAATCTTGACTTCAAATGGGTTTGGTGTATGGGCATTTTTCACATAAAAGAGAAAAAAACTCACCATGCAATAGTTTTGTTATTCTGCAGTAACTGATGGGGAATTACATATTTATTTATCTCTTACGAAGCACAGGGAAATTGTATTTGGCCACAGTGTATAAATTGTGGCATAATTACCGTAAAATTTATAGTTTTTATACTTCCAACAAGTTAGCTTTTAAATCACACAACCCCATGTAAATACTTTAAAATTATTCAGTAATTACTTATTTACATTGTAATTAAAATAAGTAATTAGCATACATTTACAGAGGATTTACATACTTATTTGTGAAAATAGTTCCTTGGCAGATGCAAAAAGAAATCTTTAGCTGATCATAAAAAAAAAGTAGAGAGCGGATGTGTGCGGGAAGGGAGCGGTGTGACAGCAGGGCTGCGGCCAGCGCGCCCCGCCCGCCGGGCGCGGGGTCCCCATCGCGGCCGGAGCCCGGCTCGCCAGCGGGGCAGGGTGGGGCGGGCGAAAGGAGCGATTGCCCAGGGCGAGCAGGACCCGCTGTCCCCGAGGGGCGGGCAGGGCAGCTGGCAGGGACCGTCCCCAGCGCGGGGCACGGCCTCTCCGGCCGGAGCCCCGCGGGGAAGGAGCGCTGTGCCCGCAGAGCCGGCGCGCTGCTGGGGCTGGGCTCTGCTCCTGGACCCCTCGGGATCCGCTCCGGAGCAGCAGCCGTGCTCCTAGAGAGCGGGCTGGCGTGGAGCAGACTGCCCTCGGGCCAAAACGGCCCTTTGAAAGCCAAGCAGGGCCGGAGAGCTCGGCTGCGGGATGTGCAAACCCTCCCGGCTGCGGGATGTGCAAACCCTCCCGGCTGCGGGATCTGCAAACCCTCCCGGCTGCGGGATCAGCAAACCCTCCCGGCTGGGGGATCTGCAAACCCTCCCGGCTGCGGGGTCTGCAAACCCTCCCGGCTGCGGGTTCAGCAAACCCTCCCGGCTGCG